>CM045892.1:7700000-7855000 GCA_025169545.1 Anguilla japonica | reverse complement strand
TGCGGGGACTTTTAAACTGAAACATTAGGGCGGGATCATCATGGAGGAGGGAGGGAACCACGGGGGGGGGGGGGGGGGGGCTCTTACTGAAGTCGATGAGGAAGCGACCGAAGCCCTTGCGCTGGTACTGCGGAAGAATCATGATGCAGGACACATTGTACTTCTGCTGACAGTGTTTTTCCTGGGAGAGATGGAGAAAGGGAGAGAGAAAGAGGGAGGCAGGGAGGGAGAAAGAGAGAGAGAGAGAGACAAAGTTGAGTTGAGTGAGGAAGCGCCAGAAATGCAAACTTTCACTTTTCAGTTTTTGACAAGTCTACGGTACGTTGGGTCTGTCAAGCGTTTCACACGGCTGGGATTCTCGGCAGGTTTTTTTTTTCCCGTTAGAACACCTGTGCTTTACGAGGACGTGAGACGCGTTTCACAGCAGGGAGTCCCAGGCATCCTGAGCCCAGAACCCACTTAAAGAGTTTAGTTCAGTTTACAGGCATTTAGCAGACGCTCTTATCCAGAGCGACTTACATCGTATCCAATTATATAGCTAGATATGTACTGGAGCAATGCAGGTTAAGTACCTTGCTCAAGGGTAAAACGGCAGTGTCCTACTGGAGAAACGAACCTGCGACCTTTAGGTTACAAGACCAACTCCTTAGCCATTATACTACACTGACACCCATATGTTTCCTGCTACCCCCTCCTCCTGTTAAAAACACAGCCAGAGAAAAATTCCAGCACAGCAAAATACTGGAGTTAAATTAACTCCAGCAGTGTTAAACCAACTCAGAGTCCAGCAGGGACAATACACACTATTAGATTCCAAAGTACTCTATCAGAGTTGATTTAACACTGGGTGTGAATAATAGTGTTGAATACATAGCTTAGTTAATTCAGCTACAGCATGTAGCCTACAGCAGATTGGACCCCCTGCCATTCAACCGTGAATGTGCTGTACCAGTACTGCCCACCAGGTGGCGCATGCCTGAGGCCTACCTTGGAGAAGTAGCCCACCAGGTGGCAGCCCTTGCTGTCGTTTTGCGTCAGCACGTAGAACAGGAAGGGCTCCACGTCGTAGTACAGGGTCTTGTGGTCCAGGAAGAGCTTTGCCAGCAGACACAGGTTCTGGCAGTAGATCGTACTGACGTTCCCATCCACCTATCATAGACAACCACACAATCCAGCCCACCAATCAGCAAAAGCCCCACATAGCACTTTGTACACCAAAAATGACGTTCAATTTCCACTTCATCTTTGAACAGTAGGTTTTTTGGAGTGTTATTTCAACATTCTGAGTCAGTGTTCTAGAACCCCATTGCTTCCAATCACCAGTGGTGATTGTTACATCAGCATTAGAATGTTCAGCTATTCTAATCACATATGTGTGACCTTACACCTTAAAGGGTTAATGTGGGGACCCCAAACTCCAGTCCTGTGGGGGGCACACCTTGTAAACAAAGTCCAAATTTGCTACAGACTGAAAGAAAACCACAAAATCTTCCAGACAGTTTAGCCCTCCAGGAGTGGAGTTCATGATCCATGCCCTAATGGATCTACCAAAAGACCATTTCAAAGTGCAACAAACCCCTTCATACATAAACTTATGTTAAAACTGGAACTGTGCAAGTACAAAGCACGGACATGCAGTCCGTTCACCAGGAAAACACTTTGTTAGTCCCAACAGGCACAACCTTATTCAGACTGCCTCCACTTCAATTCTCTCCTCTCTCTGTGCACACACTCCATCCTGACCATCGCTGCAATCATCTCATCCCTAAGAGCTCAATTAGAAACGGTGATGTCTCTCTTCCCTACGATGGCTTGGGCGGGAGCGGGCGATTCCATTTACGCCATCAGACCCGGGTCAAGCGATTATTTGAAATACTTCAAGCCTTCGGACGGCGGAGAGATTCCCGCAGAATCTCTGGACGCTTCCAAAAGAAAGCACCAGTATTTTCAACGACATTCTGAATCAGATTCATTTTGGTTAACAACCTGATCAATGAAAATCCTATGCATCTGCAGCACCACCAGAATCAAAGCCATTAAAAGGGGAATTTAGGGAATTTACATCCCACGGGCGCTCTCATTCAGAGCGACTAACACATTGTATGAACAGTTCAATACGGCTGGATGTTTTACTCGAGTGATTGTAGTTTTAAGCACCTCGCTCAAGGCTACGACGGCAGTGCCCCACCTGGGAATCAAACTGGCAACCTCCAGTTCTGTAACCAAAACACTTCTACTCTGCCAGCAACACTTGAGCCAGCAAGCCACGGGCGCACGCTCCATCTCGCACACGGCGGTGTAAGAGAGTGCTTCTCCGGGCCCGTCCTGTTAGGAGGGGTCGAGCCGGTCCCCTTACAGCCTGCTCAGAGCGCTGCCTTCGCCCGTCAGGCGGGCGTTCGGTACGACCGGCCCTTTCCCTCCGGCCCGTTCGCAGACGCGGGCGGGGCGGGGCGCGGTCCGGGGGGCGCTCACCTCGAACACGGAGACGCTGTCCTTCCTGTAGATCTCGTTGGCCGGCGGGTGGAACCAGCCGCACTTGCGCATGTGCTGGAACAGGATGCTGCGGCTCTTCATGTAGCGCAGGCAGAACTCGCACAGGTAGAGCTTCGGCAGCCTGGGGGGGGGGGGGGGGGGGGGGGGGGGGGAGGGAAGAGAGGAGGGAGGGAGGAATGAACAACGGAGAGGGAAGGAGAAGAGGAATGAGCAAGGGAGAGAGGGAGGGAGGGAGGAGAGGAATGACCAAGGGAGAGAGGGAAGCAGGAGAGGGACGAGCAAGGAGAGAGGAAGGGAAGGAAGGAGGAGATGAATGAGCAAGGGAGAGAGGGAGGGAGGGAAATAAAACGGGATGAACCGGGAAGAAATCCAAAAGGAAAGGAGAGCGCAGAGTGTGAGGGGAGGGGGGGTGGGGGGGTGGGGGGGGGGGTTGGAGAGGTGTTAAGCGCTGCACAATGCGGCTCTCTGTTTCGGGTCATTGTACACAGGGGCGTGTGAGCGCCCCACCCGAATGGGTCCTCTGAGCGGGACGGGCTCTCCCGCTGCACCTCCCGGGCGCTCCCAAACGCCCCGCGCTCGTGAGGAAGCCCCCTCGGGCCGAAGCCGGGTTTAACAGTTCGGATCGCGCGCTCGGGAACAGGGAACGCTGACGTCACCGCGTTCACATCCGTCTAGTTTTTTTCTTGCCGGGCGTACGGGACAAGCGTAGCCAGAGGGAGAAAATGCAAAAACCAACAGGAACTCTCCCAGCTGCCGTTACAGAGCGCAGTGAGTGATTTTACAGCCTCATACACACTGAAAACAGCTCTGCTGAGGGGCGTTTTTAGGGGTGCAGTGGAGCCCTAAAGCTCCTGCCCTACGCCGCGGCGGGACGGTTACCTGCTGTACTCCTGCGGGTACGGGGAGGAGTACCACGTCTGGATCTCGTACTTCCCAAACTCGATGACGGACGGGCAGCGCATCTGGGGGTCCGGGGGGCCGGTCACCCCGACTTTCTGCTCGGGGAAAGAGACGGGAGGCGTCAGAGAGGCGACAGGGAGCTGGGGGAAGAACACATTTTACTACAGCAGCGTACCCCCACAGCGACGGGATCTGACAGTGTACTCCACAATGAAGCAGCTGCAAGTGTGTAACTACAATTCTTTATCTTTTTATTGTGAATCAACAGTGCCAGATATTTGTTCATTTTTCAACATCTCAATAGGATCGATCTGGTTAAATAAAAGTAAACTATTTTAAAAACAGAAGAGGGGCCAGACTGGTCACACATGGCGACCCAGAAACCTCTTATCTGGGCTTACACTGGTGTTTGTTTTTTTTTTGTCCACTTCTTGCATATACCGTTCACTGCACAGGCGTGGGATTAGGAGCAGACAGGCAGATTACTAATCTGGGATTACCAATCCTCAACCCACTGACTCTGTGGTGGGGGGGGGGGGGGCTTCACTGGGGCTGCTGGGGGGCTCACCCTGTTAAAGCACGAGGGATTACTTAAGAGCACTGACAAATACAACAGCGCCTGCTTGCTGCTGACGCCGAGGCACAGTTGGCTCAGTCTGGCGAGCGCGGCGGGGGGAACGTGGAGGACGCCTCTGATGTCAGCAGTTGGTTGATGGATGCAAGTCTCCGCCCCTTTCTGTGGAATCTAGGCGGTAACCACACGCTCGCTAGCTAAACCTGTCGAGGCGCCAGCCGCCCTTCCACCAGACTGGGGGGGGGGGGGGGGGGGGGGGGGGGTCACGCTTTCTTGCACCTGTCAGCGCAGCCAGACTGGGGTGGGGGGGGGGGGGGTGCTTTGATGCCTGCTTATCTCATGACACTCACGCTCACGCTCACTAGATGCTCTGTGGGAGAAAATCGTCTAGCGAGTGTAGCGTTCATTCATACACGACAGATATGCTGCACAAAGCAGCCTCACAGAACTCATGAGGTTTCAGATCTGGGAGACAGGCCAGTGTGAGAACAGCGTTCGCCTGCCCCTTCACCCAGCCATTCACCCTCTCCTATACCTGCCCATTCGCCAGTGCGTTCACCTGTCCCTTCACCCACCCATTCACCCTCTCCTATACCTGCCCATTCGCCAGTGCGTTCACCTGCCCCTTCACCCAGCCATTCACCCTCTCCTGTACCTGCCCATTCGCCAGTGCGTTCACCTGTCCCTTCACCCAGCCATTCACCCTCTCCTATACCTGCCCATTCGCCAGTGCATTCACCTGTCCCTTCACCCAGCCATTCACCCTCTCCTATACCTGCCCATTCGCCAGTGCATTCACCTGTCCCTTCACCCACCCTTTCACCCTCTCCTATACCTGCCCATTCACCAGTGCATTCACCTGTCCCTTAACCTGCCTATTCACCACCTCCTTTACCGGCCCATTCACCTGCCTATTTACCTGTCCAATTCACCCATTCATTCACCTGAATTTCAATTCACATTCTCCTGTGCATGTAGGTCAAACAGGGAGAGGATTCTTAAGTGAACATCTGGACCTTCCACACAAAAACCAAACCAAGCGCACACACTTGCCCTGTGTTTCACATGCGTACAGTACTGAGTACAGTAAACCCTTTGCTACGTCCCAAAGGACAGCCTCCAGAAATGGCTGAACACAAAAAAACAAACAGCACTACCGCAGCCAATTAAAAAGCCGTTTCTCTCTCTCTCTCCCTCTCTCTCCTCTCTCCTCTCTCTCTCTCTCTCTCTCTCTCTCTCTCCTCTCCTCTCTCTCTCTCTCTCTCTCTCTCTCTCTCTCTCTCCTCTCTCCCTCTCTCTCCTCTCTCTCTCTCTCTCTCTCTCTCTCTCCCTCTCCCTCTCTCCCTCTCTCCCTCTCTCCTTCTCTCCCTCTCTCCTTCTCTCTCTCTCTCTCTCTCTCTCTGAGCCCTACAGAAGCGCAGGGTTAAAGACCTGTGCACAGCGCTGCCCGTGCTCGCCGTGTGAGCCTTCCTGCGTTCCCACGGCAACACCAGGCACAGCGCCGGGATACGGAGAGAGGATACAGCTGGGGGGGGTGAGCGTGGCGCGGCGCGATGAACGTATCAGCTGCGCGTCACCCCTGAATTTAACCACACCTGCGCGCACCGAGCTCACGCCCACACGCACGGCGCAGGGGAACGAGCGCGAGGGCGCAGAAGCTCTGGAATAAGAGAGCTTCTCTAAAAGGCTTGCCAGGTATGAACCCCTACTGTGAGCATGAGGGTAGAAGTTCTGAAATAAGAGCGATTTCTCTAAAAGGGTGCCAGGTATGCATCCCCCGCTATGGGAGTGAGTAGAAGTTCTGAAATAAGAGAGCCTCACAGGATTAAGGCTAGTCTCTGTATAACAGCCCTGAGGACAGACTGCGACCCTCAGGCCAGGTGCTGGAGGAATCTCACGCTTCACTTTAAAAGGGTCCTACCGCCACAGGACGGCAGCCAATGGCGCGAGCGGCCGGTAAATCACGCCAAACGGCAGAGAAACCAAAACCAAGCCTCCCGCGAAGGAGGTCAAAGGGCACGGGCCGCGATAATCGCCGCGATCACCATCTTCCCCCGTAAATCTGCCGCTGAGCGACGGCGATACGAAGCGTGGAAGTTTAAAAAAAAAACGAAAGAAAAAAGTAAAATAGAGAAGGTGGAGGAAAAAAAAAAAACTGTGACATGCTGTGACAAAGAAGAATACTTAGAAGCGTAATGGTGAAAAATGGCCCCTCTCCCTCTCTCTCTCTCTCCCTCCCTCCCTCCCTCCGTCTCGGGGAATTCAGGCCTTTCCGGTCAGTCGGGCCTGTCTGTCGGCTGCAGTTAATGGCCAATCGCTGCTCACTCAGCCACCACCTTCTCAAGGTCCTTTTTCTTTCTGGCTTTCTGTTTTTTTTTTTGTTTTGAAAGCAGCCGCTGTGGTCAGGTGGAGCCGCACTGACAGCTAGGGACAGGAGGACATTTGCATTGCTTTGCGTGTGTGGCGTGCGTTCGCGCGTGTGCACGAGTGTGTGGGTGTACGTATCTGTGTGTGTGAGCCTGTGTGCATTGTGTGACTGAGCGTGTCTGGGCGTGTGCGCATGCGTGCATGTGTGTGGGTGTATGTATCTGTGTGTGTGAGCCTGTGTGCACTGTGTGATTGAGCGTGTGTGTGTGCATATGTGCATGTGTGTGGGTGTATGTATCTGTGTGTGTGCGACCGTGCGATTGAGCGTGTGTGCGTACGCATGCATGTGTGTGCGTGTGCATATGTTCATGTGTGTATGTGTGCGTGTGCATATGTTTATGTGTGTGGGTGTATGTATCTGTGTGTGTGCGTGTGCGTACGCATGCATGTGTGTGCGTGTGCATATGTGCATGTGTGCGGGTGTATGTATCTGTGTGTGTGCGTGTGCGTACACATGCGTGTGTGTGCGTGTGCATATGTTTATGTGTGTGGGTGTATGTATCTGTGTGTGTGCGTGTGCGTACGCATGCATGTGTGTGCGTGTGCGTATGTTCATATGTGCGGGTGTATGTATCTGTGTGTGTGCACTGTGCGATTGAGCGTGTGTGTGCGTGTGCGTACGCATGCATGCGTGTGCGTGTGCATATGTGTGTGGGTGTATGTATCTGTGTGTGTGCGTGTGCGTACGCATGCATGTGTGTGCGTGTGCATATGTTCGTGTGTGTGGGTGTATGTATCTGTGTGTGTGCGTGTGCGTACGCATGCGTGTGCGTGTGCATATGTTCGTGTGTGTGTCGTTTGGGTCGCTGTGCTCCTTGCGGTGTGTGTACTGGATGGCTGGCTGCATGCGTTTGATCTGCTTGCCTGAGGCTGAGAGAATTAGTGCAGTGAGTCGAGCCAGCCTCTCTCTTTCCCTCCATTACCTTTCCTCCCTGTCACACTCTCTCTCTCTCTCTCTCTCTCACCTTCCCTCCCTCTGACACACTCACTCTGCCTCTCTCTTTCCCTCCATTACCTTTCCTCCCTGTCACACACTCTCTCTCTCTCTCTCACCTTCCCTCCCTCTGACACACTCACTCAGCCTCTCTCTTTCCCTCCATTACCTTTCCTCCCTGTCACACTCTCTCTCTCTCTCTCTCACACTTCCCTCCCTCTGACACACTCACTCTGCCTCTCTCTTTCCCTCCATTACCTTTCCTCCCTGTCACACACTCTCTCTCTCTCTCTCACCTTCCCTCCCTCTGACACACTCACTCTGCCTCTCTCTTCCCTCCATTACCTTTCCTCCCTGTCACACACTCTCTCTCTCTCTCTCACCTTCCCTCCCTCTGACACACTCACTCTGCCTCTCTCTTTCCCTCCATTACCTTTCCTCCCTGTCACACACTCTCTCTCTCTCTCTTTCTCACCTTCCCTCCCTCTGACACACTCACTCTGCCTCTCTCTTTCCCTCCATTACCTTTCCTCCCTGTCACACACTCTCTCTCTCTCTCTCTCACCTTCCCTCCCTCAGACACACTCACTCTGCCTCTCTTTCCCTCTCACCTTCCCTCCATCTCTCCCTCTCTCTCTCTCACCTTCTCTCCCTCCGCCACTCACTCGCTCTCATTCCCCCCCCCCCCCAGTGTCACATTCCCCCCCTCTCTCATCCCATCTCCACAAGCCCTCCCTCAGGCTCTCTCTCACTCCCTCTCCCTCTCCCTCTCTTCCCCCTCTGTCTCTCCCCCACCCGTCTCCCCCCTCCTTCAGCTGCAGGAATTCAAAGGGATGGGACAGAGTGTGGCATGTCACATCGGGGTTACCGAGTCACACTTATACTCTTTGACAGAGATGAGAGTGTCAGGGTGGACTGGGTATTACCACAGGCGGACCCCACACAAGCTGCCCACTCGCAAAACGGACAGCTGACCTGCAGTGGAGGATAGTGCATGGGGCTATGGCTGCAAACAGACACACACCTGGATCCTAGCACTGGGAAGGGCTGTCCTTTCTGATCACACACAGAAACACTTGTGCACACTTATTTATTACATTTATGCGTTGTAGGTTAGTGGGGCTATTTGATTTGTAAGTTATGGATTTCAGCACTGGAGTATTGTTTTATTTTTGATTTCTTTATTTTTTTGGTCCCGGGTATTCTGCCAGGAAAAAAAATGTACATGCATTGCTAAGCTTGCCATCTGGATCACCCGAAAGAGCAAGATTAGGGGGTTCGGGTCTACAGACCCAGTAGAGGCAGGTAACAGGGCTAGTAGCTGCTCAACTCAGAGCTGACCATGCCACAACAAGCTAATCAATAACTTGGAGGCTTTTAGGCACATCTGAGCTGTTGGGCAGTGTTGAGTATAGCACAGGAAGAGGGATGTTAAATTTTTTTCTTCCTGATGAAAAACTCTCGTGTTTTGTATGCATTATAAGATGACCTTTGTACTAGTGGCAGTAGTTTAATAAAGGGATTTTCCAAACTCTAAAAATTCTCACCTGTAGTGCCAGCTCCTGGATGTGTCTGAAGAGCTCCACGTCTTTCTCCGTCAGGTTCTCCTGCCCCGGTAACCGGTCCTCGTCCTCGCGCCACTCGTCCCCACACTCCTGATTGTCTGCGAGGGACAGACGGACAGACGGGGCGTCCAATCAAAAAGATGAACGGTCGAGGCAGAGGACTTTGACGTGTCGGCAGGCACACGCACAACAAGAGGCCAGCATCCTTTGACAGCTGACAACAGGAGGGAACGTCACGCAATAAAGCAAAACACTAATGCGCCCCACCCCCCCACCCCCATCATTACCCTGGGGGAGACAGAAGGCCCGGGTCATCGGCAGAGCAAGAATTTGACTGTCAGAATAAGGACAGGAGCTAAATTGGTCCAGTAATGACTGTCATTGAGAGAGACATTGAAAGTGTTTGACCAAAACTGCAGCCCTACCTCCCTCCTCATCAGGGTTATACGAGGGCTTGAGCCTCAGTGCAGTACTGCGAGAAAACCACCAGCGCTGTCCCATAAGGGACTAGCGGCTCGCACACAAGCTGCTCCGCTTCAGTGCAAAGCACGAGCAGGCCAACGTAATGATGTATGGAACTGGTCACACTTTAGCAGCGCACTTAGTGAAACTCTCAGTGAACCGCTACAGCACTATTCCATAGACAGTGAGTAACACTGCTAAAGGAAAAACAGCAAATATAAAATCACAATCCAGTTAAATTATAAAATAAAGTTAAAACGGGGGGGTGGGGGGGTGGGACAGACGGACGGACAGACACAGAGACGGACAGACAGACGCGACATAGCTCAGGAGGTAAGACCGATTGTCTGGCAGTCGGAGGGTTGCCGGTTCAAACCCCGCCCTGGGCATGTCGAAGTGTCCTTGAGCAAGACACCTAACCCCTAAATGCTCTGGCAAATGAGAGGCATCAAATGTAAAGCGCTTTGGATAAAAGCGCTATATAAATGCAGTCCATTTACCATTTACCATTTACACAGAGAAGGACAGACAGACGGACAGACGGACAGACGGACACAGAGAAGGACAGACAGACAGACAGAGAAGGACAGACAGACAGACAGACGGACGCTCACCTCCCGCCCGCTCCTCGCTCTCGCCCTTGCGGCTGGCCTTCTTGCGGATGCGGTACTGCTGGGAGTAGTCCACCACCTCGGCGCGGGCCTTGCGGCCGTCGGGGGACGGGGTGAAGAACTTGGTGAGGGCGTCGATCAGGCCCTTGGTCTTCTTGTTGAACCGCAGCCCCCCGCCGGTCGAGTCCTCCTCCCGCAGGGAGAAGAGCAGGCGGTCGTCGCCGGGGTAACCCTCGCAGGAGGAGGAGCTGGAGGAGGACGGGGGCGAGGAGGAGCCCTGGGAACGCCGGTCGACCGCGCCCATGCCGCCGCGCCGCCTCCGGCCACGCCCCCCCGGACCCCGGAACTTCTTGAATGGCCTCTTTGACCTGGCGGCCGAGAAGGGAACGGTCACGGCCTGGAGCTCCGCCCACAGAAACTGAATCCCGCAACGACCCCGCTTCTAAAAACAGCGTTTCCCAGACTCCAGCGCTGGATCGCCTGCGCCTGCAGA
The DNA here is from genome assembly GCA_025169545.1 of Anguilla japonica. Classification (NCBI taxonomy): domain Eukaryota; kingdom Metazoa; phylum Chordata; class Actinopteri; order Anguilliformes; family Anguillidae; genus Anguilla; species Anguilla japonica. Next base: position 7,844,541 of record CM045892.1, on the reverse strand, counting down.
TTTTCAGGCGTGTTTGGGCATTTAAGCGCTTAATTCAAGTCACCGATTGCCTAAAGAGATTCACACACCTACTTTCCAAGGCATAAACCAGCTGCAGACTGAAAGGAAACTAAAAAAAAAACAGCAGGTACTGCAGCCTTTCAGGGATCCAGGCGTCTGAGATCTGTGCAATAAAGCTATGACACATCCCAGCAGAGCAGCTCTGGCTCAGCTTAATACACACATCCTTCAGCTAACAGCAGCTACTGCTGGACAGCTGCAGGTCCATTCGCCTGCTGTACACAGGGAGACCAGCTGCTCTGTCTCTCTGAATGCACACAGGTGTGCAATGCCAGTGTCCCAGAAGCCAATGAGAGACTCTCGGACGCCGTATTTGGAGTCGATTTTCTTTGGGACAGGCGAGGGTAGACGCAGAGGGGATCAAAGGGTGTTCCCCAAACGGGACCGGAGAGCGAGGGAGAGCGCGCCACGTACCTGTTTTTGGGACGTCCCAGGGGTGCGTTGTAGCGCCGTTTGATTTGTGCTGCTTTTTCGTGTAAGAGCTTTCTTCCCTTTCTCCTCGGTCGGCAGATCTGACAGATCCACATACCTGCGGGAAAAAAAACCAGAGACGAACAAACGGCATCCGTAAATAACACCTCCGTGCAAGTCCGCTGTTGTCATCATCACATATAAATCATTACACAATCGCAGCCAAGCTCACACACTGTCCATTATCTGTGACCAAGCGATCGCGTTATTGGCAGCAAATGCCATTACATTATCACAACCAAGCTGGCAAATCATCGCGACAAAGCTGACTCAAAGTGGGTGGGTTGCCAGGCAAAGCTGTGCATTATTGTGACATGTTTGGCCCGTTGCCTCAATAAAGCCGTTATATCATCGCGACCGAGGTGTTAGATTATTGCAACAGCGTCGTTTGCGTTATCATTCTGTCCTATAGCTTTAAAAAAAAAAAAAAAAAAAAAAACCACTATCTTCACACAAACCCCTTCAATGTTATTTAATGTTATTACATAACCACTCCAATGTTATTCTTATAGTGCTTCAGTTCCAATGATGCGTGAAGGTGTGGCTGCAGCATTTGGACTGGTCCTCTGGGGCAGCCGCATGCATCAGAGGTCTGCGGGGGGGGGGCTAACCTTTTGGCATCCGCATCAGTGGGGGGTCACAGCACTCCATGTGGAAGCCCCGGTCACATGAGTCACAGAACAACATGTTTTCCTGTGGAGGGAAGGAAGGAGGGAGGGAGGGAGGGTGAGGGTGAAAGAAAGAGAGAGAACGTGAGAGAGAGAGAGAGAGAGAAAGAGAGAGAGGTGTCAGTCAGCATGGGCCAGCCTGCAAGCACTCGCTGTCCACGGTGAGCAGATGCACTGTGCACTGCCTCACGCGTTTCACTTTGACTTTTCAATCAGGCATTGCGACAGACAGCCCTCTCGGAGGAAGGAACACAGACTTTCGCGCGTTGCTAAGTGAAGACCACTCACCGCGTTTTTGCCCTGGTCCTGGCAGGAGCTGCAGGTCTTGCACTCGATGCACTGCCACCACAGGGCCTTGACCCGAACCGTGAGCTCCGGAGAGAACTTCAGACATGACGGATGGCCTGGGGGGGGGGGGGAGGGGGGCAAGAGAGAACATCACACATCAAAGCAGGCCTTTCGCTCCAGGTGGATCTAAACCCCCCCCCCAGCAACACTCACTACTTCACAGATCTTTGCCAAAGCCACAGCATACACAGCAGTAGTATAAAGGTTAAGTAGTGGCTATGGAGCCTGATCTTATTAGTAAGGGGGAGGGGCTGAAAAAGATCCTGTCACTCACCACTGTTCGCACAATAATAATAATAATAATAATAATAACTATAATAATAATAATAATAATAATAATAGTAACTATAATAATAGTAACTGTAATAATAATAATAATAATAATAATAATAATAACTATAATAATAATAATAATAATAATAATAATAATAGTAACTATAATAATAATAGCAGCAGCAGCAGTAGCAGGCTGTGGAGCGGGAGAGGTGATGGCGGTGCTCACCGCTGTTCCCACAGTCGGCACAGGAGATGAGCTCCTCCGCCTTCTTATCGCGATTCTGCTCCTTCGTCCCCAAACAGAAGCTGCAAATGGGAATGGGCTCTGCCACCGGCTGGGAGAGGGGGGAGAGGGGGAGAGGGGGGGAGGGGGGGAGGGAGGGAGGGAGGAACAGAGAGAGGAGAGAGAGGAGGTGAGAGATTTATCAGATCACCCGTACAGTGCAGTATTACCTGTCCGCGTTGCAGGGCGTATATACATGCCTGCGTATAACAGTGTAATGACACGCCAATAAAGCTCGGTGAAATTGAGAGAGCGAACGAATGAGCGTGCGAGAGAGAGAGAGAGAGAGAGAGAGAGAGAGAGAGAGAGAGGAGGAGGGGCAGAGAGAGCAGGAGATGGAGGGAGAGAGAGAGAGAGAGAGAGAGAGAGAGAAACTCATCAGCTCGGCCGTGTGGGGGAATGATACGTCCAGGAGCAGTGGACACAGCTCTGTGAGTCTAGGAGCGAGAGCTCTGCCCAAATCAGACGAGCCTCCAAAAGGGCACTAAACAGACCCCCTGCAGGTGCGTTCTGATCCACCTCTACTATTCCCCTCAATGCCACACAGGTCTACAGTGATTTACCTCTACCCTGCCCACTGTAAGTATACATTTCCATAATGCAGCGGTAAAGGTCAATCCTGCAGCCCAAACACACCCTTCCTCCGTTCTAAAGAGTGCGTAAGGTGAGCCAGGAGCGGTGTTAATCTCGCTACTGCACACCACGGCTCGCCCCCCCCCCCCAGTCGCCTCATAACGGCGTCTCCACAGGTGCCCACCAGACACCCAAAATCACCACCCTGTCCTGTCCTGGTGCGCAAAGGGGAGGCCATCGCACGCCACAGACTGGAAAACCCATCTCCTTCAGAGAACACCGGAACCAAGCACTGATCTACCCTGCACTTACCCTCAATGAAATTAAAACTTCTCCAAACACTACTCACTTCCATAACAATCCTTTCTTAACACAAACTGAACAAAACAAAATTTGCCTTGAAAGCTCTTTATTCGCTAAATAGATTCAAAGCACAGTCACTTGTGGGGACAGCCAGTCACTTGTGGGGACAGTCCCTCCCAGACTGGTGTGTAATGCAGCACTTTCCAGGGTAGGGCTGAGTGTGGCCGGGGCTGTGGAGGTCTGTCAGCGCTGGCGGTAAGGGCTCGGCTGGACGCCACTCCATCACCCTCTGAAGCCCGGTCTCCCGGGGTGACGGGACAGACCGAGGGCAGAGGTCAAGGTCGGAGGAAAACGGCCACATTCGTTTGCCCGCCGGACAAAGGCGGCGGCCAGACCGCCTTGGGTGAGAGCCGAGACCAGACTGCACTGGACTGTGTGTGCGTGTGCGTGTGTGTGTGTGTGTGTGTGTGCGTGTGTGTGTGTGTGTGTGTGTGTGTGTGTGTGTGTGTGTGTGTGTGCGTGCGTGCGTGCGTGTGTGTCTCTCTCGCTCCCTCCGAGGGTCAACCACAGCCCGACAGACTTCTCAAATCACCACATTACATTACATCATTCGTCTAGCAGCCACCCTTGTCTAGAATAGCTTGTGCTGCTGTAGATTATATCCACTTGCACAGCTGGATGCTTCACTAGAAGAGTTCAGATTTAGGACAACAGCAGTGCTTCACCTGGAACCTGCAACCTCCACAAGGCTGATTCCCTAGCCGCTACACTACACAGCCACCCTCAGAGGAAACTCCGCTTCACTGTGGTTTCTAATGAGCTCAGCAACATCGGAGACACCCTGCAAGCTTTTTTAAATAACCCGCTAATTGCGATTAATCGTTCATATCCCCCTCCTATCAAAACCCACTCAGCAGATTAGCCGACCTCAGCCTCCGACGAGACCGCAGCTCAGCGCAGTCAAACCAGGACGCTCGGGCGCGCGAGAGATACAAGCACCTTAACTCATACGGCTGCCAAACCCAGGCAAGGAGGCCCGGGATGAGAATAACGTATGGAAATGCATCACATCAGGACACACGCGGCTTCTCACAGGATGTGCATCACATCACCACAACACTCGTACCCAAATCCAAACAGAAGCCCAACACAGTGGAATTTTCATTTTTTACATTTTTTTTTATAGATTTCCCTGTTCTTGGCCGCGGGTCAGAACCGATCCGGCGGCGCGTTTTCCACCGGGCCGAGCGCGGAGCCGCGGTTCAGCCCAGCGGAGCTCGCCGGGTCGGCGGTGAGAGAGGGGACTGCGGCACGCGGCGGCGGCACTCTGCTCTTCCCGCCATTCCGCGCGGCGTTTCCTGCACAGAGGCAGGGTTTCAGCGCGGCGCACCTTCGCCGAGTCATAAATCTCTCTGAGGAACAAAGCGGCAGCGGCAGAAGGCCACCTGGACAACGCGCGGGAGAAGCGCAGGAGACATGCAGGAACACCGCGCGAGAGACGAGGCTTCTGGGAGTTTTAGCGGTAAAGACCACTTCCCCCTTCCCCAGGAGTGTGAGGGGAGAAGAGCAGGATGGTCAGGGGGAACAGCAGTGTGAGGGGATAAGAGCAGGATGGTCAGGGGGAACAGGAGTGTGAGGGGAGAAGAGCAGGATGGTCGGGGGGGAACAGGAGTGTGAGGGGAGAAGAGCAGGGTGGTCGAGGGGAACAGGAGTGTGAGGGGAGAAGAGCAGGATGGTCGGGGGAACAGGAGTGTGGGGGAGAAGAGCAGGCTGGTCAGGGGGAACAGGAGAGTGAGGGGAGAAGAGCAGAATGGGTCAGGGGGAACAGGAGTGTGGGGGAGAAGAGCAAGCTGGTCAGGGGGGAACAGGAGTGTGAGGAGAGATAAGAGCAGGAAGGTCAGGGGGGACAGGAGAGTGAGGGGAGAAGAGCAGGGTGGTCAGGGGGAACAGGAGTGTGAGGGGAGAAGAGCAGGCCGGTCTGGGGGAGCAGCAGTGTGAGGGGATAAGAGCAGGATGGTCAGGGGGAACAGGAGTGTGAGGAGAGAAGAGCAGGATGGTCAGGGGGAACAGGAGTGTGAGGAGAGAAGAGCAGGTTGGTCAGGGGGAACAGGAGTGTGAGGGGAGAAGAGCAGGCTGGTCTGGGGGAGCAGCAGTGTGAGGGGAGAAGAGCAGACTGTTTGGGGCGGGGGGGCAGGTGGAGAGGCATTCCGTGGGGGCTGCACATAGCTGAGAGCAGGTCTGGGCAGGGAGGAGAGGGTGATTTATAGCCTTCATTTCTCTGTGAGCCAGACCGAGCCGAACGAGGGGACACCTCTGCAGCCAGGGAGGGAGGGGGCCGGACCAAACCCCCCCTCCACACCCCCCAACCAGCCAACACCTCAATCATTCCTGCCAGTTAACCCTCCCCAACCCGGGACGCTGTTGCACTTCACTGCCCACTGAAGCTCAGCCATTTTCCTTCAGTCTGAAATGCAAACTGACTGTTTGGAACAAAGCGGCAGGCGACATAGCTCAGGAGCTAAGCGCGGTTGTCTGGCAGTCGGAGGGTTGCCGGTTCGATCCCCGCTCTGGGCGTGTCGAAGTGTCCCTGAGCGAGACACCTAACCCCTAACTGCTCTGGTGAACGCGAGGCATCAATTGTAAAGTGCTTTGGATAACAGCGCTATATAAATGCAGTCCATTTACCATTTACCATGTTTGAAGCACCCGAAAAGCCCTCCCTTCATTTTCCCTTCTGCCGTGATCTGTGGGCTCTGAAATTTGGGGGTACAGACCGGAGCCTGGTCCTGAAGAAAACGTCCTGCGCCGTAGGGCATTTATTTTATTTATTTGTTTTTTGTTAAACGGTCTCTTAACATCCCCCCTTAACCCAATTATGACCGCAGTACGTGCCACCGAAAAGCGACCGGGTGAATTTCTCGGGGCTCTGGACAGAGTAACTGTACAGAGGGGAAAAACTGCGACGCGAAACGTGAACAGATCTGCATGCATCACGTTTTCACTTCCAATCCAGAGAGAGAGAAAAAGAGAGGAATGAGCGAGAGAGAAAGCGAGGGAGGGAGGGAGGGAGAGAGGGAGGCAGAGAAAAAAGCAGAGTGTCTTTGGAAGCTGTGGAGTGTCCTTTTATTGAGTCGGTAAAGGTGGCGTCAGGCACAGCCAGCTCATTTTTCATACCGCTATGGTCTTAGATCACACCGGTCTCTGTCTGCCGCACACACACACACACTCTCATACGCGCGCGCACACGCACACACACACACACACACTCACGCACGCACACACACACACACACACACACACACACACACTCGCATGCGCGCACACACACACACACACACTCACATGCGCACACACACACACTCTCATGCGTGCGCATGCACACACACTCGCATGCGCACACACGCACGCACAGACACAGACACACACTCGCATGCGCACACACACGCACACACAGACACACATACACACACTCGCATGCGCACACACACACACACTCGCATGCGCACACACACGCGAACACAGACACACACACACACGAATGCAGACACACACACAAACTTGCATGCGTACGCGCACACACACGAATGCACAGACACACATACTTGCATGCATGCACACACACACGCGCGCACAGACACTCAAACACAGGCACACAGACACATGCATGCACACACACACAAGCACATACATAAATGGGTATCCTGAGTGTGCTTCTAACATAATTGTTTTCAAATTTTCATAGGCTTCTCATTTCCAGTAATGACAACAGTTAGTTACCGATGGCGTTGCTGCTTTACATTGTTAATGTAAATCAATGTGATCAATATGCCTCGACATCCAAAGTGGACATCAGCAAGAGAAAGGGAGTGTGTAAGGACGGAGAGAAAGAGAGAAGATGAAGGAAGGGGGGAGAGAGAGCAAGAGACAGAGGGAGAGAGAAACAGAGACAGAAGCAGTCCTGCTGTTCCTGCATCTTCTCCAGGATCTTATTAACATGGGAAACCCATCTCTCCCCCAACAAACCCGACCCTCAAACACAACAACCACACTCATCACAGTACAGCAACACACACACGCTCTGCTCTCACACACACACACACACACACACACACACACACACTCTCACTAACACGCTCTCCCACACACGCACTCACACACACACACACACACGCTTTCACACACACACTCTCTCACATACACACACACTCTCACTAACACACTCACCCACACATGGTCACACACACATGCACTCTCTCACATGCACACACACGCTCGCACAAGCACACGTGCAAATACCGACAGACACACGCTCAGACAAATCACATTCTCAGACATGCGTGCACACACGCCCACAGACAAACAGATACACAATTCTTGTGTGCACGCGCACAAAAAAAGATATGCAGGTGCCTGCACGCACAAACACCCACACAAACGCAGGCACGCACACAGCGGCCAAGGCAGAGGAAGAACAGGTGCGCGAGAAAGTCTTCTGACAGGAGAAACACAATCTTCAGCTTCCTCTGTCTCCGCATAGCAACCGAGCCTCGCCGTGCAAGCCAAGACGCAGGCTTGGGTTTCTACAGACGTCCCTGACAACAGCGTCCAGCCCGCTCAGAAAATACCAATGCGTCAGGGCAAAACAAAACCGGCCACATTCTCACCGTTCTGAAAGCGAAAGCGATAGCGTGTCAATTCAGACACACAAATATCAGAGCTAGCCTCGAAAATGTTCTTACTACAAGCGTTCCGACTTCCACTCGGAAACGAGACGGTATGAAAACGCGGTTCAGTTGGCGGACGCGGCCAAACAGATCCGCTCGCCCGGCGTGGAAATGAACCGGTGTCACGTTAAACGGGGCATAGCTGGGGAGCACAGCTGGGGAGCACAGCTGGGGAGCATGGCTGGGGAGCACAGCTGGGGAGCACAGCTGGGGAGCACAGCTGGGGAGCACAGCTGGGGAGCACGGCTGGGGAGCACAGCTGGGGAGCATGGCTGGGGAGCACAGCTGGGGAGCATAGCTGGGGAGCACAGCTGGGGAGCATAGCTGGGGAGCATGGCTGGGGAGCATGCTGGGGAGCATAGCTGGGGAGCACAGCTGGGGAGCACAGCTGGGGAGCATAGCCGGGGAGCATAGCCGGGAGCACGGCTGCCGGGGAGCACAGCTGGGGAGCATAGCTGGGGAGCATAGCTGGGGAGCATGGCTGGGGAGCACAGCTGGGGAGCACAGCTGGGGAGCACAGCTGGGGAGCATAGCTGGGGAGCATAGCTGGGGAGCATAGCTGGGGAGCACAGCTGGGGAGCACGGCTGGGGAGCACAGCTGGGGAGCACAGCTGGGGAGCACAGCTGGGGAGCATAGCTGGGGAGCACAGCTGGGGGGCATAGCTGGGGAGCACAGCTGGGGAGCACGGCTGGGGGGCACAGCTGGGGAGCACAGCTGGGGAGCACAGCTGGGGGGCACAGCTGGGGGGCATAGCTGGGGAGCACAGCTGGGGAGCACAGCTGGGGAGCATGGCTGGGGAGCATAGCTGGGGAGCACAGGCTGGGGAGCATGGCTGGGGAGCATGGCTGGGGAGCACAGCTGGGGAGCACAGGCTGGGGAGCACAGCTGGGGAGCACAGCTGGGGAGGCCGGCCGCTGAATGCACGGCATCCCAAAAGCGCGGCCTCTCCCGACCCGGAGCATGGATGGGCGTAACCCGCCCTGCGCTCCCAATCCCCCGATCCAGCGCCGCGGGGATCAGTCCCAGCCTACATTCCAGCTCGACTTGGGCTGAATCCAACCACGGTGCGCGTGTGCACGTGCGTGAGGATGGCTATACGTGTGTGTGTGTGAGGATGGCTATACGTGTGTGTGTGTGAGGATGGCTATACGTGTGTGTGTGAGGATGGCTAGATGTGTGTGTGTGTGAGGATGGCTAGATGTGTGTGTGTGAGGATGGCTATACGTGTGTGTGTGTGAGGATGGCTATACGTGTGTGTGAGAGAACTGCTAGATGTGTGTGTGTGTGAGGATGGCTATACGTGTGTGTGAGAGAACTGCTAGATGTGTGTGTGTGTGAGGATGGCTATACGTGTGTGTGTGCATGCTTGCGAGAGAAAGGCAGGACGTGTGTGAGTGGCTGGCTAGATGCGTGAGTGCGTTAGTGTGTGTGTGTGTGTGTGTGTGTGTGTATGAGTGCATGTGTGCGTGCAAGCATGCATGCAAGAATGGGTAGACGTGTGACCCCTAGATTCCATTACGCACTCCGGCTACTGTTACCAGTGGGAGGATGCAGTGCGCTGTCGATGTCACATTTTCCACGCATGTTTTGAAAGGTCGCTTCCGCCCATGCAGCCAGCCAGAGGCCTGACACATCTCACCCCCCTCAGGTACAGACACCTGTACCTGCCCACGCCGAGGGGCGGCCAAAACCACGCCGGGGGGGGGCGGCAGCCCTGGACCCAGAGCCAGCCCCAGCCCCAGCACCAGCAGCCCCGGTCCCTGGTGTGATTAGACACAGCCATCCCGGCCCCCTAAAACCATCCCGTCCTCGGGTGACGCTAGCGCTAACTATGCCACCCCTCCGGGCGTGAGGGCCACAGGCTGCACTGGCACAGTCCAGGATTCAATACCAGACCACAGAGCGCACACGCACGCTAGAAGCATCGCTAAAACAGCACGAGCCCCCCAGCAGCCCCTCGGTCTCAGGTCTTTAAAGTGAAGCGGAAACGGGCAGCTGAGCCGCTCCCCAGCACCAGGACTCCAGAGTGCTGCTCCCCAGCACCAGGACTCCAGAGTGCTGCTCCCCAGCACCAGGACTCCAGAGTGCTGCTCCCCAGCACCAGGACTCCAGAGTGCTGCTCCCCAGACCAGGACTCCAGAGTGCTGCTCCCCAGCACCAGGACTCCAGAGCGCTGCTCCCCAGCACCAGGACTCCAGAGCGCTCCCCAGCACCAGGACTCCAGAGTGCCGCTCCCCAGCACCAGGACTCCAGAGTGCCGCTCCCCAGCACGGCACAGAAACCGCCGGCAGCACGGACCCGAAACGGACGAGGACCCGCACGGCGACGGGGAGCGCAGCACCGACGCGCGGGAGGGGGGAGAGAAAGCGGGGCGCCCTGGAACATTTCCCAAAACCGTTGCCTTGGAAACAAACGGGAAAAATGGGTACGGCCCAACAGCAAGAGAGTCCGACCCCCCCCCCCCCCCCCAACACGGAGAGGAGAAGGTCGCAAGTGGGAAATGCAGTACGGAGATAAAATACATTTCCCATGAGTCAATGCGTTTACAGAGATACCGCATTTTATTTCCCTGATTCTCAGATTTTGCGGAGGTGATTTTATACTTTTTCTTTCGGGGCAGAACGGGAGCCGCCATTGGCGCGGGTTTGGCGGGAGCGGCCCGTGTAATCTGAGTGCCACGGAGACGCCCCCCCTCCACGCCTGCAGGGGCACGGGCTCCGGGCGCGGCACCAGGCTCTGCCTGGCCGGGGCCCTCGGGGCTCGTAACGGCCGCACGTGAGCTGCGAAAGCGGCAGGAAGTGAACGCTGCGCGAGGCGGACTCGCCGTAAAGCTGACCTGATTGTCTCGCTGTCTGTACCTGCTCTGCTACCTGCAGGGAAAACAACCGCCGGGTGTGTCTTGTTTACGAGGTGCGTGATGAACGCCCTCGAGAAGCGAAACAAAACGCAGGGCAGGCAACGAGAAGCGGACAGGCAACCGAGTCCTAAACAGGTCAGCGGTCCCACCCAGACCATCATCCTCCTGGGTGGGTCGGGGGGAAAAAATCTGATCAGACCACTCGCCCCATGTCATATAAACCGCACTGGACACTTAACCCTTACTCCATGTAAACCACACTGGCGACTTAACCCCTTATTCCATATAAACAACACCGTTGACTAATCCCCTTCCCCATATAAACCGCACTGGGGACTAATCCCCTTCCCCCATACAAACCGCACTGGGGACTTAACCCTTACTCCATATAAACCACACTGGTGACTAAACCCCTTACACCATATAAACCACACTGGTGACTAATCCCCTAATTACATACAAACCGCACTGGTGACTAATCCCCTCTCCCCATATAAACCGCACTGGGGACTAATCCCCTTCCCCCATACAAACCGCACTGGGGACTTAACCCTTACACCATATAAACCACACTGGTGACTAAACCCCTTACACCATATAAACCACACTGGTGACTAATCCCCTAATTACATACAAACCGCACTGGTGACTAATCCCCTCTCCCCATATAAACCACACTGGAGACTAATCCCCTTCCCCCATATAAACCGTGGTAGTAGAGCAGTTGTGCGAACTGAATCCTGAGCCAGCGCATCTGGCGGTAAAAGGCGAGATGGATCTTTTTCCGCCAAACGCAGGCTCCCACACAAACCCCCCGGGTGCAGAGAGCCTGGCCCGTCCCTCCCCATGGAGGAGCCCATCCTAACTGCTCTGGGAGGGCGGGGGGCGGGGGGGGGGGGGGTGGTGGTGGTGTCCGGAAAAGAAATGAGATGTGGTATCTATATATCCGCGACCTCTGTTTGACTCCGTCCCCCCCCACCCGTGGCCCGGCAATGACCCCCTATTAGAGTGAGCGAGCGAGCGAGAAAGAGAGCGAGTCAGGGCCGTGTGTGAATGGAGCACAACAGCACAGTGCACACACACCTCTCTATAGCGGGGGCAGGGCTGCAACTGTGGATGGACGCAGACGCCACCCCCCCACCACCCTAACCACGCTGCACCTGCGTGCATCCTGCCCCCCCCCCCCCCCCCCGGCTGAAACGCTAGCCTGCCTCCATACCAGTTAAATACGCTTGTTTCATATTTTAAACGGAGCTCTTCAAAACGCATTCCACTGCATTACAGGTACAATTAGGCATTTAACTGATGCTTACACAGACTTAAACAGCACAACACTATTTTAAATACTACCATTCGTACAGCTAGATATCTTTTTAGAAGCATTTTAGTTGAAGTACCTTCGCTTATGGATAAGGCTGTGCCCCACCTGGGAATCAAACCTGCAACCGCTGAGTTACAAGCATCGTCTGGCACTGTGTTACACTGCCACCCAAAGCAAAGCGAGCTGCAGAAATGTGTGACTACTGTTCCAAACGTGTTTTTTTTCTTTCTTTCTTTTTTGCAATGTTGTGAGTAATTTCACCGCACGCTCAGGAGAGCGCTTGACCTCCCAGGAGCCGGGCTCTGAAGGCAGACGGTTCGAGGCGAGGTCCGTGACAAACTAAGGCCCCGGCAGCCGCGCGGCGGTTTGGGTTTCTACCGACCGTCTCCGGCTGTAAAGAGTCTCATTCTGGAAAGGCCTGTCTGTCGAATTTGAGCGGACGGGCCGGCGTTCGACACGGCGAAACGATAAACGCGCGAGAGTCCGAGAACGCAAATCTGCACGGCGATCCCCAAACATCCCTTTCTGCAGGGCCGCTGACGGCCGAGCCCGGAAAGAAGCCGGCGGAGACCGGACCGGAGATCTGAAAAGAGGGAGGCGGGCTTTTTTTTTGTCCTCCGGCTGCGAGTTAGGGGGAAGTGCGACTGCGTGCGGGGACGAACTGCGCAGCTGCGAGGGACCTGCGCAGGAGGGCTCGCTGGGGACAGCGGAACGCAGACGCCCTCCGGACTCTGAGACCGCGCGGCCTGCAGGAGGGTCTGCGTGCAGACGGCTCAAAGCGGGCGCAGGAAATGCACGTCGCAGGAAATGCGCGTCGCAGGAAATGCACATGCGTCGCAGTCACGGGCTGCACGCGGCTCAGCGGAGCCGCTGACGCTCAACATGGCGGGCGTCTGAGCGCCCGTCCTCCCGCGGGCTCCGGGGTGTGATTGGCAGAGGAGACGAGCGTGTGGGCGGAGCTCCAGGCAGCACAACTGTCTGCTGGATTTTGGCGAGCGGGCACGCCTGTTGGCGCCGTGTCTGTGCGGGGGGGGGGGGGGGGGGGGACAGTAGACAGCCCTCTTCCTGCTTCGCCTCTCTCCTCCCCCTTTCCTCTCCTTCGCGCTCTTCCCTCGTTCCCTGTGAAAGGGTGCTGCCATGTGCTGGGCGGGGGCCGCGGGCGTCCCACGTGACTCCGCCCCCCCCCCCATTCCTATTCCTGGACTGCAGCCCTGTCGACCGGCCACAGCCTGCCGAGCTCCTCGCTCTCTCACTCTCTCGCTCGCTCTCGTGCAGCTACGGGCCTCGGTGAGAAAGGGAAACCAAAACTCGGCACGCTGGTCTCCGGCTAACGCTAACGCTAACTCCGCTCTGGTTCTCCCGGAGCTCCGCTCGGTAAAGAGCCACGTGCCCGTTTTTCCGTCGGAGAGATACGAGACTGTCGACGAAGACAAAGCAGGGAAGCCCTCAAAAAGGCGCCTTTTCACAGCATTCGCTTAAAATGTGCACAAAGAAAATTTACTGCTGAGGTGTTTTCAAATTTCAAAGGTTACTGCTGTGAAGAAACTCCAAGGCATTTATACGCCTAAATAAAAACCTCTACCTGTACTTTACAAGAAAATCACAAAGACTTCAGACTTACGCACCGACTGCTCAGTCAGGCAGGGTACGAAACTCCAAGTAGAGTATTTTCAATAAACACATAATTGCATCAAATCCAGCTCCTTGTTCTCGCCGAGGCAAACAAAAGGGCATTCAATGGAGAAGGGCTACACTTCCATTGATAGAACAACTCAAAGAGCTCCATAAAAATTAGGCAAGCGGCATGCCTCAGCAGGACTCCGCAGAAAGCCATTTGGAAAAGACGGTTTCATGCAAAGAAAGCCCAGAATAAAATCAGCCTGCACAACAGGCCACAGATAGTGCGTCACCAGAACGTACCATTCAGAAGGCTAGCTGGGAAAATAAAAATCCCTTCTACTGAAACCATGACACCGACGGTTCGATCGCCAGTCATTAACTGAGGGTCGAGATTATGCTTTAGCCTTGTTTATGTCATCTGATGCATATCTGTTGAGTGTGCTCAACATCGCTTATCTACCCAAGACGGTCTTAATCTGACCAATCACACCAAAGTTTGTGCTGCTGAGCCTTACTCCCACTGTAAAAAAAACTTCAATACACACAAAGTTTCCCTGGTTCTACTTTCAAAAGTGCCCAGAATCCAGGTTTCCAGCTAATGGTGTCGATCACAATTTTGCTCCTGAAACTAGCCTGTGAGCGCTAACAAACCATGCAGCAGACCTGGGAGTTCTGCCTGGACACCAACAGGAGGACGACTTCCTGTTTGGCAGCCTCCCGACCTGAGGAGGCGGGGCTCAGTGTGAAAAGAGTGTGTGGAGTTACAGGGTGAGGTGAGGCGGGGCGGTACAGGGTGGGGGGAGGGGTGTGCGAGGGGGGGGGGGGGGTGTTTTCGGCCTCTTACCTTGTCCTTCTCGTGTGGCAGTAGGCGGACGGGCGGGAGGGAGTCCAGCGACATGTTGAAGGGCCCCTCGGGCTGCGGCCCCCGGCCGCCAAGGCGGTACAGGGGCCCCTGCTTGAGCAGGCGCCCGTGCGCCATGGCCCGCTTGACGGCCACGCGCAGCTGCTGGTGGAACACCACGGGCCCCATGGAGCTGCTGCCCGACAGGTAGGCCGCCACGTCCGCCTGGCACTTCAGGAAGCGCTCGACGCTCTTCAGCGTGGAGCCGCCCGGCTCGTGGAGGCCCTCCAGGGCCCGCTTGATCAGCTTGTTCCAGTCCAGGCCCGGCTTCCGGCCCGGGTGCCCCCCGCCCCCTCCTCCTCCTCCTCCCCCGGCCCCGCCCCCTCCCCCGCCGCTCCGGGGCTTGGGGAAGGCCAGGCGGCCCGGGTTGTCGGGGTCCTTGTAGGAGTTGAGCCCCTTGTTGGAGACCTTGAGGATGGAGCCGTCCTTGACGCTGAGCTCCAGCTGCTGCAGCACGGTCTTGCGGTCCAGCCCGTGGGACATGGACACGGCATTGCAGATGCGCTCCTCCGAGGGCCTCTGCTTCTGCTTCTTCACCTTCTTGATGGCCTCCAGGATCCAGTTGGTGTACAGCGGGTTGGCCAGCTTCACCATGGCTGACGGTTGGCTGCTGCTGCTGCGGCGTCGGCCCGACGACACGCCCATCCAGGAAGCGTCCCGCGTCCCGCGCCCGGGTCCCGCACACGGGCCACCCGCTCCTCCTCCTCCTCCTCCTCCTCCGCCCCTCCTCCTCCTCCTGCTCTCTCTCCTCCGCCGGGCGACTATCCTTTGTCCCGGGGACGCACTAAGAGTCCCTCACAGCCTGAGCACAAGCAGCCCGGCAGGAAGCAGCTCACCATAGCACAGGCTCCCCCCCGCCCTCCCCCCCCCCCCAAAAACGCCGACCGATCCGGCACCGCCCGCGCCCCCTCTCCCAGCTGGGCCGGCGGGAGGGCTCGGGAGAAGACGAAGAGCGACGGGGGCTCTGCTCTCCGACCGCCGCTGCGCGCCGTGCGTGTCCCCGAAAAAACCCCCCGCTGGCGGGCCTACGGGCAGGCTGCACCAGCGCTCTCCCACAATGCAAAGCGCCTTCGCACAGGAGCCTCGGGCGCCAAACCGCAAACCTGCGGCTTCAGTTCCCCTTTCTTGGCGACAGGAGAAACAATACCAAAAAAAAAAATTTTTTTTTAGGCCCGATGTATTTTAGTGCTGACTGCGAAACGTGGTTTCGGAACCCTTGTCTCCGCTGGGGGAGTTTAGGGAGGGGCCGCAGCCGGGTGGAAGAAGTTGATTCTGGAAAGTTCTTGTGCAGGTTCCCGTGGAGGAAGCTGATGGAAGCGAGTTCTCTCGGCGCGGCGTTGGGTTGCTCCGGTTCTCCTCCTCCTCTGCCTCCTCATCCACCTGTCTCTCTTCTCTCTCTCCCTTCTTTTTCCTCTCCTCTCTTGGCTGCTGTGGAACAGATATCTCACCCCAGGGAGCAGCGTGGGCTGATCACCTTCATGCCGACTGCGTTTCAGCAGCACGCGTGCCCTGCAGAAACACAGCAAGCACATACCGCGGTCAGTACTGCAGGCAAACATGCATGCACACAAACACAGACAGCACATACCGCGGTCAGCACTGCACGCAAACATGCATGCACACAAACACAGACAGCGCATACCGCAGGTCAGTACTGCACGCAAACATGCATGCACACAAACACAGACAGCGCATACCGCGGTCAGCACTGCACGCAAACATGCATGCACACAAACACAGACAGCACATACCGCGGTCAGCACTGCACGCAAACATGCATGCACACAAACACAGACAGCACATACCGCGGTCAGCTCTGCACGCAAACATGCATGCACACAAACACAGACATCACATATCGCGGTCAGCACTGCACGCAAACATGCATGCACACAAACACAGACAGTCAGTACTGCATGCAAACATGCATGCACACAAACACAGACAGCACATACCGCGGTCAGCACTGCACGCAAACATGCATGCACACAAACAGAGACACAGACACACAGACACACAGACCGTTGGGTTAGTAAGGTGTGAACGCATATGCATACAGTCACAGACATAGACTACAGGGTTAGTCTCACACACACACAGGTCTGTAACTCTGCTCATCTCTCTGCTGACGTAATGCTTGCCCACCATGGGAAACACACTTCTGTAAGTCACTTCAGAGACTGCCAAATCAACCACATTGCAAAGTGTAAATACAGAGTAAACTCAAGTTACTTATTCAACACAGGAGCTGTCCATTCCTCCACACAGCAGGGTCAGGTTCACCAGACTCAAGTCACACCCCCCCAGCCTGCCGCTAGGACCCCACGGTCTCAAATGGGAACGCTCCGGAAAAGTCAACAATTTAACTCACATGCTGAATGTGGTCCTACTCATCCGTTTGATAACAGGGCGACAAGCAACCAGAAATGAACAGCAGTAATGACATAAATGACTATGTTTTTAAAAAAACAATACTGTCTGGGGCGATATAGCTCAGGAGGTAAGACCGATTGTCTGGCAGTCGGAGGGTTGCCGGTTCAAACCCCGCCCTGGGCATGTCGAAGTGTCCCTGAGCAAGACACCTAACCCCTAACCTCTAACTGCTCTGGCGAATGAGAGGCATCAATTGTAAAGCGCTTTGGATAAAAGCGCTATATAAATGCAGTCCATTTACCATTTACCATTTACGTCTACAACTTAGGGAAATTATGTGCTACGTTGAAGATCTGCATCCAAATCTACAGGTTACACCGTCCCAAACATGCAGTCAATGCCCCTACAAAACAAAAAAAACGTGGCACGCTCATTACACAGGACCCAGCAAAGGGACACTGGAGCAGCACCGGTGCAGGAACCGCTTGCGGAAGCAATCAATCCGGAAGCACGGCGGACAAAGACCCCGCCACATCACCTGGAGCAAGCGTGGTTCACCGCACGTGCCCAGACACCATCGTCCTACCACCCCACGGCAGGTTCACGGCCAGCTCACACACTGCCCGTGCCCGGCTCCTGCCTGCAAAGAGGGCGCTTTTTCTGACCGGTGGGTTGTGCTCGCCCTAACCAAGTTCGTTCCCCTACCCGTCTGTTCTGCATGCCACACCTGCCCTGCTCATTCACTTCAAAGGAGCACCTTCAGCAGGTTTGTGCAGGTAACTAGGAGACCCTGAACTACATTTCCCAGATTCCTCAGTGGCCATAACTTCTTAGAAAGCGTCAATTTAACAAAACACGGTACCAGACAACTATGAATTGCTCAAACTAAAAACAGTTTTATGTAAAGGCGACAGATTTTTTTTAAAGCAACACATATACACAAACACACATGGCAAATGTTTTGTGTACTTAATCGCAATTTGTGAGGTCACTTCCAATAAAATTGCTACAACCCTACTGGCTGACAGCAAGCCTAAATGCGCCCGCTTTCAAAACCTGGACAGCAGCCCTATGAAGTTCCAGCGGCGTTTTTAAATCTGTCACAAATCAAAACAGTAAAAGCCCACGTATTTTTCTGTTTGTAGTAGGGAAATGGGAACCGATTAATGACTAACCAGCAAAGCATGGCTCACTTGTACTTTCAATTTCAACTTACTGGTCATCAAAACAATACTGAGCTGCATAATAATAGTTTTTAAAAAAAAACACTAGACAAGATCAAGGAAACAAACCTTCTCAAAATCTACAGCTGCACGTCTGAACATTGTTCACAACGGTAATCTCTAGCCCGTACACAGCTAGTCGTGTGGCTATATTTACAAACCCGCTTGTTTTTCGGGCTTTGGGCTGCAAGTGCAATATTTCTGTGACTTCACAAAATAACACAGCTGTCTATGACAATCACATGCATAATCGAAAACACAAACACAACAAAATCGTAATTTCTTAAATCTGTTTTCATCGTCCTCTACCGGGACGATGGGTCTACCATGCACATACACGCACACATACACACTGTTTACATATTGCCAGCTAGCTAATGTTACACTTCTAGTCAGATAGCAGGCTACTAACCTTTCGAAACAAGATTCAACCCATGCGAATTAGCTATCAAAAATAGAGGGAAACGTGCAGCACATGATCGGAGAAATAGTACCTCGATCCAATCAACAATGACGTGATTCCAACAACGCCCGAGGTTTCAAACAATAACAGGCAACCCTCGCACGGGCAGTTTTCCATTTAGCTTAGCTCGCTACCCACTGAGAGATCGCGGTTGCACGGCCTACAAAGACACAATGTACTGGTGGCCACTGAAGGTGTCTGCCTGTTCCAGAAAAATAAGGATTTCTTCTAAACTAGCGGCGGGCGATATGGCCGTTCGGCCTCGGTCTAAGCCTCGGTTATGAGTACAAAACCTGCCCGCTTGTCGCGTCCCAGCACACGGCTGGCTAACTCCCCCCTCCTCCTTCCACTTCCTTCCTCCCTATATCACCCACCCTCCCACGTAGCGCCTGCGGTGCGGTGAAGACAAGGCCGTTGGAGCGAAGTAGGCCTCGGCTCACTCGCGCCCCCCCTCTCCACCACCGCCACAACCACCACCGCCAACCCCCCCGCGCCCCCCCTCACTCTCTTCATCTCTCCGTACCCCTTTCCCTCTACCTCTCGCGGTTCCCAGAAAGCCAGGACGGGTCCAGCTAAGGTTTGTAAAGGGTAGGGTCGGAAACCCCCCGAGAAATATGCCCCACATCCCTCGCTACTCACCGGAATTTCGAGTCGAGTTGCCGGGGAGGATGTGCCAAAAATCATTCGAAACAGAGACAACAACAAGACCAAAAATGCAGCCAGAGACCAGAGGCTCCAAAGCTGACGCCATCTTTGAGTGAAACAGGAGCTCGGCTGGTGGGGGAGGGGGAAGCAGCTCGGGCCAAGGGAGCGTCTGCATCGTACAATCCGTGCACACAGTGGAGAGGCCAGGAGAGAGGTAGCAAGGGGCGGGTGTGGATAAGGAGGCTGTAACTGTGAAGGGTGAATATCTGTTGTACACATGAAATGGAAGAAAAGGACAGATGGTGAAGCGGAAAAAAGGATAGGTGTCTCGCTTTCTCTGGTGTGCACGCACACAGCGATACGGGGACGTTAGGGACCGTCTGAATTTTTCCTGCAGCTGGCGACGTGGTAAGAAAAAAAATCAAAGCAACGGATTGTGGTTTTAATGTTAGAGGGTATTTAAAGATCAAAGGGAGCCCCCTCCATTCCTTCTGTTTGGATCGACATTGCATCGCAGACATCCCTCTTTTTGTTAGAGCTAGCGAGTGAACTGATGCCTCCTTTAAACAAATAGCCCGCTTGCTCAGTAAACAAGCTTGCTAACTGGCGTGTTTATTAAAGTGAGCTCCCCCGCACACATTTAAGGTCGGTTTGTTCCATTCAGACGGATGATAATGTGCAATACCTGCTGTTAAGCGTTGCTCGAGAAATCAACTGCAATGAGTAACAGCGCGATTGCATGCGGTACAAGGTTGGGGGGGGGGGGGTTACTGGACAGGTGAATGTACACACACACGTCCTTTCCCGCCCGTATTCCGCATTTCACAGGCGTGCCTCTCGGGCATTAGCTATCTGAAGTGATAAGATTAAACTAATTAGATAACTGCTCCACATGCTATGAGGTCAGGGAAGTGTCTGAAACGCTCTTTAATCTGGTGCGTGCGTTATCTGAGTAAATATATAATCAATGTTTACATATACCAAGTTCATTAAATAGCCTACATTTTGAATGAGGTATAGGCTACTATCAATTTGATATTTTATTTCCACTCAGAACATCATACCAGAATGCATTTTTCTTGCTGATGTAGCGAAGGTCAAAGTATATAAATAAATATAATACATTATTATATAATATAGTGTTATATATTGCTATATAATATGCATAGTACAAATTTAACAATCACTATGGACACATACAATTCAGTGTTTTTTATGTTAATAAAGCTATCTTTGTGTTAACAAAGCAACAAATAAACCATTTAAATAGGCTACATGAATAATCATGAATACAATGTATTATATTCTAAGGATTTTGGAAATAAAGCATAATTTGTTCTTGATTATATAAATTGGTGTATAAGTGTTACTGCATGTTACTTGCTTTTGTTTCAAATACTTAATAAACGCCACTTGTAGTGACTGATTTTCTCTGTTGATAGCACTCTTTGCATGACAATGGTTAATGATTTAATAAAATTCATAAGACTACTCTTTGTGTGCTTTCAGAATCGTCTGTCACTTCATTACCCGTTAATAATACCAATACTACTCTAGAGAAAAGCTTTGAGTGCAACCACAAAAACAAAGTATTGAAGGGTTGTCTGAATAAATGGGAGATCATCTATTAGGCTCTGATTTGTATTACACACATAACTTACGTGTTGTAATTAAGAGAACTGCATCAATGCACAGAGAGCTAATTTGAATGCATACCACTTCCTACAGTTTTTAAGTTTCATAACTACACATTTCAATGCATTCTAAAATAAAAGTATGACATTAGTGGAAAATGCTTAGTCCACAGCAGGATATCCCTCTGGCCATCCAGGAAAACATCCGTATATGTGGTTTTGTTGCTACAACCAAATTCCTAGTTAATTAGGTTAATTGAGCTTTTTATTTGAGTAAAAAAAGAAAAAAAAATTAATAATAATGAAGCAGAGGACCCGAAGCTCTAGGGAAAAGACTGTTACTGTATCACATTTCAATTTCATGCAGACTCACGCATTTGCTATTTAATTCATTGGATGCTAGTGTAGTGCCTGCAACGACTTAACTCAGAAATGACCAGGTTCTCTCAATGACGGGTCAGTGAAGGATGATTGCTGGTCAGTTGCACCTACATAGTAACCAGCAAAAAGAGCTTTCAGGAAATGGGTTTGAAGGCATCGTTAAACAGACCGTAAAAACAGAATTGTGCACTAAACAGTAATAATTACTTTGTCATTTGGTTAATTGCAGTTAGTTTTTTTTTAAATCGTATTAGCATCATCGCCTTTGTGGTATCCATCTTTGTGCTTCACAAATGTGCACTATAATGTCATATCAAGGTAATCTCGGTCATGATGGTGTACTGAATAAGTGAGTGATTGCAGTCAATCAGTTCAATGTTGCAGAGGGACAAATTGTGCACAGTTCCTGTTGGGGGGTTGGGAAGAGGGGAGAGGTTTTTGTTGAGTGCTGTGCAGATAGCTTGGTCCGCTACGGCTGCTTTTGTCCGTGTGAACCAGGGAGCTTCCTGCTGTGACTGGCACACCGCCAAGCCCCAAAACCCCAACCCCACCGCTAGCTCTCTCTCCCTCTCTCTCTCTCTCACACACACCCATCCTGGAATGGGCTGAAACACACAACGGAAATTTCCAGGCCTGTCCAGCTTAGGCTGAAACCCCCCACCCCCACAACCACCTCCCCTCCCCAAAACACCCCCACCCTCACCCATCCCCCATTCCCTTCCCCTTCTCAATCCAACAGGGACAGACAGCAGCTGGAAGGTGAAGTGCGTTCGGCCTGCAGGAGACAAAAAGCCTGGGGCTCGCCTGGACACTGACCCTCCAGCCTGAGGTTTGGGCCAGCTCTTATCACAGCTGAAGTGCAGAGAGTACCACCTTTCTCCACCCACCCACATATGTACAATCCCCCCACAAAAATAAGTGCCCTTCAACCAAGTTCTTACCAAGTCTTTTGTTAACATGGCTCTTAAAAAAAAAAAAAGATTACATAATCCTTATACAGAAGTGCCTACAAGTGCACTCTTTTGAACAAACGTCTCACTGAAACACAGGAAGGATTGAGTAATAGGAAACTGATTGTTTATTTTTGTATCCTGTTACCTTAAACAAACTCATAAATATGTTTTCAATCCATAAACTTGAAGCAGGCAATTGGAATTATAAAAGAAATGTAAAAAAAAAACTAGCAGTCCCTGGTTGCTTTAAGGTCCTAAGGTCTTTGTTGATAAGTTGAGGAGTGGTTTTACGCAGGCTTCAGTAACAATGACAATGGCCTACTTCCTTAACATGATAGTCTCCACAATTCTTTTAGCACACCTACTTTCTCTGTGAAAGCGAACAAGCTCATATTCCTCTTCTCAGTGACCACATGGTATCAAACTCACTTGGCTCACACTAATCCCATAAAATGCCCAATTACAATGTACTACTTTTTTTTTTATCACACAGGCAAGATACTTTTTTTGGCATCTGTAAGACCAAATCCAGCCAGTGGATTTTATTTTGCCTTAATGGTCTCTCACGAGTGGAAACTATTGTCAGTTGGTCACTACCCACTGCAGGCATGCATCTCTGAGACGGGGCTAAACCACGTAGCAGAGGTTCTGCATTAATGCAGATGTTCACATTGAAGTGTAGAGAGGTCATGGCGTTCGAAAAGTTCAAGAGGACACCGGAGCACCGTTATGCTACAGTTCATCCGTAGTGCAACAGCCATGCTTTACCCTCAGGTCACCCCCTCAACCCCCCCCCCCCCCCCCCCACTCCTTGTCCAGTCAGGTTGTGAACTCTGTTCACCCTGTCCTTTGCAGAGTCGAGCTGTGGCCTCCTTTGGCCTCTGCAAAGCTGAGAGCGAGGCGTGAAGTGTGTCTGGAGAAAGTTCCGGAACTGAAGCGGCGACTTTCCGCGCGGAAAGGGCCGGAATGGAAGCGCTTGCCAGGTAGGGTGCACCTGAGGTGACACGGGCGGCTGGACCCCCCTTTCTGCATGCCACGGGGGCAGCCGGAGGGTGCGTGTCCTCTGCAGCTCAAGCAGGCACCAGCTGGTCCCTCCTCACTCCCTCAGCCTCCTTCTGGGTCACTAGCCCCCCCCCCCCCCCCCCCCCCAAACCACAAATGTTTTTCTTTCCAATGACTTAACGTCGCACCCCCATTCCTCGAACAGCTCTCTATTCAAGGTGCCGTCTTGTAATGGGCAGGTTCTTCTTTAAACGGAGGTCTTTAATCTCCCTCTTCTCTTAAAAATGCTTTTCTCCACGAATTTGCCCCAATGGCATACAGGCTCGCTCATGCTGCAATCTGTGCAAATGATGCGCGTGAGTGTGGACGAGCACGCGCTCTCCTCTGAAGCATGATGTCGCCGGCTGCTTCTTTCCATACTGCAGCCCCGCCAGCTTTGCTTGCGCAAACACGAGTTGGTGACAGGCACACCAAGAGCCAGACCGCAGACGCCCGCTCGACCAACAGGGGTCGCCAGAGAGGGCGACACAACCACCGGCTATGCGTCGCCTTGTGGAGATCCCGGCCGAGGACCCGCCCGGCAGCGGAGGACTTTAACCGCAATGTCTGCCACCAGCTCTCTCCGCCACACCGAGGAGGGTAGCCGCGACCCGAGACCCAAGAGTGCAGCAGCTGCCATTTTGCGCGAGGAGCGTCAACTCACTTCTTTCAAACGCGGCATGAAGAATCTTCTCTCTCGCCATCGCTGCAGTCTCACCCCTCACACAACACATCATCGGCCGATCCACATCATACCAGAACACAGTTCAAATGTGTCCCTGTGACAGAATGAAGGTAGGCCTACACTTACCTGTCAGTTCTTTGCACAGACCATGTTGGCCATACGGTGATCTCTTGAGTCCAGGGGTTTGGGGGAAAAACAGTGGCTCGGCTGCGTTCAATAGCATTAATCACCTGGTCTATTGGCAGCAGAGGATGTGAACTTTTTGTAGAGAATTCACTCTCTTTTTGCGAAGGAGAGGGTATGAACTTTTCCTGTCGTTTCAGTATGACGAGCTTCCAGACCACCGCTGGTCTTAAGATTTAAACCGGCAGGAAGGCAAGGACTTGGGCTGCATCCAGGTCCTCCGAAGCGCTGTCCTCCCTTCCGTCTTCATTTGGCTGATCTGACGTGACCCCTGACTGTGGAGATGAGGCTTCTGCCATATTACCTTTCGCCTGTCACTGCAGACTTCGGTTTCTGGATGCAGGCCTGCAATTCTGAGAAGAAAAAATATTCACCAGCTAAAAATGTTACGCCCAACAGGAGCTGCTGACCCGATTTAGAAGCCCTGCGCGAGGCACAATCGGACACTTTTCCAGAGGGTTGCCAGTTTGAATCCTGGGCGACTTACTGCTGTTGTTACCTTGCTCAGTATTCTTAACCTGTGAGACCAAATATATGTGGAATAGACATTTCTACATTTTATTTGTGTTGCTGATGTATTCGTGAAGCCTCTAGTTTCTATTGTTCATGAAGTACATACTTTTCTTACTGTGTACAATGTGGCTCTGAAGAGGGGTGTGAGCAATTATTATAAATGATTGAAAAACAAACTCTCAACCACATTCAACACGAGTATTATTTGAATAGGAAGTGTTTGAGTGTCAATATTGGTTCTTGAAACATTGTGTGATCTCTCAGCTAAAGCCTCATTTACACTGCAGTTTGATTAGCCTGAATAATGATTTAATGTGCGCATTGTGGAATTATTTATTTTTTATTACGAGCTTTTTACGAATGATTCCCAAACTGTTGACTACTGGAGCAGTTTAAGAGGGTCATGAGATATTACATGTGCTTAATGTGCTTTACTTTAACATTTCATGTAGCTAACATACTGTAACACACAGTAACAATAGTTCAACACGAGTTGTTAAATTGTACACACAGTTGTTTTGACGCGTGCATAGTTTTTAAAAATCTCAATCTTGAAAACATTAAGGCTGCAGTTTAATAAGGTCAGGGGTCACAGACAGCGTTCGCTCATTAAGTAGGTCACGGCTTAAAAGGTTTGGGAACCGTCGCCCTGTAACATGCCTACAGTTGGTTTAGGGATTTCCTTCTAAATCAAACCATCAAAGGTCTAAATCCTTTTAAAAATAATAATAAAAGCAGTGTCTGCTCCCGGGGGAAATGGTTATAACACACGCCAACAGTGTTACCCTAGCATTTTACTGCACCCCCCTCCCCCCCCACCTGAATTACTGCAAAACCAGAGAGACACGAATGCTCGTCTACAAGCCTGGAGTCCCTGCGTTCACTAATCGGGGTTCTGCGCATTGTCCTACGAACGTTTCCCCGACTCTTAGGAGACGGACGTGCGTGAAAGTGCCGGAACACTCCGCTTCCTCTCAGCAGCAGCGCGCGATAAAAACCTCGCAAGGTCAGCGATGATCGCAGAAGCGCAGACAGCCCGATTATTCGTGACGGGAAGTTTCGCACTCGCCCTTATTGGCCGGAGAGTATTAAACGGCCAATGAACCACACGGGACGCGCAAACAGGCACTCCATTTGCTCCCGCTTTCCTAATTTTGTTTTTATTTTACATCCTGAACCACCCCACCTGCCCCCCCCCCCCCCCCAATCCTAATGTCTAACCAGGCAAAAAAAAAAAAAAAAAAAAACAAGGCAGGCCAGCGTTTATAATGGCGCTCATTAATGTCGTATTTTAGGAGCCGTTTACTCTTTACGACGCGAGCGATCGCTGGCGGGATGGCGCTACCGTCGCTCAGCGGCAACGGCGGGAGATTAAGCCGCCGCTCCGTCTAAACGGGCGGGGCGTACGCGGCGAGCCGCGTCACGAGCTTCGATGCACGAGTAAACACCGCCATCGGGGTCAGGGCTAGTTCACTGTACATGTTCGCTGGCTGACTGGCTGGCTGGGTGGCTGGCTAACGCTACTCTTGGCATTTCACATAGGAACCCATCAGCACAATTATCCCCCCCCCCCCACCCCGGTTGGAACCGTCGCCCTGGCCTCCTTACACCCGCCCGCCCCCCCTCTCGTCACACGCATGCTGTGCGGAGGCAGAATGACGCTGCCTCACACATTAATAATAGATAAGGCTGCTCAACCACCCCCCCCCCCCCCCCCCACCCCACCATGAAAAAAATGAGAAGCAGCCTGTGGACGAGGCGGAGCGCTCCACCTGCCAGCTGTGTGGCCGCTCGGCCCGCCTCCCGCGTCCCCACGGCGGGCGCGGCTGCAGGCCGCTGGGCACGAACCGCAGCCATCGAGCGCAGCTCTGAGCCGCCACGGTCAGGACTGGGCATGTAAGGGGGCAAAATGGGGAAGGTTTCGGTGCCAGGTCACTGGATAAGGGCCAAGAGAAGACGGTAAAATACTGGAAAGGAGTCCCCCCCCCCCTCAATTAAACAATGTCCCCCCCCCCCCCCAATTCTGCAATAATAGATACGAACTTCTAGCACATAATTGCAACCCCCACCCCAGGTCCATGGTCACAATCACAATCAGCAGTCATGGGTGGGCCTGTCCGGGATCATATGAGAAATAAGCATAGCAACGCCTCCAACACACTTTCTCTTTTGGCGTTACAGTATGTGTGGTGATGTCAGAGGGCAGGAGAAATGGGAAAAGGTCACCCTGATTGGCCCCTGGGGAGCGACAGGAAGTGCGAGCAGGGACTGTGGGGGGGCCCCCCCCGAGCCCTGACGGCAGGGGGGGGGCCCAAGCCCTGACTGCGAGGTCCATTTCAAAATGTACAGCTGCAAGTTTCACGTTCCTGGCCAAGAACTCTACCAAACACACCAAAAAAGACTTTGAAGTTAATAAAAAAATTTTTTTTTTTTTTTTAAAACAGCAGATCTACACCCCATTCAATATTCCGCAAGACAAGTTCCACCATCTTATACCGAACCGTTTCTCTGAAAGGGAATCCCTGCGTTTGAAGGCAGACACATTTTCTGTTTTTAAATGAGATTTTTAAAAATATCCGTGGCCTCCCAGCATCAGAACTTCATCTTGTGCACATTGAGGTTTTTTTTTTAAAATTTTTTTTTTTAAATAGAATAAAAATAGGTCTGTGGTACATTAGTCTGCAGGTGTGTGAGTCTCCTGATGGCCCTGTAGATGAAATTGAGAGTAGTTCTGCTACCCCCATGTCCATGTCCGCAGATCTTGGGGACCGTGTGGTGTGTCAGATTAGCGGACTTGCGGACAGCTGGGGAGTGTGCGGGACGATGCGTGTGATGCAGACGAAGGGGGGGGGGCAGCCAGTGACACAGAGAACCACAACAGAAAGAGAACTGGACCCCGGCCTTTACACACACACACACACACACACACACACACACCCACACACACACACACATACACACACACACGCACACACACACACACACACACACAAAAACTCTTCTCCCTCCAGCTGTCAGCTAGCCTTCTATCCCATGGGGGGTTGCCACGGTGACAGGAGGCCACATGTCTTGGGGGCGTCGTCTTGGTCAAAGGACCCTATTGTTCTTGAGCTAAGCCGTCTTCGCTGTGCCCGTCTGTTGGGGAGGTGGCGGGGGGGAAAGGAGGGGGTTCACACCCTGACACACACACACACACACACACACACACAGTGAAAACACTCACACTTGTGAGAAGATACTGCAACAAGACTCACAATGACAAAAACTCACCACGGAGAAGCACAGCCACAACAAAAGAAAACCAGGACGCACTTTTAAAGTTTGATAGAAAGAGACGATGATGTATTTGTACGTAGGACACATTCCAATTAAAATATCAAGTAACGCTGATATACATAAATTAACCCACCCAACCTACAGCCAGCACTCCAGTGTGGAAATGAAAATGGCTTCAGGACATTTCATAATTAAAAAAAACTAACAAACAAAAAAACCAATAAAAACAAAACTTTCAACTGGGGAAGAGGGGGACAATGTCACCTCAAGGGGGAGACAAAAAAAAAAAAACAGAAAATCACAGGGAGATTTTGATGCAGCCCATGCAATCTCACCGTCTCCACCAGATGGAGACACACCACCACGATTGTGCTCTTGGGGATGGCGAGTGATCAAAACCTAAACAAAGACCGCTGACAAAATAAAACCAAACATTTTAGAGCAGAAAAAATGTAAAATCTGAACTGAAGAGTGAACCTACTGGCCTGAACAGTCCTCACCTGGTCCACACACATCTGAGTCAAGCGCTCCCACGTCCAGCAGCATGGTCAACCCTAATTTTACAGTCCTGGCAAGTAACAACTGAGAGGTCTCCAGTCATGGCCTCAAATAACTTTTGGGGAGGGCGGGGGGGGGGGGTGGGCGGGGACTGTGTACACTAAAGAGAGAACTTCAGTAGTGCCTAAGAGACTTCACTAGACAGGGACAAGCCTTCCGGATAGAATAACATTTTATGACTCAAATGATTTTCCCCAAAAACATTATTTACCACTGAAGCAGGTTAATCAAACGCATCTGTCTGCTAGCGCTGTTCGTGAGAGGATTGGAAACCGGCTGCATTTTTTCAGTCGCTGATAAGCCAAATCGTTTAATGCTCATTTAAAAGCATTTGATAGGCTTATGTCACTCACTACGCCCACGTTAGCCAACCCGCGCACTTGCAATAAGGGCCACTGAGCCTCTGCTAACTGCTAAATCACGGCAGCTGTTTCAAGTGCCTTTTGGACAAAATAAAGCCCCCCCCCCCCCCTCCCTCCCCCCCAACAACCCCCCTCCCCACGCAGATCCGATTTCATGGAAGCGAAACAAGCACACTCTGCCAGAGACTGTTATACATCACTTCAGCTCTGACTCACAGTCCGCGCGACAAACTCCCTCCCGACACGAGCGTCCGTTGCCGTGGCGCTCGTGCTGAAAAACTGCAACAGTCAAGTGGGGTTTTTTTTTTGTTGTTTGAAATTTATTTACCAGAGAGCAGAACTGTTGTCTTTTAAAAAAACGAGCCGCTGCAGCTTTAGTTTTTAACAGCGTGCCTCGGGGGGGGAGGCGTCCTCGGGGAGAGTGGGCGGGGCGTGGGCGGAGCTACGGCGTCCCCGGGTCCGCCTCCGCGCGGGTCTGCGGTCGGTGGGGGAGGAGCTGGGCACCCAGGCCAACCCGGCGGCCGAGGGGTCCTGCAGGCTCTGGTTCCTCAGGCTCCGCCTCACAGAGCGCCGGCCCCCCCTGGGCGGGGCCTGCAGGACGTCCTCGATGCAGAACTCCGCCTGCTGCCAGGGGGGCGGGGCCACTGCCGCCCCGCCCGCCCCCTCCACCCTGTCCGTGGGGGGGAGTGCAGGGCAGCCCGATTCCGTCCCCGCCCGTTTCCCCACTCCCCTCCTCCCCCTCTTCTCTCCGTCACTGTGTCGGAGATCTCCCCGCCCTCGCCTGCTCTCACCGCTCCCTCTCCCTCACTTTGCTCCCCTCCTGGGAGGGGGAGCGTCTGGGGGCTCTGCGCCTCCTCGTGCTCCTCTGTGAGGGGCGGGGGCAGGTAGAGGGAGCTCCTGCGACCCTTGGGCCTGCCCTTAGGCCCCGCTGCACCGGCTTCCGTTTGACCTCCGACCCCCTCCGCTGACGGGTTCCGGAGCTCCGCCCCCAGCATCCGGCTCGGAGGTGACGCTGTCGCCCGCTCCGTGCTCGTCGCCGTGGCGCTCTTCCTCCACCTTCAGACCGTCGCTGTCGCTCTCCTGATGGTCACCCGGGAAACGGTGGTGCCCGACGGGACTGCAGACGGGCAGCTCTGGCTCCACCCCGAGGACGGTTTGGTCGTCGCCGTTTCGGCTGCTGAGCGCGGGCTCCCTCCTGCCCTTCCCTCTGCCCCCCCTGCCCCCCCTGCCCCCCCGGGGCCTGCCCGGCCGACCCCCCCGCCGCTCCTGTGACAGTGCGCTCGCAGTGCTCGCTGCTTCGGCTGCGCAGTCTGAGGGGTCGTCAGGGCGATCGTTTGAGGCGTCGTGGTCGTCAGGGCGATCGTTTGAGGCCTCGTGGTCGTCAGGGCGATCGTCTGAGGCCTCGTGGTCGTCAGGGCGATCGTCTGAGGCCTCGTGGTCGTCAGGGCGATCGTTTGAGGCCTCGTGGTCGTCAGGGCGATGGTTTGAGGCCTCGTGGTTGTCAGGGCGATCGTCTGAGGCCTCGTGGTCGTCAGGGGGATCGTTTGAGGCCTCGTGGTCGTCAGGGCGATCGTCTGAGGCCTCGTGGTCGTCAAGGCGATCGTTTGAGGCCTCGTGGTCATCAGGGCGATCGTTTGGCGCTTGTCCCGGGCGGGGACCCTGAAACGGCTGCGCCAGAGGCTCGCGGCCGTGACCAGGTCAGCCGCGGGGACGCTGGGGCCCGTCTGCGCCAGGGGAATGCTGGGATTGCGAGGCTCTCTGCAGTCCGCTGCGGAAGATGAACATGCTGCAGTTAAACACCTGTGAGTCCCAGTGACTGTATGAGAGTGCCAGTGAGCCGGTGTGTGTGGCTGTGTCAGTGTGCACTGGTGTGTGTGGCTGTGTCAGTGTGCACTGGTGTGTGTGGCTGTGTCAGTGTGCACTGGTGTGTGTGGTTGTGTCGGTGTGCACTGGTGCGTGTGGCTGTGTCAGTGTGCACTGGTGTGTGTGGTTGTGTCGGTGTGCACTGGTGCGTGTGGCTGTGTCAGTGTGCACTGGTGTGTGTGGTTGTGTCGGTGTGCACTGGTGTGTGTGGCTGTGTCGGTGTGCACTGGTGCGTGTGGTTGTGTCGGTGTGTGTTGGTGTGTGTGGCTGTGTCAGTGTGCACTGGTGTGTGTGGCTGTGTCGGTGTGTATTGGAGCGATAGCTGCAGCGTGAGCAGTACTGTGTGTATTGGAGTTACAGAGCAGCAATGTGTGCGGTAAGGTCAGTGTGTACCACTGTGTGCGGTAGTATTGGTGTGTATTGGAGTTACAGAGTGGCAGTATGAGCGGTAGGGTCAGTGTGTACTGGTGTGTACTGGAGCAATAGCTGCAGTGTTAGCGGTAGCGTCAGTGTGTACTGGTGTGTATTGGAGCAATAGCCACAGTATTAGCGGTAGCGTCAGTGTGTACTGGTGTGTACTGGAGCAATAGCTGCAGTGTTAGCGGTAGCGTCAGTGTGTACTGGTGTGTACTGGAGCAATAGCTGCAGTGTTAGCGGTAGCGTCAGTGTGCACCGCAGTGAGAGGACGGGCCCGTAGGGGGCGGTACCTGGCAGCCGCTCTGCAGCTCCGTGGCGCAGGGGGGTGGGGGAGCGGCTGGCGCAGGGCAGGCTCTCAGTGATGGGGCTCAGCACCGGGTTCTTGGAGGCGTAGTCTCTCTTCCCATACAGAGAGCGGTCCACTGCCTTACTGCCCCAGCCCCGCTTACCTGCAGAGGCCTGCAGCAACACACACACATCAGAACCCATACACACACACACACACACACACACACACACACACACACACACACACACACATCAGAACCGATACACACACACACACACACACATCATCAGAATATATATACACACACACACACACACACACACACATCAGAACCGATACACACACACACACACACACCCACACACATCAGAACCGATACGCACGCACACACACACACACACACACACACACACACACACACACACATACATCAGCACCGATATACACACACACACACACACATACATCAGCACTGATATATAGATACACACACACATACAGACATACATCAGTTACTGATATACACACACATACACACACAAACCTCAGTACCGATATATATATATATATATATATATATATATATATATATATATATATATACACACACATACACACACACAAACACCTCAATACCAATGTGTATACACACACACACACACCTCAGCACTGATATATACACACACACCTCAGTACTGATATATACACACACACCTAAGTACTGAAACACACACACACACCTCAGTACTGATTCACACACACACACAGTCACACACTGAAAATAAACTATAATATACACCCTGCAGCTATGTGCCTCAGATACGCCAGTCAACCCTTTCACAGCTCCACTCACACAGCTCTTATTGGCCGTCAGCCAGCCAATCACACGTCAGACAGAGCCCAGTGCTGTAGTATGGGGTGAAAAAGACTGCCACCTGCAGCAGTATGGCAGAGTCCAGGAGGAGACAGAGACAGCTGATGTGTGCACATCTCACTCTGTGAATTACTCTATTCCTCCTACCGCTGCGAACCACTGCTCAGGAATACGCATGGTGTTCCAGTGCGGTGACACTGTGTGTGTGTGTGTGTGTGTGTGTGTGTGTATGTGTGTGCATGTGTGTGTGCGTGTGTGTCAGTACTGAGGTATGTGTGCGTGCGTGTGTGCGTATGTGTGCGTGCGTATGTGCGTAGCTGAAAAAAACATTAGCAACTGTGTCTCTATCCAGTGTCACAGAACATCACAAATCTACATTTTCACTACTCGTTCTCTGGAAAACATTCTTCACCATAGCAGAGCGGCTACGTGCTACTGCACACATTAAGCGCTTCTGATGCATTAGAACACGGCGTGCTTGGGAGGCTCTGAACCTCCACACGAACCCCCCGTGCAGGCGGGGGTTCGATTCCCAGCCACGGCACCTTCTGTACTGCCATCCCAGGCGGACCGTCCAGCTGTCTGTCCTTTAAAGCCCAGTTCAGACCAGAGATTAACGATGTGACAGAACCGCTTTCAGGATGCTGCAGAGAGGAGCGCAGCAGTGTTAGCTACCCGCCTCAGAAGGTCCGATCGCTTGCTGTTGCAGGAGGTTAAACGAGTCTAACTGCAGGTGGGAAGTTCTACAACATTGCAAAAAGGCGCTGGTTGCAGCATCTCAAATGGCCAGTCTTTGGTCTGAACCGGGCAGTGAAACAAAACCAAAAAGCGTGAGTACGCCGCGCTCCGATGTCCTCCGCAATCGGGTTTCGGTTGCCGAGTCGGAGTCTGTGAAAGACACAACCTGCCGCGGCCAGCTGCTGAAGTGGGAAAGCCGTCCCGTGAGGAGAAACGACGTTGCTCCCCTTCGGCGCGCCGCGGAGGCGCAAAGTTCCATTAAATCCCCGAGTCTCCCCCCCCCCCCGCCGTCTCAGAGGCCTGCTTCGCATTAGCAAACTTACGGCAGCCATCTGCAGACTCCCAGAGCAGCAAACCTCCCCGCTAATGCCGCGTCTTATTTCTCAAGGATACCACTGAAGCGCTTCTCCGGTTTAAAAAAAAAAGAAAAACAAAAAGGAAAGAGAGAATAAGAGGAGTAAGAAATTAATCTCGGGGGGGAAGAGGAGCCTGTTGCTAATGCACTGGCGCTCTCAGGAGCTGGGCTTCCTGTGCGAGCTCATTTGCGCTTGATTTTATTTATTTTTTATTTATTTATTTATTTTCCTCTTTCTAAACTGGCGTGTGGTGAAAAGCCTCTAAGTGCCCTTGGTCACAGGGGTGTGAAATTGGCCGAGCCACGCAGGCAGCCTGGAAGCGTTGCGTCCTAATCAAACGGGAGGTGAAAGGCGCTAAATTAAAAATGTAATGAAAACCCATTTGAATATCAAACGTTTTGTGCAATAACCCAAGGTACTTGTTCGGCTGTACAATTTATTTAATAGCACGGAAGTTAACAAAAAAAAAAAAAAAAATTACCTGGCAATTCGACTCGCATTAGCTCGACAAAACTGGATAATACAAAACATAAGAACCATAAGGTCTTATATGGACTGTAATGAAACCTTACCCTGCGTAGATGGATCATTCCTAAGTGCGCCGCCAGACGTTTGTAGGATGTAATGATACTAACGCCCCAAGTTGTTAAACTCATATAACATGCTTTACGCAAGGCATATAACAAGCTTTAATGAAATGCATATAACATGCTTTATGAAATGCATACAGCACCCATTATGCAATGAAGATACCTTCTTTAAAAGCCCAGTGCAGTAAAAAATTATTCCATACAAAGAACCAAATAAATCTGACTTTACCTTTAACCCTCTGAAGAGTAGGATTTTTTAAATGTTTTTAAAAAAATTCAAAGTATTTGTGACCTGAAACCTAATAGGTTTAATTCATTTCTTTCATCCCGCAAGCGGCAGATCTGCAGAAAAAATGTCATGCTTAGCTGCAATCAAGGCCATGCTGTACGGTGAATACAGGCACGGGTACAGAAGTGTTGCCAGGCAGGACACAAAGGGGAGTGACGTATCCCCCCGTAGCTGTGACTGTATTCGCGATACAGCACGGTCTTGGGTGCCGTATCGCTTTTATAAAACGGTACCAACATACAGGAACAATAAATTGACCACACAATCGCTATTTATTTTTATTTGTAACTAACGGATCATGCATGGAATGACACTGTTTACGAACAGGCTGCTTGATTCACGATTACTGCACTGGATTTACAATCTCCGTAGAACGTGGTCTCAGCCAATCCAGGATTGAAATAACCCGCTTTATGAATCCAATTATTTTCCCTTTTCACCGACCGTAAAAAATTTAACGAATTAAGAAAAACACACAAAAAAAAATAAAGCCACTGCAACGGGTCTCCACAGAAACGCACCACCTGTCTGCAGTTTAGCCACAGCTGCCCCGAGATTACTTCTCCATATTTTAGCAGCTCCACAGAACAGAAGGAAACCGTGGAGGTAGCGATCATTTTACATTTCAGCCTATGTTCCTTAAAAGCAGTGGCGCAGCCCAGATTCTGTCTAAAGGGGCCGTGAAGCACCCCCTGGGCGTGGCCGTGCGCGCTCCTCATCGTTAAGGGGGACCCACGTTTTTAGGGCTCAACCCCCCCCCCCCCGGCTGGTGGACACGCCGGCCCACGATGCACCTCTCTCCCAGCAGGCCTGCAGAGGCGTTTTAGTAACTGCGCGTGGTGTCTCTTTAAAGCCCTTTGTAGGCCCGGCCCGAGCAGCGCTCTGTAAAAGCTTTACGGTTATAAATAGTTTTGTTATATCCGGTGCGGCGCGGCGGAGAGTCCTGCCGGGGGACCGGGGGTTTTTAACGGCCTGCCGCGGCTCGGCTAGCGGGGTCTGGTGTCCAGCCCTGGCCGGCTGACAGCAGGCCGGTTAACTGCTGACTGCAGCATCACTGCTGCTGCTGCTGCGGCTGCTGCATCCTCCAAGGAGGCAGAGATTCGGTTGGAGGAGCTGTAGCCTGGGAGAGACCGGCGGGTGTGATGGAGGTCAAGCTGCCGCGGTCGAGGTCAGGAGGCGCGGTCGAGGCCGGGGGGCCTGGTCGAGGCCAGCAGGTGCAATTGTCTAGGTGCCTGCAGTACTCTACCCCAATCCCCTCTCCACCCCCCCTCCCCCCCAACCTCAGCCGGTGCGCCGCGGGGCGAGGACGGCGCTGGCAGCCGGCGTCGGGAGAGCGAGCGAAACGACACGGGCCGCCGCCGCGACGGCAGGGAGCTACCAAAACCGCCCGGCGTTCCCAAACCGGGAGGGGAGGGAGGGAACGGGGGGCGTAAAATAAAAACAAATAAACGGCATCCGTGTGGAAGCGGCTGAAGAGCCGTGGAGTCTGCCAGGGGAGCATCCGTCATTTAAATTCGGGAATCATGGGGAGAGCGCTTCTCCTCGGCGGTGCAGTAAACCGAGCGGCGGAGAGGCACCCGAGCGGCGGCGCGAGGCCCCGGCCAATGGGAGCGCAGCATTAGCATTCACCGCCAGCCCGGCGCGTGTGCTGGGCCCGCCTCCGGGAGGGCAGCTGTCGAGAGCCCGTCCCGGGTTGGCCGCGGCGCCATCCGAAGGCTCACGGACGCACCGTCCCCCTCCTGCCGACTCCACCGCGCCGGCTGCGGAGCGCTACGACCTAATCGTCGCCACAAGGGGGCGACAGAGGACTTCGACCGGCACGGCAACAATGGACGCACTCGGCCAGGGCTGTAAACTTAATTGCCGTTTACCCACGAAAAGAATAAACTACCATCTTCCAGAAGTTACCGTACGCCTCGTAAATTACACACAACAGCAGGGGAAAGAGTTTTTTTTTTTTGTTTCGTTTTTTTGCACAATGAATGTTCATATTTTCTTGCTGCCATATTTACTTTTTCCAGTTCCATTAACAAGGATTCTGACAATAATTACTTTAGAATGAAAGTTGAGGATTACATCAAGATGGCGTGCAACAGGAATGTTCACCATGGCCAAACACCTGTTGCAGTTTTTTGTTTAGCAAACTATGGTGCTCCTCCAGTCCTCCGTTACCAAGATAACAAACGGGTTCCCAAATAAAAACAATTCACCTTTAATATTACGCAAGAGGACCTTGGTCTACAGTCATCTAAATGCTGGCAGTCGGCCATTTTGCAAAGGAGCTAGGTCACTCAAATTACGAGACGTAGGCCTACACTTCAGTCCCAGGGAAAAAAAACACAGGCGGCCAAGGGTAAGAGCAAGGACAGTGCGGATCGCCCGCTATTTCATTCAGTCTCAGTCTGTGCACGCTCGGGAAAATGAGCTGGTGCCCTTCGCCAGATTTCAGGAATTTCAGGATGATTATTTCGCAATTCGACCGTTATGGCGACATCGTTACATTTCGCAATACGGGGGGGGTTTAGAAGCGAGCGGGACGGGATTTAGGGCTCGTTTGCGGTGTCAGTCTCGGGTACGAATGGTGACCGCGGGCTTTACTGAGCTTTACGGCGCAGGCTGCACAGATGCCGCTCGACAGAGGAGAGCACAGCTTCTCCTTCACACACGCCCCCCCCCCCCCCCCCCGCCCCGCCCCCCGCCCCGCCCCTCGCCTTCATCGTCATCATCTAGCATTACGCCAGCATTCGAGTTAAAGCCCTGCGAGAGAACGCAAAGCCGATCCACAGGTCCCGGCACCTCTTCACCGTTTCAGTTCCCGTAAGAGAGAGGACAGCAAACGCAGCAGTTGTCTTCCAGCAAGTCCGTTACACCCCCCCCCCCCCTCCCCAAAATCCTCCCACCCTCAACCTCTCCACCTCCAAAATGGCCACAGGCAAGAAAATATACCGTCAGGATTTATAGGTAGCTGGGATATTTGAACAGACCAGGCTGTGCATTTCACATGACGTTGTCACTGTAAAACCCTCAGGTGCCTGGTAAAAAAGGCTCACCGAACCATAAGCAGCTCTGAACTGTGGGAGCCCTTTTCCCTGCGCCGTGCTCGCGCTGCCCGTGGCTCATTCCCAACCCCCCATCCATCAGAGGGAGGAATATAAACAGGCTAAATGAATAGCTCGCTAATTTGCAGGCCGCAGCTCGCTGTGAGATTT
The DNA here is from genome assembly GCA_025169545.1 of Anguilla japonica. NCBI lineage: Eukaryota > Metazoa > Chordata > Actinopteri > Anguilliformes > Anguillidae > Anguilla > Anguilla japonica. The sequence goes on along the minus strand of CM045892.1, from coordinate 7,807,220 downwards.
AGTGGCACTCCGGTGACTCTTGGTTTAGAGTAAGTCTCCAGCTCCAGATAAAATTTGAAACAAATCATCCGCGACCGGGGTTGAGCTGGTTCGCGAACGAGGCCCGTTTGCAAAACGAAATAAAGGAATCGGTCCCTGAGCCCGTTCGCAAAACGAAACAAAGGAATCGGTCCCTGAGTCCGTTTGCAAAACGAAATAAAAGAATCGGTCCCTTGCGGTGGTCGTGCAAAACACCCCTTCGATGGTATTCATTATGAACATTTTATTACAAAGACTCTTCATTATAAAATTGCCTAAATAAGTGACAGCTGGAAAAAGCCAAGCCGAAAGACATGGCTCATAACAATGAGCTGTTCGCTGCGTGACTTCACGCCTTCCATCCCCCACAATGCCATGCTCCAAGGTGCAAGTGACCTTTGACCCTTAGCGTGTAATCTGCCACCTCCAAGCCGCGAGTGTAATACTCATTAACTGTGACAGGAAAAACTGTGTCTAGTCGCAGGCGATAACTCCACACAGTACACGTACGCAGTGTGGCAAACTGGGCTAGATTATGACAGGGACAGTGATTCGATCAGACGATGGATCCATCCTCTGTGACATTCATCCCCCCCTCGCTCGGATCAACTCCCCAAAAAAAGCTTGCGCGCGTTCTTTTTTTAACGTCTTCGCTCGGAGGTTCCCCGTGAGGTACGGCGAGGTGCGTACTGAGGAGGCGGGGAGGCAGGGGGGGGAGGCGTTTCCTTTCCGAGGAGGGACGCGTTCGTTAGAGCCTCCCGAGACCATGTTGACGCGTGAGCGAGACGACAGAGGAAAAAAAAAACTGCCGGCGAAAACAAAAACAGACACGGAGACGCCCCCGAGATCGTCTGCGCCCCGCGGCCACGCGATGACGCCTCCTACGCCATCGCCTCGGCTGCCCTGGGTTTCAGTGAGCTGGTTACACAGTGGATACAGAGCGGCTTCATAGCGCATGCATAGCACCTACATAGTGCATGCATAGCACCTATATAAGCGCATGCATAGCACATATATAGCGCATGCATAGCACATACTTACTTAGGCCTCATCACGCCAAGTGGCACATAAGGCCTCCACAAGGTCCCTCCATCTCTTCCATGCATAGCACATACACAGTGCATTCATAGCACACACAGAGTGCATTCATAGCACATACAGAGTGCATTCATAGCACATACATAGTGCATTCATAGCACATACATAGTGCATGAAAAGCACATACATAGTGCATACATAGCACACACAGAGTGCATTCATAGCACATACAGAGTGCATTCATAGCACATACATAGTGCATTCATAGCACATACATAGTGCATACATAGCACACACAGAGTGCATTCATAGCACATACAGAGTGCATTCATAGCACATACATAGTGCATTCATAGCACATACATAGTGCATGAAAAGCACATACATAGTGCATACATAGCACACACAGAGTGCATTCATAGCACATACAGAGTGCATTCATAGCACATACATAGTGCATTCATAGCACCTACACAGGGCACTTCAGTCTGGGGGTAAAAGCTATGTTTCGTGATGGTCTCAAATGGGAAACGGGGCTTGGCCCAGCAAAATTAGCACACAGGCCACATATTTGAGGCTCCAGCAAGACTGCGTTGCGTTTTCTTTTCCCATCCACAAGGGGCTGCACAATTCAGACGTCAAATCCAAAAACAGAATGTAACAAAATGCACAGATTAGAGGTCTGTTGTTTTCCCCTCCCCCTTCAAAATATGCCGGAACGACGATTCGATTTTGCGAGTGCGGGTTCGTGCCTCGCTGCCGATCGTCAGCAGTTCCACTTCCCTTTCGAGACTGGACAAAAAGCACCTCTTGAAAAAAATCGACCTTCGCAGTGTTTCTCAAAGCTGCTCGGCGGGATTGTTCATTTCTCAGGGACCAAATGCAGTGGATCCTCTTTAGGAAGCGGCATAAAAGCCAGAATGGTGGGTATAAAACTGAAGATGTTCCACATTAAATTGTCAATGTCAATTTTTCCCTCCCAATAGGTTCGCATGACAACAGCAGGGCCTACTTAACAAGTCCAATACAAATGCAGAATTACACATAACTCTCACTGAAGACAAATGTACTGGGAAAACTGAACAGACTGAAGAGACAGTTGACCAGATTTGATTCGTGGAAAAGATAAGCAGATCGGATTCTTGGTAACTGAAAAAAAATAGCCGTTCATAAGTTTGCACAAAACTCTCTAAAACTACTAAATAATACAGCGCTCGGATATGCACTTCACCCAAGGACCTGGCCAAGCACAATCCGTTCAACGGGGCTTTATATAGGCATGTTAATCTTTGTTTATATTTGGCAAAATCCAAACAATTGAGAGCTCAACCCAGTGAAAGGGCTGCATTAAATTTTAATGTAACAGGTGCAGAGGAGCGACTAGAGAGCTTGCGATATGAATGCTTACTGCGGAGAGAGGGCGAGAGGGAGATGGAGAGGAGGGACAATTACAGCATGTCTGCCAACGAGCAATGATTGACCTCGACTACAGTCCTCCAGGTTAATGGGACTGAATGAGATATATAAAGTCAGAAAAAAGTGAAAAGAATGCGAAGTCAGATCATAAAGAGCACCAGCTAGCCTGCCTCACTTCCCAGCGGCTGGTGTTTACACAAAATCCCCCCATAATTAATAATATCCTTTTACCCCCCAAAATAACCACAAATAGGATTTCTGCAAACCCCCATTTTTGAAATACATCTGTAGGAGAGCATATTGGCTTTCCCATTTAGCGATGAAAATGGAGAGAGCGCGGATTTCAGACAGACGAATTAAACGCCTCGTCACAGGAAGTGGAATTATCAGGAGGAGCCGGGCCGTTGGCGAGCGGGCGGGCGGCGGCGGTGGAAAGGCCCGACGGGTGTTGCCTCGGCGATGTCGTCTGTCGGTTAATAGGCTTTTTAAAAATGATCCATATCGGAGCTCGCCGCGCCCGGCGCACGCTGACATCCCCGCTGCTTGTTATAATGCACAAAAGAAATTCCTCATCCCTGCGAAATGTCAATTTGAGACCCCGCGAAGCCGGCTTTCGCTTTGTTTCGCCATAAAATATTAAAAGAGAGGATTTTAATATAAAACATCACTGAGAAATCATGTCGCCGCAGCAGCCTGGGAGACTTCATAAAAAGGGAGAAGTACGGAGGAGCCAGACTAAAGAAATCTACACTCAAGACCTTGAGTCTGGAAGAACATGGCCGCCCGCCTTCTTGTTAAAACTTTTGTTGCCAGCAACGCGTTGCCGCTCATGTCATCCGAACCAGTAACACTGTTACCTGAGGCACCTTGCAAGCAATTTAAATTGTAGTCAGTCACCAATCAGAATAAAGTGTGCTACACAATCTCATTTGATATTGCACTGATATTTCTAATGGTGTTCATAGCGGAATACTTGTAGGGGAATTTACAGTTGATACTACAACAGCATATTGTTCGGTGCGCTCCTTCAGTGTTCCGTTTCCCTTAGCGACAGAAGGCTGCGGTTAGTAACGGGGGTTTCGTTTGCCCCCCCCGCCCCTCCCCACCCATTGCAAATTGCAAGCCAAGAACTGTACAGGGTTGCAAGCGTAACACACTTTCGACAGCGTACTTATTTTGCATTCTTGCTTAATGGCGCCGATCAGAAGCAATTAAAGGGCCCGTCTAATCGGGGCTTGGCCTCGCGCGAGCGCGGCTATCGGCAGAGAGGATCTGCCGCCGGTCAGGCTCTAATTAGCGCCGCTGGAAACCGGGCGGCGGCGAGCGCGGCGAGGAGGGCAATTAGGCGCACTTCAGCGCGCCGATAACGGCGCCACACCTCGCAGGAATGGCACAGCTGGCCCCGCCCCCGCGGTCCCGCCGGGCGAGAAACACACCGGGGCGTGTGCCGGGTGCCAGGGGAACGCTCACGCACTCCACGCACTAAATTCAGTCCCCTCAAAGGGGGGGGGGGGGGGCAAAAACCACCAGCTGCCAGAACGCTCTACCATCCTGCCCTGAAATGCTAAGAGATGGTTGCCATGGTGAGCTGGTCCCAACATCAGCCGGGTGGTAACGGGAGTCACGGAAACACTGACCTTCATCTTCATCTTGCCGGAGGCGGCGACGGCGGCGCTGCGGCTGGGCCTCCTCCCGGCCGCGGCGTCCGTTCCCTCCGCCTGCTGCGAGGGGGGGGGGGGGGTAGGGAGGGGGGCGGAGAGGCGGGGGTGAGAGAGCCGATCAAACATTCATATCTCTGACCTACACAGAGGCCTGCAAACAGGGGGCATACTAAATGAAGACCCCCCCCCCTCCCCCCTCCCCCCCCACAGGGCAGCGCGGCGGGCCCCCCCCCTCACCTTCCTCTTCCTGCTGCGAGGCCGACCCGGGCGGGCTGCGCTGACGGGCGGCTTGGGGGCGGGGCTAGGACCGGGGGCGGGGCCAGGACCGGGGGGGGGCTCCGTCTTGTCTCCGGCTCTCCTCCTACGGCAGACAAATCTCCTCTTTACCGATTCGCTCCGAGGCTTTACCAAAGCAGCCATCTCAAGCTAGGGCTGGGAGAATCAATTTCACTCCAATTCAGGACAATTCAGGAAATTAATTCATCTCATAACCATGAATAGCAACAAAAAATTGGAAGTTTCTATGAGACTTATTCAATTAAGCCAAGTTCAGTTTCTGAATTAGGCTGTACTGAAATGCATTTAACCCGTACAGACAGGCCACAGAGAGAGAGAGAGAGAGAGAGAGAGAGCAGAACTGAGGACTAGAGAGGGGAAGTTTGGGACAGAGACGGAGAAAGGAAGGAGAGGGAGTGAGGGAGCAGGTGAGGGAGGGGAGGGAGCAGCACCTGTCTCCGCCTCTCCAGAGGGCGTGGGCGGCGGGACGGGGGTCGCGTCGGGTGAGCGGGCTTCGCGCCGGACCGCCTCCTCGCGCGCTGCCGGGGCCACATCTGGGCTGCAGGCTGCGGGGCGGGACACAGGGAGCCTCTGAGGTGAGCCACAGCTGCCCCGCTTCCACACCAACACCCGAAAACAATGCCCCCCTGTCTCCCCCAAAAACACCCAGCGAACGGGCGGGAGACGGCGAAGCTCACCGGCGTCCTCGCCTGAACCCGAGGCCTCCTCCTCCTCCTCCTCCTCTTCCTCCACGGAGTCAGGAACAGGGACGGCGAGCTGAGGGCACAGAGGAGACGGACGCGTTTGAAACGCGCTCCACCGCGTGGCTCCCTCCGCCATTCGGGCTCCTGCGGGGAGCTCAGAGCGGCTCAGGAAGCGTTTGTTCAAACGGTTGCCGTTAGCCGTTCCGTTGCGCCGAGGCTACAATCGTCAGACGCTGCGCGTTTTGACCTTTGACCCCCCCGAGGTACGAGAGCGCTAGCGGCGGCGCCGCTCGCCATGTGACGCCCGCGGAGCGGCGCTTCTGCGATGGCAATCATTATCAATCCTCCGCAGGCCCGCCGATGTCGGCCTCGCCATCTGCTCTGGATTTTACGGGCGCTGCCGCTATTTTTAAAAGGCTGACCTCCTTCTTGGTAATTTTGGACGGGGCCCATTATTTTCCGAGCAATTAAATCTGAACCCCCCCCCCCCCCCCCCCCAACCCCCGCCATCACCAGAACCTTATGAACTCCGCCATCCCTGTTATGTGTAAAAACAAGCAAACGGAGAGAAAAAAAAACAGCTTTGACTGCATATGCACGGGATTCAATATTATAGGAGCTTTGTATAAGCAGACGATTCGTACATAAAACACAAATAACAAGTGGTGTGTTTAAATAGCTCAATGTTTAAAAAACAGAAGTCGCAAGACAGCACCCCACCCCCCCCCCCCCGCTCACATTTGGAACAGTCGGCCATATTTGTAAGGTCATTTGCGCAGCAACAGCCATTTTTAGACAACAGCATAGCATTTCAGTCAGTCAGTCAGTGAGACAGACAGACAGACAGACAGACAGACAGACAGCAGGCACAATACTGATGAATAGACTCAACTCCACAATGAAATGAGGGGGTGCGCTAAATGAACCCCCCCCACCACCCCCCCACCCTGGTCCAACTCCACTCCACGGCCAACCGGGCATCGGCCCAAAATGCGGCAGCCACAGCTGTCCCCCCAGTCAGAACTGGATCCGTGACTTGGAGTGAGCCGAACGGGGCAGGGGGGGGGGGGGCAGGCTATGACAGGCTCAGGCGGCGATATTCCCTCCTGGGGGGGGGGGGGGGGCGGTTTGTTTTGTTTTCACCTTAAAGATCGGCGACCGGTCCTGACCCCGAGGAACCAGGCGAGGCGAGCAGAACAGCGTAATCAAGCGCTCTAACGGACCAATTAGGCACCGAGCCGCCATCAAAGCCAGCGGGACCTCCCGACGGCGGACGGGCCGAACGACACCGAGCCCGGCGCGCTACCTGCCGCTACGCCCGCGCAACACCGCCAAAACCGCCAAAACCACACGCCGTGCGCCGCCGCTCCGCTCCGGGAAAAAAAAAAACAGACGGAAATGACACTTCCTCTCCCGCGTCGTAAGATCACCCTGCCATTTCTGCGACGGACCGGCGAACGCCGTTACTGCGACAGCGATGAGGTATCATCACGGGTCCCGGACTCGCCGTTTCCGTCAGAGACGACGGCGCCACTCAGCTCTCGCGAGCGAGAGCGTCTGCACTCAGCTCGGCCGGGCCTGCGCGTCAAACGCTCGCTCGGGTATGACCGCTGTCAGCCGTCGCGCTGAGCAATAGCACGGGACCGCGCTCGTTTTAATCGTCTTTTCCTCCGCCGCCGCGCGCTCGTGACTCAACAAGAGCAGGCCGCCGGCGGACCTTCTGTCCGCGAGCCCGCGGCAGCGCCGGGGCGCAGGCGAGACGACCGGCGTTCGGCTCCGTTAACCTGTAAAAGGGCTCGTTTAGGCCCAGGTTTTACGGCTTTACCAGCTTAGGCACCCTTTCCCAAAGGCACTCTAACTGCGTACGGTCGCAGATCCCACCCTCGTTCATGCAGCCCGAAACTTTAAAAAAAAAACATTTACGTTTGAGCGCCTTGCTCGAGGTGACAACGGCAATGCCCCGCTTGCGAGTCGAACCCGCAACCTCCCTAACCATTACGCGACGCCGCCATCGGGTTGCATAACCGCACCGTTCTCACCCACGCAGATTGTCAGTCGTGTCAACACTAAAGCAAATCTAGTTTGCATTTCTTCAATCAGATATTATTCACTATTATAATATTCGCTCGTGGTTCAGCAGTGTACATCTGAACACACAACGGTGCACTCACCCCCACGCTGCGATTATTTTGCTATGTGCATTGTTCTGGCTCGTGTCCCTGTCCATGCAGTTCAAATTACATGAAACAACGCCAATAAAGTCTCTACACACAAAAAAAGGGAGATTATTTAAAAAGTGACATTTAGCTCTGGGCTTTTCGATGCCGCTTCGGTTTTAGTGTCCGATTTCCGCTGGCCCGGACGATGTTTGTGTGCCACGGGGGACATTTTGGGCGCTCACAGAATTTTCAGAAGACCAGCTGGCTTTACAATGGCTGGTATTAGGGGTATTAGGGGGTTTATGGTCTAAAGCCGGAAAATACACTCCGAAATGGCTCCAAAGCAGCCCGCGCGTGCAGAAGTGCCCGACAGCCTTCAGTAAATTACGTTTATACTCGCTTTTTGTTTTGAAGCATTTCTTATGGTCGTAACCTCAGACCACTGCGCTCAAGGAAAAAAAAGTATCAGCAGCACAAACACAATAATTCAGCTTTGGGTTTATAATCGTCAATAAAAGGCCATAAAGTTGTGTTCGTGTGTGCAGCCTCTGCAAACGAAGTCACTGTGCAAGCAGCTTTGGAGTTACCTGGAGTGTATTCTCCTGCTTTAGACCACAAACTCCTAAACGCCCTCAAATCAGCCAGCAGGTCGGCTAATAAACAGCACCTAAAGTAAGCATTTACAGTATGCCTCATTACACACAAAAACTGTAATAACCATTTGGGGGAAAAAAAAAAACCTGAAAATGTGAACTATCCCTTTAACTAAATGAAAATCTGAGCTGATCCCTTCAGCTGAATCTGGCTTTGATGCGTCCCCAGGCTACAGGAGCTCACTGCAGGACGGCTACCTTGGAGCTGTCCAATTAGCGAGCATCATCAGCACGCCGATGCATAAAGACCTGACAGCCAGTGACACGCTGCTGAGACAGCAGCAAAGATGGATGCACTTCCCTCTATGCAAATGTGTTCTTCAAAAGACGAGAGAAAAACCCAGCCGTTTCCCCAGAATCTTAAAGGACTCGAGGATTCTTGTGGATTTTCGAGGAACGTGAGGAAAAACCGACCTGCCCTCGCTCCTCCGCGCAGGCCGCCTGCGCCTCGTCGCCGCGGCGATCCGACGGGGGCGGCGACGGGGCCCGGAGAGGGAGGGGCTGCCGAAGTCGGGCTGGGGGAGGGAGAGGGCGGACTTCTGGGGGGTCTTGAGCAGCGAGCGGAGCCCGGAGCCCCCCCCGGAGGCTGACGGGTGGGCCGGCGTGCCCCCCTTCTGCAGGGGCGTGCTGGGGGGCAGCCTCTTGTCGAAGAACTCGGGGGACAGGGGCACCCCGAAATGCACCCGCTTCTTCTTGGGCCGCGCAGAGTTTGCGGTGCAGTCCGGCCCCTCCTCTGTAAGCATCAACAAAGACAATTCACCAGCTATTCACCTCCGATTCCATTCACCTCCACTTCTCAAAGTAAAAATCCTTTAAAGACAAGTTATTTTAGACTTGCTTAGAATTTCATTTTCTTTTTTTTAACCTTTTGAACTTTTTTCTATTATTTCATGTTCTTTTTTAGGATTGTAAATTTCACCTTGCCAGGAATGTAGTTCTTTTTACCTTTAGATAATCCCTTTGTTTGTCATTCAAAAGAGTCTGGATCATTTCCATACCCTGTTTCTATAAAGCTCTGAACGTACTGTATGAAAGCATTGTACACACAGGCTATTTTTACTAGTGGCAGCAATGCACATAAAAACCATCCACTTTATTGCTACTCAGAAAGATCTTATTCAAATACTGCTCACAATACATCAAGAATGCTTAGCCCCTATGCACAACCTTTTAAATGAACTTGGTCCCCAGGAAGAAGCTCCATAGTGTGCAGTAACAGGCCTGTATGAGTCATAAAAATAACGGATTGCATTTCATCGTGTTCTCCACCACCACCGATGCGTAGCACCACTACCAGTGTTCTAACAGAACTAATACAGTACAGGTGCTATTCCAGATCCTTCACTGAGTGTCGCGCTGGAAAGCCTGATAAACTAAGCTGACAGCAGTCTCACCTGTTAGGGGAAACGGTGACTCAATCGAACCCGTGTCCACAGGGCCCAGATTCAGCAGCATGCAGGGGCTCAGAGGTTCTGTGAGCGGAGTCTGCGGTTGGCAAAAAAAACAAATCAATAAAAAATACCAAACAAACAAACAAAAAAAAAAAAAAAAAACTTGCAAACCGTTTACTTAGATTCCATGGGTAGCTGCTGCCACCGAAGCAAGGAAACGTGGGCTGTTGGGGGACTCATCCTGCTAAAGCACTGTTCTAATTCACAAATCCGTTGCGCCCGTGCCAGTGCCGACTGTGGCCCCTGTAGGGCCCTGTGTGGCCCTGAGACTGGAGTTACTGTCGCCCAGGAACAGGAGGGTGTCAGTGGGCCAGGATAACCCCCCCCCCCCCCCCCCATAAGCCCACCTCGCCGACCGCAGCGCGATAACAACAACAGAGATATCACTCGCTTGAGGAGAGCACACGCCTGTTTACAGCCCTCCCAAACTGACAACAGAGGCTGCAGCAAAAATCACAAAGCGAGCACGATTGGGTATTCCAAACTTGTAGAAAAAGGGGGGTGAAAAAAGGGATCTAGAAAAATAAATAAATAAAAACACAGAATGAAGTCTTCTGAAGGCATTTTAAAATGCTGGAGATGCGCTAAGAACAGCTGCAGTGTCGATGGAGAAAAATAAAATACATTTTTAAATCTTGGTTTGAAATTCAGTTGTCCAGTGATGCATCTCAGTAACATAGCCCAAAGCTCATAGCCCAATTTGGCAGTGAAGGAAATTAAACAAAAGTGTTCAAAAAAGGCAATCATAAGGCACAGCAGCACAAAAACAAAAAAAAAAATATATTTTTATTTTATTTTTTTTTTTAAATCACCAACGTTGCAGCAATGACTTTCAATTATAGCTGACATTTAGGCCTATGTGACGGAACCCGTTACATTTAAATGGAGACCTGAGGAGAGCACCATATTGGAAAATAACCACATTTTTAACATGCTGCCAGGAGAACGAGACGCCACGAATGTGTTTACTTTCTGCTGCTTTCCCTCCCACCAGTGATACATGCACAGCAACACTCGTGTTGAATACTGACATTTTCACAGAATGCATCCCATCCTCCGTTTATCATTAATTAAAAATATATATATAATTAATAAAGGGGGAGAGACCGTGTGGCACAGTCCATAGGGAAGCTGACACTCAAACCCCTATACCAACCCCTGCCCTTTTAAATACACTTTAAAAAGTAATAAGATATGAAGATTGAAAAGCAGGGTTCCTCTTACCCTCCTGGCCTCTGTAGGAGGGCCGTGCGTCGGGGTGAAGGGGGCGTCGTTATGGTCCCAGCTCCAAGGCACGGGTGACTGATGTGGGGAGCAGCACACGGCCTCCTCCATCTCACAGCTGGTCAGCTCAGTGTACCTGGGCTCCTCAGAGCACACCTGTCTCAGCTCCACCTGTAGCTCCTCCACCTGTTCAGAGCACGCCTGTCTCAGCTCCACCTGCAGCTCCTCTGTCTGTTCAGAGGACGCCTGTCTCAGCTCCACCTGTAGCTCCTCCATCTGTTCAGAGCACACCTGTCTGAGCTCCACCTGCAGCTCCTCTGTCTGTTCAGAGCACACCTGTCTCAGCTCCACCTGTTCAGAGCACACCTGTCTCAGCTCCACCTGTAGCTCCTCTGTCTGTTCAGAGCACACCTGTCTCAGCTCCACCTGTTCAGAGCACACCTGTCTCAGCTCCACCTGTAGCTCCTCCGTCTGTTCAGAGCGCACCTGCATCAGCTCCACCTGTTGCTCCTCCTCCTGTTCAGAGCACACCTGTCTCAGCTCCACCTGTTCAGAGCACACCTGTCTCAGCTCCACCTGTACAGAACACGCCTGTCTGGCCTCCACCTGTACAGACCACACCTGCATCACCTCCACCTGTCTCAGCTCCACCTGCATCACCTCTAACAAATCTACTGTGTGTGCAGACTACAGGGGGGAGACGAGGGTGGACACAGAATCCTGGAGCTTATACAGTCACAGAATGTACATGTTACATCATGTGTACTTGTATAATAGTCACAAGGATAATACAAGAAGCTAGAGATGGCGAGCTAGACATACGCTGGCAAATTAGAGCTCCTGGCTGCCATCCTAGATGCACAGGAGACATTTACTAAGGACTCAGACACTGTTGGAATAAGTACAGATAAACAGCAAGACAACTCGTTGGTTAGCTAACAAGCAACGGCTTGCCATTTCTGCCCAATTGGCAAAATATATAAACTAAAACAATAAACCTGCTGATTTTCAAAAAAATTAAGAAGCAAATGGAACAAGAAGTTCTCCATAGGTTACTCTTGTGTTTTTATAATGATAAACATTTGCGAGCACAAAACTAAGCTTCCATCTGCATCCTGCCAAGATGAAGAAAACCCGGAGGTAGTTCTCAAATGAGCACATGGAGCCCAAACCGTTCAGCCATTAAACATGCAAATTTCCCCGTGGCGTTTCATTGGACGGACATGACACACTCCAGAGAAGTGTCCAGAGAGCCTGGGGGAAAGCTTTCCAAATACGAGCCTCTGTTTCTGCGGCCTGTAACTCACGGGTTTTTCTGCACTTCCTGTTACCTGTTCAGGACAGCCAGGCGCGAACAGAGGAGAGAGGATGTCCGCAGAGGGCGTGGCCTCTCTGGTCTCCGTGACGATCTCTCGGAAGGGACTCATTCGACGCTTCTTGGAGGAGGGGGGTGCCGCAGAGCGTGGGCCTCCTTGAGGACCCCTGTTCTCCTTCCCACCCACAGAGGTGCACCCATCTGAAACAGACACACGCACACGCACGCACACGCACGCACACACGGGCACACACGCGCACACACACACACACACACACACACAGACACACACAGACACACACACAAACACACAGTCAACAGCTGCCCAAACGTCCCTCTGGAGCCTTGGAAGAAAGCCCGCTTGTTGAAAAACACAGTCACCAACTGTTTCTTACCCAGGAATATCAGCAGTAATTTAACCAAATAAAATTTTGTGTGGCAAAATTGACAGGGAGAAACTTAAACAGAAGTACACATCGCATAATGGTCCTTGATTAAACTTTTTTTTTTTTTACAGGCAGGACACATACAATTTAACTAACACTCTTCACCCTGGGGCTCAGTGACAGATGGAAACTCTCAGCTCTCACCAGCTTCTCTCTCTTCTGCTGGCCCCTGATTCTCCTCCACCTCCAGAAGGTTCTGGAAGGAGGCCATCTTCTGCTTCAGAGAGGAGAACCCGCGTGAGACGAAGGGGCTGGCTTGCAGGGGCTGTGAAGAGAGGCATCGTTTTTTTTTTTTTTTTTTTTTCGTTTAAATGCATCCCTCTCTCCCCGTTTGTTTTTTCTCTCCTCCTATCTGGAACGGCCAGTTGGTATTTGTCAGCACTCGCTGCCGTAAGCACCGTTATTGATTTTGGAGAGCTCAGACAAGCATGTGCTCTCGTCCAAGGATGCGTCTTAGTCCGGTTTGCACCGACGTGGGGCAGACGAAGCACTTCATGCAGGTTAAATGGCGAATTCATATTCCGGAGTTTTAGTGTGTTTTCGCATTGGGCCAGAGGGTTTTTTGTGACGATTTATCTTAAATATGTTACTCTGTAAAGCATCTTTGTGACAGTTCTCTCCAAAAAGCGCTATACAAATAAATACAACTGAAAAAATGTAATTGAGATGAATACATATTTAATACAGAAGATTCTGATGACCTGGCTGGCTTTGAGGTGGGTGGTATAGGTACTACACACACTGTAAATAAATGGTAACTATTAGTAACAGCGCTCCATGGCAGAAATCTAGATGTTCAAAACACTGTTTCAGCATAATGCATTTCTGTCATTGCGAGCACAACCCAATTCTATAGTCCGATGCCATTCACTACATCCAATAAAAACACTACAAAAAAAAAAAAAGAGTACTGTGTGTGTGTGTGTGTGTGTGTTGTTACCTGTGGGGTGCTGGGCGGAGTTTTCTGTCTCTGCTGGGCTATGTATCGAATCAGAGAGTTGGTTTCCGGAGAGCCCCTTGCTCCAACCGTGGACCTCCGCCTCGCTTTCAGCTGTGTCAGACGAGACTTATCTGGACGAGAGGAAGGGAGCAGCTCAACATGTAAAGGCAACCATATAAAACAACATCCATCCATCCATCATCTATACCCGCTAAGTCAGGTCAGGTTCACAGGGGGAGCTGGAGCCTGTCCCAGCATGCACTGGGCAAGAGGCAGGAATACACCCTGGACAAGGCACACACACACCATTCACTCACCATTCTACAAACTAACAGCACAGGAAAATACAACATTCCTTCAGTCACTGCATAAAATAATGAAAGCACACACAAAAGAAACATGAATGCTGTGCATATTAGAAAAACTAAAAGACATGACAACACGCTAACGCAAACAGCCAGTGTGGGCTATCCAGGCAAGGGCATACTCAAATATGGACCCTGAAGCCAGTATTACTGCAGATTTTCTTTACTTCAGATTTCACCTTTAATTAGGGATTGATTTAGATCACAGAGACCAAGCAACCAATCACGCAACAGGAAAAAAAGAAAAGCAGCAGTATTACTATAAGCATATTTTGACGTCTAGAATCTAGACAGGCTAGACTACCACCTTGATGAAAGCTGCCAGGGGTCTCACCTTTGCCCAGGGACGAAGGGATAAAGCTCTGTGTCGAGATCCCCAGCTGAGAGGGGGTGACCTGGGAGAAGTCCAACGGCTTATTGCACAGAGGGGCGGGAGGTGAACCGAAAGCCGGGCCATCACAGTCTTCGGCGTTCCACTTCGGTTCCTCCTTATTAATGTCAACGTTCGGCTCCGTGCTGGCCATCTCACCACCTACAACGCAAAGCCGATCTGATCAGCAAAACCCCCAAACGTGTGACACCAAGTAGCGAATGAATGGTAATCGTATCATCTTATAGCTAGATAACTGCCCAGACTAGCCGTTCTTACCACCATTAAGAGGTCTATGACAATGAGCGAAGTTAGTTGTGGCTATAATGGTAGCAACGGTAGCTACCTCAAAAAGGTGGTAAGCAAAGCTACATTGCTAAACCAGCATGCAGCTAATGTTAGTGTAGAACGTGTACGTTTCAAGGGGCCCGTGTAAAAGTACACGCATCTCCTCATTCATTTAGACAATTAGCCACTAAAGACCACTACAGTATGGTAATGTTAACGCGTTTTTCCCACCGTTGGCGTTAGGTAACTACACTACCTGCAAAACGACAAACTGGGAGCTGCAAGTGCAAGGCAAGCTCTCGTTAGCATGTAACGTTAACTTGCTACTTGGCTAGTGCAAGCAATTAACGTTAACGATTACATTCATTAAAGTTTGCGAAATGTAACTACACAGTTCGCAATCCAATTTAGCCAGACTAACAAACTTAGCAAGCAAACAGTATATTGTGAATCGAAAGACAGTTGGACAGCTAGAGCAGCTAACCTTGCCTGCAGTCATTTGAATATCAAAGGCAGACTAATTTCTTAGTTGGTGTTAATGTCAGCTAGCTACAAAAACCTTAAACCTATTTAGCAATGACTAGACACCTTGCTAGCTACATTTAGCTAACAGGTATATGGCAAGATAGATGGCTATTTGTAGTCGGAAAACTTAGCTTACTAGCTAGCTGCGTGAAAACTAACGTCTTGGCCAGACGTTAGTGCGAGGTCCAGTTTGACTGGATAACTTTAGCACACTACAATGTCAAAAAACTAACTCAAGTCATTTCATAACAAAAACCTTACCTTTAAAATGCCTATCGTAAAATGCGGAAATAAAAGCTATGTGTTACACTGAAGTTAAATACATGTGTATTTGGAAAATTATAGTAGGGACTGAAGTTATCAACAAACCATTACAAAAAATTCAAACTACGCTCCACGTCTGAGTTGCTGCTATGCAGTGCCAAGGGGTTCAAATATCCATCCGCGACCTAAACCATAAATTAAACATAAACACGTAGCAGACATTTACGATACACACAAGGCGTATGTTAAAATTGTTCAAATTTAGACCTCTTTTATTGTTTGGCTTTTCAACTGAGGATAAATATACACATACATTGAGGTACTACTTTTTTGTCATGCGAGAATAAAGAACTCGCATGAGGTGAAACGTCCATCTTTGAAGGACCTCATTTCATACAAATGGACGAATTGAATGCGACATTGCGTATCACGTGTCTTAAAAACATCCAATGAAATGACCGTGAGGGCAATTTTTGAAAGAAAAAAATGATACAGTCTTACCGTAATGATACGTAGAAAGCTACGGAACAATTCACAAATCTCTTACCTAAAAACATTACGGTATGCCTTGTACTTGATGTAAACAAACGAATCATTGTGAAAATACAGTGTTTGGACAATACACATGGGAGAATGCAAAGAGTCGGACAAATCGTTTGATTGAATCGCTTGTAGAAAAAAAGAGGAGCAAGCTGGAGGTTCAGAGGTCATGTGAGGTATCATATCTAACATTTAAAAGAACAAATTTAGGGTTGGGGTTAGTTGTATTTGCCTGTTTTTTTATTTACACATTGACACTTTGAAATACAAAAACGTAGATATTCCAGAGCTGTGCTTGAATGAATCTATACTTATTTTTTTAGTTTAGTTTTTATTTTATTATGTCATTTAGCAGACATTTTTTTCCGGAGTGACTTAAATTGCATTTTTATATGCAATCCATCAATACAGCTGGGAGTTTTTACTGAAGCAATTCAGGTTGTTCTCAAGGTTACAGCAGAAACACCCCAGCTGGGAATTAACCCTCAAACAAGCCTGGGGGCCTAACCATTACACTACATTGTAATTTGTCAAAAAAAAATCTGTTCCATCATGCATGCATTTTTTTCCTCAGTATTATTTATTTATTTACTATTAGGCAAACAGAATACAGGTCATCACCCAGA
This sequence comes from Anguilla japonica, assembly GCA_025169545.1. Taxonomy (NCBI): domain Eukaryota; kingdom Metazoa; phylum Chordata; class Actinopteri; order Anguilliformes; family Anguillidae; genus Anguilla; species Anguilla japonica. Next base: position 7,790,941 of record CM045892.1, on the reverse strand, counting down.
TAACACCACCCCTATACATCAGATTCCAGCGTCATGCTATGGGGTGTCTAATTCTTGAGGAGAATCCATTTCAGTCAGCAAGAGATCTCAGACTGGAGCAAAGATTCACCTGCCAGCAGGACAATTATCCCAAGCCCAGAGAAAAATCAACACAGAAAAAAAGGCTTGAAAGCAAGAAGGAAAATGTTGTAGAATGGCTGGGCCCGAGCCAAGTTTAAATCCCATTCAGAATCCGTGACAAGACCCGAGGATTGCAGTCCATCTAAATTGCCAGAGCCAGAGCAGAGCAAATCTAACAGGAGGAACGGGCAAGAGTCCAGATGCCCAAAAGCTTGTGCAGACATACCCAAGACTCAGAGCTGTAATTGCTGCCATAGGCACATGTACAAAGTACTGACTTCTTATTAATGAAAAATGCCCCTTGAATAAAACATATATATATATATATATATGTGCATCATAAATGCGTAAAATTGTGTGAGTGAAGGGGAAAAACATGTATTATATAGCAAAAAGTGAAAATAAATCTAGAGGTGAACACTTTCAACTGTGAAGGTGCTTTCCTGAAGACTTGATAGATGCAAGATAAAGGAAGAGAAGGCTTCATTATTTTATTTCTATATTCATTTTTAATTACATTCAGATGATAATGTCCATAGTAATACATTTTTTTAAAAACAACGGTGAGAAAATTTCAACACAACGAAAGGCCTCGGTACGCCTAGGCGCTTACGCCACATACCGATACAGCAGACTTCAGTCTGTCCTTTCTCTCTCTCCGTCTTTTCGTTTTTTTTTTCCTTTACGCATTTAAAGGGTGGACGACATCTGAGATCTGGTCTCTGACCTCCCACATGTGTGTGTAGGAAGAGGCGGATGCCCGTCGCATGTGACATAATCTGCTCATTGCCGCTCATAACCCCCGAGGCCCACTGCCGCTGCCCCATTGTCCATTGTTGCGCGATTCTATCGCTGAACTATGAGCTCACTCGCAGAGGCGCAATGAGAGCGCAAGGGGCGGGGGGGTGGGGGGGGGGGGGGGGGGGGATGGTGGGATGTGGGGATGTGGAGATGGGGGGGGGGGGGAGCGGAGGCAAGTCGGCGGTTGGACGAAATCGGAGAAGCCTCAGATGAAAGGCTGTTAGTGGCTGCACCTGTTTTGCTCATCTGGAACTGGAGGCAGAAATCCCAGAAAGCCTTAGTGGTTGGGTGGAGGGGGGGGGGGGGGGGGGGGGGGGTGAAGGGAGGGCTTATGATAGGACCATTGGAAACGAAACCTTCTCTTAATTCAAATCCGGCTCCTCGAGTCGCTGAGGAGAAAGACCCATAGTATTTGCTTTACTACAGTCATTAACAGACGCTTTGTTTCCAGAGCGACTTAAAAACAACTTTTGCATTTTTATATACCATCTAGTAATATAGCTGGATATACACTGAAGCAATTCTGGTTAAGTACCTTGCTCAAGGGTACAACTTCAGTTTACTACCTGGGAATTAGTCCTGCAACCTTTCGGTTACAATCCCAATTTCCTACCCATTATGCTACACTGCCGCCCACTGGGGGTTTTCCACTGGGTTCACCACATCGTTTACGCCTTTTTGTCTGTCCATTGTGAGGTCAGTGGGTTTACCAGAATGCATATGGAGATCTCAAAAATGCAAGGGAGAACATTTCGCTGTCTCGTGGGTAAAGGCAAAGTTGCATGTCACAACGTGGTGTTGTTTGTGTCCATTTCTGGATTAATGTGGGATGATCCCCCCCCCCCTTTAAGATTCGCCTTTGGGATGTCTGGCAGGGAGCAAAACCTTACAGCGAACCTCAGCTGAAAGCATTCGTATTTATACCCCGGGCTTATAATAACCTTTATAACAGTCTTTTCACTAAGACACGTGAACCGTTTCACCGCGTCAGAACTCTGGACTCGTGTTTTTTCAGCGCTTTGGCGGCGTACGCTTATGCATTTTCTCGTTAACAAACGCCGCGCGAGCATCTTAGCTGGAAGCCATGAAAGGAGCGGCATGAAAGGAGTGGGTTTGTGAGGACTCCAGCCTCGTAGCTTCACCCTTAAGAACAGTAAACTGCATTGTTTTTTGATGTGCGAGCGGTTCGGGCGGGGGCTGCAGCAGCAGCGAGAGCGAGGGGAGAGCATGCTCCCTCTTCTGAGCCTCCCCCTCTCTCTGATCTGCCGCTCGCCAAAAAAAAAAAAAAAAAAAAAAAAACAAAAAAAAAAAGCACAGCTGCATTCTCTATCTATCTTCCGTGTGTTCACAGTTGGCCTGCTAATTGTTTTCCCTTCCCCCCCTGGTCCGTCAGATGGGCAGGTTGTGGTAACTGCGACCTACAAATCTGTTTATTCATTTCCCGCACGGGAAAAGAGAGATGGAAAGCTGGGGGTGGGCTCGCTCGCTCGCTGCAATCTGATCGGCTGTCCTTCCTTTACCCTCTGGCCCGCCGATAGCGTCTCTATCGGCCAATACAACTACCCCCTCGTCCCCCCACCTCCAGATAAGCTTCCCTCGCCTGCCTCCTCTCTCTCTCTCTCTCTCTCTCTCTCTCTGACCGAGGAAGGCTGGGAGAGACAGAAATGATTACGACCTATGAAGGAGAGATAAGCGCGATCGGCACGGCCCCAGCTGTGTCACTGCCCACACGGTGGCACGCCGGGCCGCACAGCTGGGGCCCGGAGCGGGGACAGCGTGAGGTGTTCCCCCCCCCCCCCCCCCCCGGGGGCGGAGAGACTGGAGACAGGGAACAGAGAGCCAGGGCAACCCACACTGCTGGGGTGATAAGGGTACAAGCAGGGAGACTGGGCAGAGAGCACACACACACACACACACACACAACAAACACACTCAGGCATAAACACACAAGCACTCACATACACACACAAACACAAACACACAAGCACTCACATAGAGATACACACACACACACACACACACACGAACATACACACACAAGCCCTCACATAGACACACACTCAAACATAAACACAAAAGCACTCACATAGATACACACACTCAAACATAAACACAAAAGCACTCACATAGACACATACACACACACTCAAATATAGACACAAAAGCACTCACATAGACATACACACACACACACACTCAAAAGTAGACATACAAGCACTCATATAGACTCATACAAACACAAATACAATCACACACAACCATAAAAAACACAGAGACATATATGTACTCACATATACATGACACTGCTATGATAACATCAAGTTTGGTCAGTGAGAACACACATACACACAAACATAAACTCAGGTACTAATGGGACGGGTGCTTAGAGCTGGTGTACAGTTCACAGCAGGGAACTTCTATGGCTGTTTAATGTGACGGACTCCTATTGCTGTGTGGAGAGAAATTCCAGAAATGTGCCTATTTTCTTTTCTGGTGAAATGATAGTACAAAATAAATGTTATTCTACGAGGAAAAAAATCCATGTTTTTTCCAAAAGAAACCATGGCTCAGCAGGGATGGGACTGTTTTACATTTATATCAGTATCTTTTCAGTAGGTGTTATGGTACCATGTTGTTGACATCCTAATGACTTTCTGTCTTTGTTTAGAAGAGAATCAGTCATGGGGTGTGTGCATTGCATTCAGAGCATTTATAATATACACATAATACAAATGTAATATAAATATGAAAAAGTGTCTACATCATGATTCTGACTTTAATATGATATACTAAGTTTTTTACATCCGTTTTTTTAACTGCAAAGGCTTTTTAAATCACTGTAAGACAGACACACGATAAGTGAAGTGATCTCTACATTTATTTATATATATAAAAAATAAGGAATTATGTACACTGGTAATAAATATGGACATTTGTACAGGCAAAATAAGTTACTAAACAACATAATCCCGTAAAAAAAAAAAGATAAAAACAAACAACAGAATCTTTTGGAAACAGAAGAACAAATGCAAAACAATTATGAAATACAGAACTAAAGCTGCAGAGAAGGAAAAAAAAATCATATTTAAAAAGACTGGAGTGGAAGGCATTGTTTGAATGAGCTTCTGTTTTTTTTTTTTGTTGCATAAATGTAAATACATAACCAGGTTTAAATACCCTCCAGGAAAAAAATGGAATCATACAGCTTCAGTCAAAGTCAGTTTCTCTGAGCCTTTTGCATGCCAATTGGATGGTCCGTTACATTCTACATGTAGTCAAGAGTAAGCACAAGTGCAATTGTTTGCATGCAATTGCTTCCCTGTAAAACCATTTTGGTTCTTTTTTTTTTTTTTTAAGACGAACAAAATAAATAACTGCCAAAAAAAAAAATTCACAATCATTAGAATATCATCTGAAACATCATCGACCATTAAAGAGATTTTCTTTTAAAAAAATGTAAACAGGCATCAAACAGTTAAAGGGCTAGAAGAATCCACAGTCTGCGAAATAATTGACTGCCACAACCTTTGAATGCTTTGAACATTTTCTTAGTCAGAACCACCAATTCAGAAATATGGGACCTTCCTTGCTCTGAGCTGAGAAAAACACAGCCTCCCGTTTCAGAAAATAGAATAAGTGACATGTTGTTCTTTTTTTTTTCTTGCTATCTGATAAAAGCGTAGAAACCGAAAAGTGGTGGCCAAACAGCGAAGCTAACAGTAGAGAAACAAAGCAATCACAAAGCACAGCTTCGGTCAGCGTCATGGACGGACTTTCACAACTTAAAATACAAAACGCAAAATCAATAATAAATAAGAAACCATCTGGCGAACAACCACAATCTGCAGTCTTACTTTGGCCCGTCCCACGGTGAAGAGGCACTATGAAACATGGCAATAATAGGTTCATGTCTAACTAACATGCAATAAATTCAGGGCTGCTGGGTGGCTCATTCGGCTAAGGCATCATACTGTGGTGCCTGAATGGGCCCCAAGATACTCGGATCAAATCTGGACCATCCCAGCGCCAACTGTGGCTGGTAGCTCCAAAGGTCCATGTGCAATTTGGGGTTTGTGTCACCTAGGGTATGGGAGGTGTATCCAGCTATATTGGATAGGACAGTGTAGAGAGACAGGAAGAACAGGGAAGAGAGAGGGAGAGACGTGCGACAAAGGGTCGTGCGATCGGACTCGAACCGCCAACATCGCGGCTCGTAATGAGCATGTGGACAGTGCTCTACAGGCTACTGCCACGAGACACGAGCGATCACTTGGTGACCCCACCAGGTCAACTGGATGCCCGTGGACTGCATGCCAAAGCCACATATGAAAGGTCTTCCTCTGACTCCACTCTGTGCGAGCTTAGCTGTAGTCCGCGGTGTGAAAAGAAGCAGCTGGCGACCCCACTTTTTTTCGCTGGACCGCAACAGCGGGGCCAGCCCTATAAACGTGAATGTCTGTGACTGACTGAGTGACTGAGTGATGAAGTTACACCGCGCATGTCTGTGACTGAGTGACTGAATGATAAAGTTACACCATTGGTCGGCAGGTCCGGTCCAGCCATATACTAGGTTTTGACCTGGTCTTGTTTGAGGAAAACTGCAAAAGTCTTCACTGTGGTGAATCGGCAGTGGAGATTGTGCATGAATGGGGCCACAAATCGTCAACTAGACATTCCAAATTAGGGAGGGAATCGGACATGTTCAGCCCCACGGTTGGCGCCAAATCAATAATAAAATAACAATGAATAAATTTGGTTATTAGACTGAAGTGCATACCGCTAAGGTATGCATTTGAACCATTATGACCATTGCAAATACTTAGCCAGGATGACTGCTGTACAGCATGCAACACTATAATAAACCACAGTGGTCATTTTGTGTGCCTCTCCACCTGGGAACCAGTTCAACATTCTCCATCTCCATTTCACTCATTTCGTCTTCAGCGTTAGCACCTTTCTCCAGGTAAAGTCTTCATTTTTTCAGGGTCCCTGCAGCTGTCTGTGGATACAAATCTGCCCCCTGAAACACAGAAAGAGAGAGAGAGAGACAGAGAGAGAGAGAGGGTTAGTTTGATGTATCCAGCAAGCCAGCACAAACTCATCAATACAAACCATACCTAGAGCAAGGGCAGTTATTTAACAGTCAGATAAAGGGACGTGCAATATCGTGGCTATTTTGAGGAGGAACGCTTGCAGGGGAGACCAAACGGATTCGGCATGACGGGTTCATGTATTCAGCCTTCCCCTGAGGGTACTGATTTGGGTGGGTACTGCATAAGGGGGGGGGGGGGGGGGGGGGTACTGCTTTGGCAGACAAAATCAAGTTGTGCTTCATTTTATGAGTTTTCTGCTCAAATATGTCTTGGGTCTCTTCTCAGATCTGGCAGTAGAGTACCGCAGTTAGCACAGTTACATTCAGTACTCTGTAGAGTACCGCAGTTAGCACAGTTACATTCAGTACTCTGTAGAGTACCGCAGTTAGCACAGTTACATTCAGTACTCTGTAGAGTACCGCAGTTAGCACAGTTACATTCAGTACTCTGTAGAGTACCGCAGTTAGCACAGTTACATTCAGTACTCTGTAGAGTACCGCAGTTAGCACAGTTACATTCAGTACTCTGTAGAGTACCGCAGTTAGCACAGTTACATTCAGTACTCTGTAGAGTACCGCAGTTAGCACAGTTACATTCAGTACTCTGTAGAGTACCGCAGTTAGCACAGTTACATTCAGTACTCTGTAGAGTACCGCAGTTAGCACAGTTACATTCAGTACTCTGTAGAGTACCGCAGTTAGCACAGTTACATTCAGTACTCTGTAGAGCACCGCAGTTAGCACAGTTACATTCAGTACTCTGTAGAGCACCGCAGTTAGCACAGTTACATTCAGTACCCTGTAGAGTACCGCAGTTAGCACAGTTACATTCAGTACTCTCAGACGCTAGCTTTACACTCCTCTGGGAATGTTGTTAGCCAGGTCCGGTGCGGCTGCTTGCGAAACTCAGCTAAATGCATTTGTTCTCTCGTACTTCAATTTGCCCTGGATAAGACTGTCTGCTCAATGAGTGTATTGTAACGTAGTGTTAGACGTGCTTAATGCACTTTTGTAAGTCACCTGAGCAAAAAGTATCTGTCAAATAACAAAACTATGAATTGTGATGAAAAATCTTGTACATCCTTTTTTTGGGGCCATTTTCATATACATTTATAATTCTATATGTAAAGATCTCATAAAGTGACTAAACAATAATACTGTGTTGATAAATTGGAGAAATTAAAAATTTTTTGCCATTTGTGTGAATTTTCTGGAGATTTTTGTGCAAGACAAACTATACGTAGATTAATTGATCAAACTTATTATCAGGATACTCTTAACAATGTGCAACAAAGCCTTATTGATAATCTCGACAAATTTTAATGACGACCTCAGGGCTGTTTTCAGAATAGTAGTAACGAGTTTCTGGAGAACGGGGTACCTGTGCAGACAGGCCATGAAGGTCATCACTGGACCGTTCTCTTCTCTCTGTCTGTCTGTCTGTCTGTCCAGAGACCGCCCCGGCTGTCCGTCCTCCCCCATGACCGCTCTTCCATTCCCCCCAAAATAGAGGGGGCGGGGCTTCGTCCCGGGATGGTGCTGTAGGCCCACCTCTTGAGGAAACACTGCAGACACCTAATTTGGCAAAAGGGGTGCAAAAGGGGCGGAGCCAAAGGCCATATTTTTTGGCAGTTCTAGCCATCTCCCCCCCCCCCCCCCCCCACCACCAAACACGTACAATAAAGCACTTGTTGAGACAGCCAGTTCAGCTGCAAAATAACATTTTAAATTAAGCTTGCTTTACTTTCCACATAGGACTCCTGCCCACGCACCCCATGCACAGCGAAGCCTTCATCTGAAATATTGATTTTATAAAAACTCCTTTGTTTGTTTTTGTTTCGTTCCAGCCCGCATAATAAAACCATGAGTCCTCCCACACTAAACGGGGAGAGAGCTTCGTTTACACAAGTTAGCTTTTAAAATTGAACATCTATGATAACACGAGAAAAAAAAAGGCAAATATAAAGGTCTGCAGCAGCACACGAGACTTGCTGAAATGCTTTCTGGGAACGGTATTCGGGGAGACTGGGAAACAGGCCCAGCAGACAGGAATAAAGGTGGGCGGTAGGCAAACCCACATATTCATTCAGAATGACAGGTGCTTCAATGGTCCTTTGTCGCCCATTTTCTTTTCTTTTTTTTTGCCCCGAGGGTCCAAAGAGATAGAAAATAACACAGTTCCTTTGAAAAAGGCGTCTTAATTAACATCATCACAATATATTAATATCACAGGAGCCAAAAGACAATCTCAAAGGAAAAGATTTCAAAGTACAAACAGAATTGCTGAGAAAGTCTGAGTGCTGTCCTTCATTTTAAAAAAAAAACACCCTGTCTCTTTCTCACCAAGCTCATTTAAACCTCTCCATCTCTCCTTCTTTCACCCCCAAGGTGCACCTCCTGGTGGGGTGGTGGAGGGGGGGGGGAGTACATGATTGTCATTTCATTTTCAGTTTTATTTTGTTCTTTGTATCTCTCTCTCTCTCTCTCGCTCTCTCTCTCCCTCTCTGTTCCCAACAGAACAGACGCTCAATCTTGCCCCCTTTAAGTGCAGAAAAGCTTGAAAGGAATTCAGAACGTCAGAAATTGAAGTGGTCCATTCTCATGCAGCCTGTGTCACTTGCCGATTGGCTCCGTCACAGTCCCAGAAGGTTCTCAGCGTCCGATTGGACGACAGTCGAGTCCTACACACTCCAGTCACACTCTCAGCGTACGGATCCTTCCTCACCTTCCTGCCTCGGATCACCATGCCCGAGGAGAACTCCTCTTGTCTTTAATTACAAAATTTACACGGTTGTTAGACGTTAATGAGGCGGTGAGGAACGTGACCGTGATGCTTTCGAGGCGGCGGCGGCGGAGGCACAGCCGTCCAGACGAACGGCCGCATGCAGGCTTCCGCGGGCCCGGCCGGGCGCGCGACGGGGTCCGAGCGAGAATGAGTCGAAAAAATCGGGCGAGAGAGCGCGTGAACGGCGAGAGAGAGGGAGGAGGAGGAGGAGGAGGAGGGGCGGGCGCTCCATGACGGAGGGAGGTAGGTTAGTTGCCGTTGTCTTTTTTCTTTTTTTTCAGTTTTTAATTTTTTTTTGAAAAGAGTTGCAGTCGCAGGGGCTTTCGCCGACGCCGAGTGGGAGGGGGGGGGCGGAGCTACACCGACGACTCCTCGGGATTGGCGTCCGGCAGCACGCTCCTCTGCTGCAGGGTCCTGCGAAGCTCCTCCTTGAAGGGGCTGGAGTACTCGTTCCCCACCCCGCCCAGGCCGCCGCCCAGCGGGCCCCCGCCGCCCCTCTCCTCCCCCGCCGAGCTCAGGTTCAGCCGGATGTAGCCGTTGCTGCCGGAGCCGCGGATGTTGGTGAGGCTGAGCCGGCTGGGGGAGTGGATTGGCTGGCCGGGGATGGTGCTGGGCGTGACGGGCCCCGTGCTGCTGGGGCAGAGGGCGTGGCCCGGCACGATCTTCAGCGACCCGTCCGAGTAGTAGTAGTTGGCGCCCGTCTCCCAGAAGCGGTCCTCGTCGCCCGCCATCTTGCTGGGCACGAACGTGGGCGGCTCCTTGGGCAGGGTGATGGGGTAGACCAGGGTGCTCTCCAGGGCTTCATCTCCGCCCCTTTGCCCAGGGCCAGCTTGAGCCTGCGCCGCAGGTAGAGCGCCAGGCCCATCAGCAGCAGGCAGACGGCGCCCAGGGTGATGACCAGCACCCAGAACAGCCCCATGCTGCCGTCCGGAGCGCGCGCCTCCATGAAGACGGGGGCGCTGGCCACCACGGCGACCAGGTAGCGCTCCGTGGTGAACTTCACGCCCTGCTCCTCGGAGTAGCAGGTGTAGCGCCCCGCCTGCTGGGGGCCGGCGTTGGGGATGACCAGAGCCCGGAGGGCCCGGTCGAAACGAGGCTCCGCCGCGCCTCCTTCGCCGCCCCCCAGGGGGAGCTCTCTCTCGTTCAGGAGCCAGGAGGGCTGGGCCAGGTTGGACACCAGGTGGCACGGCAGGACCAGGTCCGAACCGACGACCACCGTCACGTTCTTTGGTCGGGAGGGGTCTGGGTAGGGGGGGCGAGAGGGAGGAGAAGGAGGAGGAAGAAGAGTGGTGTGTCAGCATGTGCTGAACTTGGGTCGATTCCATTTTGATTCAGTAAAAAACTTTAAAACCAATTAATTTATTGACCCACCATTGAGAATAGTTCCAGGGCAGGGGTAAATAATGAAGGCATATCAGTTTTGATCTATTATGCCAGCTTCTGCTAGTAATTATTTAATTAACCCAGTCATTTATTTTATCTGCTATTATTGATCTCCTTGGTGGAAACATTTTACTGTGAGCTGATATAGGAGGGAACCAACACTGGTGTATCCAGCTTTAAAGCACATAATTGAAAAGAAAAACTGGTTAGAACAAGTACCAGTGTACACACCATTAAGCCAAAACAATTGGTTAGAACATCAACCAGCGTACACACCAACCCTCCTGAAATTGATTCTTACATCCCAGTTCTATAGGCATTATTTAGTGAATCGAACTGAACTGCAATCAATCTCTGTGAAATTACTTTACTTAATTAGAACTGACACCCCAACACTGCTCTAAAAAACAGCCCTCCAAACTGCCTGGTGCCTTATAGAACTCTGTTAGGGACACAGACTCCTTGGTTAGGGGGAGGGCTATATTAGGCTCGGGTGTTTCTTACCTGAGCTGGGAATGAAAACCGGTTTGTCGAATTTGGCCTTATGGATGAAGCGATCCAGGGCAAGGTCCTGGGTCAGGGTGGAGGTGGAGCTGTGGGGGGGCAGGGAGGAGCACTTTGTCATTACCCCGGAACCTTCCCAAACACCACCAAACCTCAGTCAAATACTAACTACTGGAGCACCTTCAGGCTTCGGGGAAGTACCTCCAGATAAATTTAAAAAGGGAACTCACCCGCGGTGGAGGTCGATGCGGATGCAGACCCGCCCCTCGCTGTCCCAGGCGCAGTAGGGGTCCCGGGACAGCAGGCAGTCGGGGCTGGACTGGTACCGGCTGCAGTTAGCCAACGGGAGTGGAGAACCTCCGAGCGCGAGCCGACGTACAGGAACTTCTACAGGTAGAGAGGGGAGGAGCCAACGTTTATGGGAGGGGCCTGTGCTTATGACTGGAGTCAGTGCTTGTGGGTGGAGTCAGTGCTTGTGGAGTGGAGTGCTTGTTGAATACAGTCAATACCGAAAATGAATTTCATAACACATAGCACAGCGCGTAGGACAGTACATATAGTACATAACACGGTTCATAAAAATAATGAGGAGAACAGGCCATTCAGCCCATTCAGGCTCAAATTTACCTAAAGACTACGAAGAGTATGAAGTAATAAGTCAAACCAAGGCCCAGAGGGCCCGTGTATCTACTGGGGCTGTTTCTCACATCGACAAACTCTCCGTGCAGACGGAAAAAAATGTGTTAAAAAATGTACGTCTACCTAATTTAAGCTTATGCGGCCTTGTTCTGCTGACACAAGCCGAAAGACCAATCTGAGAAAAAATTTAAATTCAACTGCCGATGTGATAAAAGGCAGCAAAGTTCTACGAGGACCTTCTTTCCAATTTGTGAATTGACTTTCAATTTGTTTGCCCCGAATTGACTAAATTGAAATGGAATTGCACCAACCCCCCTACCCCTCCGCCCCCCCTCCTCCCCACCAATCCCGGCAGGGCCGGTGATAATGGGCTGTAAGGTGCACGCATTACCTTTGAGTGCGAGATGGTGAGGCTGTCGACGGGCTGGGGGTGGTCGAACAGCTGGATCTCCTCGATCACGTGGGCCTCGGAGTCCAGGACCACGGCCCTCTGGAGCCATCCCTCAGCTGGAGAGAGAGAGAGAGAGACGAGACACGAGCTCAGCCGTCGCCACGCGGTCAGAACCCCGCCGGCCCCAGGGAGCCGCGGCGCCCGCCGGCTTCCGCGGCGGGTCAGAACTTTAAATTAAAGCAGCCGAGAGCACGCCTGACCTCACGCAACCCCTTTTTCATCGGGTTCTCGCCTGGCTGCTCACTTTAAGGTTAACCCTCTAAGGTGCGAGATCACAAGTACGCAATTAGAATGTTCTTAACTGAACATTCTAACGCTGATGTAACAACCGCTACCGGTAACTGAAGGCACGGAGTTCTGGAACGCTGACATAGAATTCTGAAAGAACATTCCAGAAACCCTGCACTTCAAAGGGTGAAAACGGGCGATGAGAGAACGCCGCCTCATTAAACCAGCGAGAGGCGGAGGTGCCATGAGCTATCAGCAGCTGACTGTTCTGAAAAAAAATATAATAATCACTGTGTTTTGCTGTAGAGAGCAAAATCCTCTGATTGGTCAAACAAATCAGTGATTGACAGCTCACTCTTAACTCCATTATGGGGCTCGTGTACGCACACTCTCCCATCACCAGTTAAAAATAAGCCAGCCACGCACTGCTATTACTGGAATAGAGGAGCTTTGTGCTGATTACAGACAGAGAGCCTGAGTGTGAAATACAGCAGGATTAATGGGACAGAGGGCCAACAACAACTGCCTGCACGATGCTGATTAATCTGTTGATAAACTTGACCCAGAAGGACTGACCCTGGATCAGTTACAATCTCCCGTAATGTAATATCTGGGGCTACGGCTAGAGCTGGGCGAACTGACCCCAGATCAGTTTCAGTCTCGCAAATAATACCTGGGGTTGTGATTACGGCTGGATAAACTCACCCCAGGTCAGCTCCTACCTAACACCTTTAAATGCAGCCTCACCAGACATAATACCTCCAGTCACAGATTCTATAGACCCATCAGATAGCCAGTTACCTTTGCTCCTCTCTGCTTCTTACATTACAGGCCATTAGCAGATGCTCTTATCCACAGCGACTGGCACAGCTTTTTGCCTTTTGCATCTTATCTTTATACAGCAGGATACACTGTATGCACTGAAGCAATTCAGGTTATGGACGTCGCTCGAACGGGGACAACAGCAGATTGCATGCCAGGGAATCAAACCAACAACCGTCAGGTTACCTGGCAAATCCACAACCGCAATGTACTACACTGCAGCTAAGCTACAGGAGGTTCTGGTTGGTAAGAGGAGTTTCATAACAGGAGCGCATTGTATTGCATTACCGAATGTGCGTTGTCACAGTGCTGTCCTTAGTCATGCTCCTTTAATTAATCTTCCGCAGACACTCCAAACTGCAGCGGTTTGGCTTCGACGGCAGGGAGACGGAGCTTTACTCATAAACAACACGGAGCAGAAGCACCCGAGCTGCAGTCACGATTGGGGGCCAGATAAAAATTATCCCGGATGAAGTTGCGAGTAGATCACAGATCGGGCCGCCCCTCCCCCATGCCAGCTTTTGGGAGCGGGAGCGAGCTCCGCCCGGGCTAATCCCCGGTCCCGTGGCCCGCTTAAACAGATTTGGTCTGTGCGCATCAGCTGTTCCCTCGCCCCGCAGTTAAAGGGTAATGAAGCCTGCTGGCGGGGCAGAGTTTTTGGCAGGAGAACTCCGTGGAAAAAACAGCCTGTTGAATCCTGCGTTAAGCTCAAGCCCGGACACCAGAGAGGGGGGGAGGGGGCGGGGGGGAGCGACCAGGCTGCGCTCGGCGACATTCAGCAGTGCCGCCCTGGCCCCCGCCACGACGCGGTAAAACGTTTTTCTGTCTTTTTACTCTCCACCTCTCACCCTCCAGAACCTTCTCTGCCTCTCAAAAGGCTCCCATTGTAAATAAGAATCTGTTCATAATTGACCTGCCTGCTAAAATTAAGGTTAAATTTTAACCCTGTGACCGGTGGCTCGCCCAATGCGGGGGCCCGCAGTGTTGCATGGTAACGGGCTGGGTCACACATTCTCTCCACGCCCACCAGATGCCCAGCTCTGTGTTCTTAACATTCTCAGCAAGTTCCGCCTCCCAGCTGCCGAATCCAAAATTCCAACTGGATCTCGTTAGGGAGCGCGACCCGGGATGACACTGGCGTGGGGCGGGCAAGCGGACTGCACGGTAACACGGGAGACGGAAAACGCCCGTCTCCCATAGTTACGAAGCAGAGAGGAACACAGGGCCCGGGTCTCTGGTATGTCCGAATAAAAGGTGCTCTGGTCAGAGGAAAGCAAAGTGGGCTAAAAAAAAAGAAGCTAAGTTCAGGGCGAAGTGACACGTTAAACAGCGGCAAATAGGAAGCCTCCCTGCCCTGCAGGAAGAGTTGACCAATGGCTGCTGTCTCTGTGGTCTGCCGCTGAAGGGAAGCGGGCCTTATGCCATGCGCCATGATGGCAGCCCGGGCGAGATTGTGATTACCCGCTTGAGTGGTGCTTGCCCACCGTGTTAAATAAGTCGATTTCGGGGGCGGGAGGGGGAGACTTTTGCCAAACGGCCAAACTGTAACTGTCACTCTGAAGGAAGGGGAGGCTGTTAGCTGGGTCCAGGGGAAGATGTTAGCTGGGTCTAGGGGAGGCTGTTAGCTGGGTCTAGGGGAGGATGTTAGCTGGGTCTGGGGGAGGATGTTAGCTGGGTCTGGGGGAGGATGTTAGCTGGGTCTAGGGGAGGATGTTAGCTGGGTCTGGGGGAGGATGTTAGCTGGGTCTAGGGGAGGATGTTAGCTGGGTCTGGGGGAGGATGTTAGCTGGGTCTAGGGGAGGATGTTAGCTGGGTCTGGGGGAGGATGTTAGCTGGGTCTAGGGGAGGCTGTTAGCTGGGTCTAGGGGAGGCTGTTAGCTGGGTCTAGGGGAGGATGTTAGCTGGGTCTAGGGGAGGATGTTAGCTGGGTCTAGGGGAGGATGTTAGCTGGGTCTAGGGGAGGATGTTAGCTGGGTCTAGGGGAGGATGTTAGCTGGGTCTAGGGGAGGATGTTAGCTGGGTCTAGGGGAGGATGTTAGCTGGGTCTAGGGGAGGCTGTTAGCTGGGTCTAGGGGAGGATGTTAGCTGGGTCTAGGGGAGGATGTTAGCTGGGTCTAGGGGAGGATGTTAGCTGGGTCTAGGGGAGGATGTTAGCTGGGTCTAGGGGAGGCTGTTAGCTGGGTCTAGGGGAGGATGTTAGCTGGGTCTAGGGGAGGCTGTTAGCTGGGTCTAGGGGAGGCTGTTAGCTGGGTCTAGGGGAGGCTGTTAGCTGGGTCTGGAGGGGGCGGGTGGTGGGGAAAGGGGGCGGGGCTAACGCCTACCTGTCCCGACGAAGAGCACGCTGTAGGGTTTCTGGTCCAGGGCGATGACCCGGTCCACCGCCAGCCGGGTGAAGTTGATGCCCTTGGTGAGCAGCAGGGGGCGCGCGGTGGCGGCCCTCTCCATCAGCGGGTGCTTCTTGGCGAAGTTGAGCGTGGAGTCGGGCAGCTGCAGGGAGCTGTTGAAGCCGTTCTCCCGGTGCCAGTTGGTGATGCACTGAGCGACGGGCGCAGGGAGATGGAAATAGAGCTTATTAGACGCCATCCCGCTGCTTCAGGCTCTCTCTCTCTCTCTCACTCACTCTCTCCCTCCCTCTCTCTCTCTCTCTCTCTCACTCACTCTCTCCCTCTCTCTCTTTTCTTCCCCCTCTTCCTCTTTCTCTCACTCGCTCTCTCCCTCCCTTTCTCTCTTCTCCCCCTCTCTCTCTCTCACTCTCTCACATCTCTCTCATTCCTTCTTTCTCTGTCTCTCTCGCCCTCTCTCTCTCTCCCACTCCCTCCCTCCCCCTAGCCTCTCTCTCTCTCTCTCTCTCTCGCTCTCTCTCCCTCTCTCTCTCTCTTCTGTCCCCTCTCTCTCCACTCTCTCTCTCTCTCTCCCTCCCTCTCCCTCCTCTCTCTTCTCTCTCTCTCTCTCTCTCCCTCTCTCTCTCTCTCTCACTCTCTCTTTCTTTTTTCCCTCTCTCTCTCTCTCCCTCCCTTCCTCTTCTCCCCCCACCCTCTCTCTCTCTCTCTCCCTCTCTCTCCCCCTCCCTCCCCCTCTCTCTCTCTCTCACTCTTTCACATCTCTCTCTCTCCCTCTCTCTCTCTCTCTCTCTCTCTCTCTCTGGTACTCACCGACCCGGGGCGGGGGCTGGGCACGGCGCCCGTGTAGCGGTCCCACCGCTGAGAGGCCTCGCGGTACTCCATGTAGGGCCCGTCGAACACGCTCTTCACCTCGCCGATGTGGTACCGGCACACGACCGACACGTCCACGTCGCCCCTGGAGGGAGAGACGGGGGGGAGAGAGAATAAAGGAGGGGGTAAGAAAGATGGAGGAGAAGGAAGAGGAAGAGAAAGAGAGGAGGAGGAGGGAGAGAGAGAGAGGTAGGGGCAGAGAGAGGGAGCATGGGTTGATGAGCAATGTTCTGAAACTCATAGACAAAGCAAAGAGGCACTGAAAAAAGTAAAAACAAAACCAGTGTGGCCTGTGGAAACAGACAGGCAGGCGGTAAAGCTCAGTCAGACGGAACCCTCCCACGGCCTCCGCTCTGACTCACCACTGGGCGTGGAAGATGCCGTAGAAGGCCGTGGACCGCCAGTCCGGGCCGGGCAGGGTGAAGACCGCGCGCAGGTTGTTGAAGGTCACATGACGCTCAGGGAGGGAGCAGACGAGGCGGGCCTTCTGGAAGGTGGTCCACTTCTTCTGCAGGGTGCGCGTGCCCCCCTGGTCCCCCTGATTGGACAAACAGTGCTGTCAATCATGATGGAAATTCATGCCTGCGAGTGTATGTGTGTGTGTGTGTGTGTGTGTGAGTAAGTGAGTGTGTGTGTGTGTGTGTGTGTGTGTGTATCTGTGTGTGTGTGTGTGTGTGTGTGTGTGTGTGTCCGTGTGCTCACCTTGCAGACCCGGGCCACGCGGGCCACAGTGACCTCGCTGTCGCAGGCCAGCTCCTCTGCGTGCTCGCTGAAGAAGAAGTAGATCTTGTCGTCGTCGCCCTCCCTGCTCCCGCTGCTCTCCGGAACCAGCGCCGAGCCCACAAAGTCCGGCTCTGAGGGGAACATGAGAGGGGGTGAGCGCATTGAGGGGAACACCAAGAGGGGGTGAGCGCATTGGGCAGAACCAGCCCTGAGCCAGCTCATCAACACACTCAGTTAATCAGTCAATCAGAGTGAAAACAGAGAGAGGGAGAAACAGGGAGGGAAGGGAGGGAGAGAGATTGATAGAAAGTGGGGAGGACTTGCTGTAATTGCATTAGATTAGGCGAGGGAGTGATGAGAGTGTGAGGGACAGAGAGAAAGAGGGAGAGAGGGAGGGCGATCTCACCCAATCTCAATACCTCTTCTTAGTCCCTGTAAACCTCATCATCTCTTTCTATCTACATCAATCTCATTCCATCCTACCAGTCGCTATCTCATTCCATAATACCACTGTCTTATTTTGATCCATCCTAGCAGTTGTTAGGTTGCTCCATACTACCAGCCACTACCTGTATTATTCGCCATCGTCTTCCATTCTACCAGTTGCTATCTCATTCCACCCTACCATCACTGTCTCATTCCATCTTACCAGCCGATCTCTCGTTCCATCTCCCCCCAGCACTATATGTCTATATCTCAGCCAACATCAGCACCACACTCTCCCGGTTCTCCTTCTCGCCCTTTTCCCTCCTCGCTGCTCACCCTTGAGCCAGATGGAGGACTCGCTCTTCAGGCCGTGGTGCGGTCCCAGGTTCCTCAGGATCACCGGCTCCGTCCCCAGGAAGTTGTTGACGGTGGCGGAGTACAGCTCCTTATCTGGGGGGGGGGGGGACACGGACGGTGCGTGAGTGGTGCGTGGCGAGCGCTCCTGGTTAACTGGGGGCCGTGGGGTCACGTACGATTTAATTTAGTCAGCGAAACTGAACTTCAGCTGAAGGGACAGAAAATGCCCTTGATGTCTAGTAAGGGTTTTTTAAGTTAATGAAGTGAATTTCAATTTATTTCCTTCAGTGGCTGAATTATAGAGGACCTGCCCCCATCGCTCCCCCCCCTTTTACCCCCCAACTCTGATATACTTGACACACACCTGTACACACAGCTCCCTCAGTACTGATACACACACACACGCACACACACACACACAGAAGCAAATTGCATGCACACTTACCAACCAGCAGCCCAATATGGCCCTTGGCTGGGTCATATGGACACTTCCCCTTCCCATCCTCCAGGGCGGCGCTGTCCAAAATGAAGCGATCTGCATTCTGAGGGACACACACAAGACACACACATGCACACACACACACACACACAGACACACACACACACGCACACACCCAGACATACACACACACACGGACACACACACACAGACACACACACACACACAGATTGGCAGGGTTAGCGAGCAGCCCTTCGCCGCGTGACGCGGTTGGTCGGAGTGACACACGCTGTGACTGCGCTGTGACTGCGCTGTGACTGCGCTGGTGGCGGTGTCTGGCCTGTGACAGCTGTGGCCGGACCCACACAGAGAGAGCGAGGACTGGCCCACGCCCTGCTGAGCTGTCAGCTCGCAGTCAGGGGCTCGGCACAATGAAGGGGAAAAAAAGCCCGTTAGCTTATGCTACAGTTCACCTGACACAGCAAACAACCCTGAGCGCTCAGAGCCTTTTGCTGAACCATCGCGGCTACGTTGCTAATTGGTTGTGAGGTGACGCTACTACAAGACAATGTTCCACTTAACATTCTTAGAATAGAGTATTGTTCAAAGCCAGCTCTGTTAGTCACCAAAAAATGACGCAAAATCGACAGTACAATCCCAAATTTGAAAGTACAATATTCATATAAAAATTCAAAACTTTTTTTAACATTCACATTAAAACTGAATAGCATTCTAAGGTTGTCCCAGCAATGCTTCCTGTGACGTAAATGTAACTTTCAGGGGACGTCCAGGAAACCGGACAAAATATCCGCTCTGGGAACGCTGAGGCTAATCTTCCTAAAATTCTGGGAATGTTCTGAGGCCTGAAAACCGTTAGCTGGGTAGTTGACTCAACCAGAGCTTTGGCTTTTAAAAATAGAAGAGAGAGAGCAGCGCCTATTGATTCTGCCAGACCCAGGCTCCTTATCACCCAATTTACACTGTGCCTGTGCACTGACCCCACGCCCCCTATCCCGACCGCGCTGAGCCCCCCTCCACCCAACTAACCCCTCCACCCCTCCCACCACCTCCACCTCCCCCTCCACCGCACTGACCCCCAAGCGGGTCTCTGACTGAGTACTCACAATGTAGGTACAGGTGGGCTGGAATGCGTAGGTGCCACAGGTGTACAGGTGAGTGTGGTTGTAGCTCTGCAGGAAACGGATGTAGTTGAAGCACTCCGTCTGTTACCGAGAGAGAGAGCGAGAGAGGGAGGGAGGAAGGGATAGAGAGAGAGAGAGAGAGAGAGAGAGAGAGAGAGTACATATGAGCTATTATTTACTTTATATCTTTATTTATAATATTATTTTTATAATTGTTATTATTATTATTATACTACACTGTGGTAAAATGACACTATTGCTGTTATATTACTATTGTCATAGTAACAATATGATTCATATAGTCAGTAATCTGAATGGTAGGATTCTGAGTGTGTGTGTATGAGAGTGTGTGTGTGTGTGTGTGTCTGTGTCTGTGTGTGAGTGCGTGTGCGTGCGTGTGTGTGCGTGTGTATGTGTGTGTGTGTGTGCATGTGCGTGTGTGTGCGTGTATGTGTGTGTGTGTGTGTGCGTGCGTCTGTGTGTGTCTGTGTGTCTTAATGTGCAGTGACCATGGTGTCTGTACCTGGTTGTTCTTGCCCTTGGTCACGCACTCCTTCTTCTTCTCCTGTGGGGCTGCCCAGTCAATCTGAAAGAGAGGGGGAGGGGCGTTTGATGAGGGACTGAGCTGGAGACAACTGCCGTGAGCGGCTGCCACTCTCCGTGCCGCTGAGCGGATCACACGCACACACCCCGTCGCTCAGTACAGCTCTGCTGAGCCTTTCCTTTAAAACGCTTTGACTTACTTTGGTGCCGGTAAAATATCAGAACACTCCTGTAGCTTTTGAGAATCGTGGAGAATGGCAGTAGAACTGCATTCTGGGTACTGGTAAATCTAGAGGTGTCTGTCTGTCAAAATTTGTGGACAATCTGCAATCTTTTACTGGTTTCTCTACAGCGATATGACATAACCATTATCACATAACATTACATGATGATGAGAACAGGCCATTCAGCCCAACGATGCTCGCCAATTTCCTAACTAAATTGTACCTAGTGCTCGGTTTACCTAGATAGTACCCAGCACTGTGTCAAGCCTGGTTTTGAAAACCCCCAGAGTTTCTGCCTCTACTGCATGACTTGGCAAGCTATTCCCCACAGTGACTAATCTTGTGTGAAAAGTGACTACTCTCTGTGAGAAAATGAGTAAAATATGAGCAACAGTACATGCACATGAATAAAATATATGTCATTCACACATTTTAACTCAAACAGATCCATCCTAAGCATTTCATAAATTTGCATGATCCAGGTCACGCTGAGGGTAAGTAAGAGAAATTGGTCTCAGAACTTAACGACCAATTAAAAACGCGCCCCCTTTCTCACAGCGAGCGGGGTGCTGCCGACGGGCGGAGTCGGCCGGGGTACCTGGGGGCGGAGCTGCCTGCTGATGTCACTGGGGTCCAGGGCAAAGATGGCCTCCCGGGCCCCCACGTACAGGACGCGGTCGTGCTCCCCCAGGGTCACCATGGTGTAGTTCCACACCCCCGCCGCCCGAAACCGGGCCACGCTGTCGCACACATCTGGCGGGACGGGGGAGAGAGAGGGTGAGGGGTGCACACGTTCTCAGGACCTTCAGACACCGGCGGGTCAGAGTACCTCCCAAAAACGGGCAGGTTTTCACGCCTATGGCTAATTCATGTAAACGCGTCTCATTACCCCACGAAAAAAAAGTTCTCAGGGTTCAGCTCATTTACGATTGGCTGAGCTTGTATAATTGCATTTTTTTAGCCCTCGTGCTGCTCTGGCTAACAGTTAAATCCAAAACCGAGGTCATATTCCAGGGTGAGCATGAGAGAGAGAGAGAGAATGGGGGGAGGGGTAACAGGAGAGCAGGAGGACACAAGGAAGGGTGGATGAAAGAGATATATACAGAGAGAGAGACAGAGAGGTCCAAGAAACAATAAAAGATAAAAGAATCATGTTTTAATCTAAAGAGAGATTAAAAGTAGCCCACGAAATTTGTGAAACAGAGCTTTGTGTGTTATGTTGTTGGGTGTGTTGAGAGAATTTTCCCCTAAGGAAACAAGAAGCACATCTGTTTTGGTTCCATAAAACATAAACACACACACACACACACACAGACACACACCCACTCATGCATGCGCACGCACACAAAATCCTTCAATGTACCTTCCTACAAACCGGAACATTTCTCTAGAAATGAGAGTGAATCTTGTCTATGTGAGCATGTTTGAAACTACAGTCGGGTATTAAAGTCAATTTCATATGCCAAGAAGATGAATGTTTCCAATGGCCCAGCACCGAGCTTTTCTTTGGCAGTTTGTTTGAGGGGGATGGGGTGGGGTGTGGTGCGGGGGGGGGGGGGGGGGGGGGTGAATCTTTTGTTTCCGTCACCATTCTTTCAGAAAAGGGAGGGAAGGTGCAGGCAGAGATAGAACAAGTTTTACGAGGTCGTGATCCCGCAGAAGATCAAGACATAATGGCCGGCATGCCTCAAGCCCAGAAACCAAAGAAACCGACGCAAAGTCATGTCAGCCCAACCCTGTAAAGGACACCGAGCACCCTGCCCCCCCCCCCCCCCCCCCCCCCTCCACCCAGTGAAGAGGCAGTATTTTCAAACATCCCCCCGCCCCCCCCATATTTTGCGGCAATATTGCTGGTCACACTGTCCTTCCAGAGGCCTCAGGTTTTGGGTCAGGGGGGTGGGAGGGAGGGGTGGGGGAGGGCAGGTTCCCCTGTAGCGCGGCTGAGATTTCCCTGCGTGATCTGAACCGTTTCTCTGCTCAGCTCTGCCCGGGTTGGCTATAAATACAGCCAGACTCTGTATATAGCTCATAACTATGGTAGAGCTCGCAGACTACACTGTAATTAAACGACTATTTTTAAGCCCTTTGAAGCAGAAAACACAGAAACACAAAATCACTCGGAGAAAGACACACTTATAAACACTCACGCAAACACAAAGACGCAGACACCCATACACAAACACACACAGACATGCACGTGCGCGCACACACACACACACACACACACAGGGAGACAGACAGGAAAGCTCACACAAAGGCTGATGCCTTCACACGTACAAACACACTTCTAGCCCCCCCACCCCCCATGCAAGCCAGCTCATGAAGAGCTCACAGCTGAACAGTCAGACAAGGTAAATCTGAGGGAGGGTACAGCTTATTGAGATTGGAAGCACTGTAATCGTCATACTAGCAGACAGAAAGAGAGAGAAAACAATGGAGAGAGAGAGAGAGAGAAAGAGAAGAAAAGCAAATAAAAGAGAGAGGAGAAAGACTGAGAGGGAGGGAGAGAGAGGGAGGAGGGGTAAGTCTGTCAAGATTGGAAGTGCTATAATTGTGTTAGATTAGGAGACAGAGTGAGAAAGAGGGGGAGAGAGGAAGAGAGACAGAGAGAGAGAGAGATGGTCTGGGTGTAGAAGCACCGGGAGGAAACGGTAAAAGTAGGATTCAGAAAAAAGGAAAAAAATAAAATGAAATAAAAGGAGGGAGGAAGTGCCCTGAGGACGAGGAGCAGAGAAACTCAAACACACACACTTCAGCAAACCGCTCGCTCCCGCTCCTTCATAACTTATTCCATTAAAGGGGGAGGGAGGGGAGAACAAAAATATTGTCTTTGAGGCTTTCTGCTTCAAATTGCAGGTGGGTTCACTGGTTATGAAACGGGGATTTAAAAAAAAAAAAAAACCACTTTCATATGCAGTCTGGATAAGGGCAACTCTCTTTCTCTTTCTTTCTCTCTCTCTCTCTCTCTCTCGGAAAATCAAACCCCCCCCCTAATAGAAAAGGAGCGCGGGCCTGTTTTTGCGCACGGTGGAAAGACGTACGACACTCGTTTATTTCCACGGACGTCGAGCTTGTCCTCCCTCCATCACGCAGGCGGCCTTGCCCCGCCCCCGCCCACCGGCCCCGCCCCCACTCGGCCCCGCTGCCTTGAGCAAACCAGTCATTACTGTAATTGGCGGGTAGAGAGAGATCAACCTCCAGCCCTCCCGCTCTCCACACTGTACTCTGGATCGCTCTGTCTTCATTATACTTCACTTTACAAACTCACCGTCTCTCTTCTCTCTCTCTCTCTCTCTCTCTCTCTCTCTCTCTCTCGCTTTCTTCCTAAATCTGGTTCTTTCAGTCACCCCTCTTTCACTTTTTTTTACCAGTGCTCTATTCCTCTTGCTCTCTCCAGATCAAAGCTAGCATTAGCGACCTCGAAGCAGCGATGTTTTTCTTTTGTTCCCCCTGCAAACAAAAAAGTGCAGCTACCTCTCTCTCTCTCTCTCTCTCTCTTTTCTCTTTCTCACTTGTTCGCTCGCTCGCTCTCCCTTGCCATGACCACAGCTCCTGAGCCTAAGAGGGGCCTGGGGTCTGTAATTTTGGATGGTGGGAGTGAGGAGGTGGGGCAGAGGGAGTGCGGGGGGCGTCCCAGCTTTAACAGCTTTAAAGTTTTAACCGTTCATGGCACGTAGGCAGACTGCGGATCCCCTGCTGTTCTTGCCGCGCCAAGTTCTCGGAAAATAACCAGTTAAACTGAGGAACTGGGTCAGAGTGGCTTTTTCGGGACAGCCAGGAGTTTAAAATAAAAAAAGGGGGGCGAGAGAAAAGAGACGGAAGAGGTTGAGGAAAGAAAAAGTAGAAAGAAAGAGAGAAGAGTAAGCAGTTACTCCCCCCCCCCCCCCTTTAAAACGCAAATTACTTTAAGCCACACGCAATTACAGGGGCGGGGCCTGTGTGTGTGGGGGGGGGGGGGGGGAGTAAATATTATCTGCGCTTCCATCTCCACTACCCCCCTCAACCCCACCCCCCCAACGAAGGACTGAAAGCACTAAATCCCTCAGACTGCAAGTCTAAGCATTATACACACACTGCCCTTTCTTTCTCTCTTCCTCTCTCCCCCTCTTTCTCTCACTCTCTCGCCGCAGTCCCTCACATGAACACAGTGATTGTTCATGTGGCCTGTGCACACATGACACACACGCTCTACATTTACAGCCTGAAATCTGTGTATTTCCCCCCTCTCCCTCCCTCTCTCCCTCTCTCCCCCTCTGTCTTTCTATCTCTCCTCTCACCCCTTGCTGTTGAGGTTTTTTCTTGCCCTTTTAAGGCAGTCTGCAGTTGGCCCTCAGCAGTTGGTCTCGCTGAGGGTGAGACCGTGTGTGTGTGTGAGCGCGTGCGGGATTGTGCCTGTGAGTACACGCGTAAAAGTGAATCTCAGCGAGACTGTGTTTAAATGCGTGTGTGTGTGTGTGTGTGTGTGTGTTTGTGTATGTGTACACATTAATGTATGTATGTATGTATGTATGTATGCGTGAGCCGGAGCATTCGCTCGTGAGACGGTGCGAGTGCAGTCTGCTCGTGTGTCAGCCAGTGTTTGTGTTTTTCCAGTCCGCCATTGATTGCGCGTCGATCGTTTTTTTTTTTTTTCCATTCCAGTTTCCCCACCCCTCGTGAAACGTGGAAGGGGGGAGGAGAGAGAGAGAGAGAGAGACATACACAGAGAGAGGGAGAGAGAGAGAGAGAGAAACAGACGCCCGCAGAGAAGGAAAGAGAGGGAGAGAGGGACAAAAAGGGAGTGAGAGACAGAGAGGGAGAAAGAAGAGGGAAGAAAATGAAGCTAACAAAAGGATGAACAGAAAAGGGCTGTTTCAATATAATGCCCCAGGAAGGTAGACCAGAAATACAATCTCTTTTTGAAAGGCCTTTTCAATTTTTACTCAAAGGCGGAAAAGTGAGCATAAGGACTTCTAATGGGGGGATGAAGGAAAAAGAAGTGCATAAAAGCGAGAGAAGAGAGGGAAAAAGAACAGAAATGAATAAAGAGGGACAGACGGTAAAAAGTCAATTCTGAGGAAGAAATTCATGAAGAGATTTTCTCCAAGTCGAGGGGACAGGCAGCAGCTGGCTTACCATTATCACTTAAGTTTGAGAATAGAGACATTTTATACATGTACCGTGGACACTGGCTACTCACCACTGTGTTTGATGGTCTTGCGTGGGATTGGGTTCCAGTTTATACACATGACCTTTCCCCAACCAATCAGGAGCAACAACAGCAGGACTCTTGCCCCGCCCATTGCTCTGACTCCGCCTCCTCAAACTTATGGGGCTCTGTGAGTGGAAGGTGCAATGCAGGCGAGGAAGTCAAGCGGCCTCCTGTCCGTCTGTTTCAAAGTAACCTATAAAGAAATAAAGGAGATGCACTGTGAGCAAGGCATTCCTGCAGCAACTGTTGTGACATTTTCCAGACATTTACAGATGGATCAGCCAAAATGATTTTGGACAACAGTCACTCACAACATGCCCCTGGATTAGCAACATCGCCTTGAGAAGGACACATTAAAAATTCCAAGCATCGATAACAATATTTATGACTAACGCCACACTCACAGCGACAAGGCGACACTTCAAAAACAAGACTGCCGTCAAATTCCTCCTCCTCCTCCTCCTCCTCCTCCTCCTCTTCCTCTGACAAGCGCCCGTACAGCACTATCAGGATTCTGCACCTCCGCACCGTCTATATTACCATTTCATAACGGAAAAAAAATCCCCGGACTTTCAGATACGTGCGAAATGTCAAGCGTGTTTACGGGCGGGCGACGAAACAGAAGAGCCCGCCGCTTTCTCGCGAACGCCGATCTCTGAGCCCGCATGCTGATGGCGGCTCAAAAGGAACGGGTGCACGTCGATGAACGGCGGTTTCGCCGCGGCGCGTCCGCTACCCAACCTTTTTTTTTTTTTTGTTACAGGATTGCAATATCAATCTGAGGCGCATTGATTTTTGTCTGTCGGGAAACAGGAAGAGAGCGCGCCGACAAAAGTCCTGGCTCATCGAAATATTGTCGGGGAAATGGAATGAGCCCGGCTTTACTGCCGGAGCCGGACGAGCGCTTTCTGAGGCTTACGACTCCGACCAACTTTTTTTTTTTTTTTTTTTTTTGCCGGATCGATCGGGATGCCTTTGCCAACGCTTTAGCCCGTTGAAGATTGTGCTCGGAGACGTTATTAAAAGACTCGGGAAGCATCGAAAAAGGGGGCCTTTCGCTCTGCGATTATCTCAAGCCGACAGAAACACATTGCAATATTAAACAAACGAACAAACAAACGAAAAAATTAAATAAATAAATAAATAAAAAACAGCTCTTCCGCGCAGCGGGGGGGGGAGAAAAAAAAATACGAAATAGAGCGATGGCTTCCCTCCGATGCGCCGATAAGAACAGCCCTGTAAACAGAAGCGCTTTCTGAAGCCTCAAACTGTGACAGAGATGAAAGGGAGCGAGCCGGAGCCACTCCATCCAGCGGCGAAGCCCCGCCCCCCACCTCTCCAGCTCTCGCCTCTCCAACGGAAATTATCAAATGACCTTTAATGATCAGTTGAGGGACTCCTCTTCTCGCGGTCTCTACTAATTACACTCAACAAATGAGAACCGACGTTCAATCAGACAAATGATATCACTCCGCGCCCAGACAAAGGGACGTAATTAACGGATATCAAACGAAAGGGGACACGCTATATTTACAGCGATGCCACACGGCTAGCTACATGTAGCTCCTGAGGGAACGTCCGCTAAAGCTCTTCTCTCTGCCTCTCTCTCTCTCTATCTGTGTGTGTGTGTGTCTCTCTCTCTCTCTCTCTCTCTCTCTCTCTCTCTCGACTGCTTAAGTGGTTGTCAGGAAAAAAGGTTAGGGAGTTGGGACAGACGCATCGAAAGCGTTTTCCATCCCACTCAACCCCCCTCCCCCCCCCCCCCAACTTCCTGTTTCTCTCTTCCTCCATTCAGTCAAGGCCTATTTGTTGACGGGCCCCTCTGCATCGGACACACAGAGCCTTCCTGACCTCCGACCTCTCGACTTTAAGGAAGGTTGCAGGTGTCAAGGCGAGAGGAAGTGGAGAGTGTAGGGTTATCTGGGGAGAAGGGGGCTGGGGGAGGGGGGGTGGGGAGGGGAGGGAGGTGGGGCTAGGGGTAAAATTAGGCAGCACGCTCCCCTTGCATGTCGACATGGGGCGAAACGTGTAATTAACAGCAACATATGGGAGCGCAGATGCACTCTACTGTCTCAGAGCCCGATCTAAACAGCAGCACACGGTCAACACTCCTTCCTTCCTTCCTTCCATCCTTCTTTACTTCCTTCTCCTCTCTCTCATCTCTCATTCATGTCCCCCACCCGTCACACCCCCACACCCCCCCCCCCCCACACCCCCACCCCCACCCCCGCCCGGCCGCCCTTGTAGCTCGCCTGTCTCTGGGATGAATCGCGCCCCGCCACAGAGCGGCTGGATGCGCCGGCGAGATCATTTGCCTCCTCTCTCTCCTCTCTCTCCTCTCGACCAGCGCCTACCATCTGGCTGGGTAAGCGAGACAGCGGACAGGGCGGGGGGGGGGGGGGGGGGGGGGGAGAAAAAAAAAAAATTAAAGCGACGAGAGCAAAAGGAGAAGGAAAAAAAAGATAGAAGAAGAAGAAGAAAGGAAAAAAGTGCCACCGCTTTTATCCGCCGTTTCTGAGGCCTCTTCTCCAGCCTGAAGCCAGACGGGAAAAACAAGCCACTTCAGTGGGCGAGCCGAGGACTCTCCTGATTCGCCGGCTGTTTAGTCGCGGGCAAACAACTCTTTAGGCCCGAGCGCAAACACTCCCGCCCGCCCGCTTCAGACGGCAGAAGTTAATTGAATGTACACAAGCGCACGGGCGTGTGTGTGTGTGTGTGCTTGTCTGTGTGTGTGTGTGCGCGCGTGTGTGCGTGCGTGTGTGTGTGTGTGCGTGTGTGTGTGTGTGTGTGTGTGTGTGTGTGTGTGTGTGTGTGTGTGTGTGTGTGTGTGTGTGTGTGTGCGTGTGTGTCTGTGTGTGTCTGTGTGTGTGTGTGTGTGTGTGTGTGTGTGTGTGATCGGGGCTCGCCCGCGTTATGCTAATCCGGCGCCCGCACGCGGTGTGTGACGCAAGCATGGCGGTGTGGCGGCATCTCGAAAGCGGTAGGCTGTTACCGCCGCGTCTCCACCGAACTGGCTTGGACGCCCCCCCACAACCCCCCCCCCCCCCCCCCCCCCCCCCCGGAGACACGAGTCCTGTCTCTGATTGCCAAAGCAGAGGCCTAACTGCTCCTGCAGACCGGGGGCAGAGGGTTGGGGGGATGGGGGGGGGGGGGGTGGTGGTTACCTCCCACTGAGGGTCTAGGCTTTTAAAGTCTGGGCGGGGCTTTGAAGTGGGGCTATGGGGCTGATCCGACATTTCACAGCTGATGCTTTTCAGGCCAAGAGCACCCGTCACTCGCCACGATCTGATGCGTGTGTGTGCATGCGTGTGTGTGTGTGTGTGTGTGTGTGTGTGTGTGTGTGTGTGTGTGTGCGTGTGTGTGTGCATGCGTGTGTGTGTGTGTGCGTGTGTGTGTGTGTGTGTGTGTGTTGGCAGACCATTGTTTGAACAGGAAACAGCAGGAGGAATAGCAGTAGCAGTAGAAGAGGTGTTTAATCAGCTGCACTCTGTTCTAATGAGGTTCAGCGATGAGGAACTGATACCTGGGCCACCACTAACATCAACACCACCACTAACACCAACGCTTACACCTCCACCAAAACCACCACCATCACTAACACCAACTCTTACACCTCCACCAACATCAACACCACCACTAACACCAACACTTACACCTCCACCAACACCACCACCATTACTAACACCAACACTTACACCTCCACTAACACCACCACCATCACTAACACCAACACCACCAGTACCACGAAACCTCCACCAACACTTGCAGTACCACCGACGCCTCCACCAAAACCAACATCACCAGTACCACAAGCAGAAGCAGCAGCAGTAGCAGCCCCAGCAGACATACTGACTCCTCGCTCTGTCCAAGGCAATCCCCCCCCCCCCCCCCCCCCCCCCCCCCCCCCCCCCCCCCCCCCCCCGCTGACACGCATTAGCAGTCCGGAGCGGGAGACGCACCATCAAGGCCGCCTCTGCTCTCTATCCCTCCAAAGGCTGCACTTCATTAAAGCCCAAACGCATCAGGGCCCTGTGAGCAGGGAGCTCATTTCCATCACACCGCCAGGGTGGAGGGATTCAGATTCCACAGTCAATCCTTCTCTCTCTCGTTCTCTCGCTCTCTTTTGACACCCCTCCTCAGTCTCTCTTTCTCCATCCCTCTCTCTCTCTCTCTCTCTCTCTCTGACCTTGTGTTGTCAGCCCTTGATGACAGGCTGTGTTGACGGATGCTGGAGCAGGTGAGTGAATGGGGTGTGTGAATGAGTGAGTGAGCGGTTGAGTGTGTGAATGAATGAGTTAGCCTGTTACTGATGTGGTGCACAGCACAGTGTAGCTGCCTATGCGCCAATCACACTAACACACAGTGTAGCTGCCTATGCCCCAATCACACTAACACACACAGTGTAGCTGCCTATGCGCCAATCACACTAACACACACAGTGTAGCTGCCTATGCCCCAATCACACTAACACACACAGTGTAGCTGCCTATGCCCCAATCACACTAACACACACAGTGTAGCTGCCTATGCCCCAATCAC
Source organism: Anguilla japonica (assembly GCA_025169545.1). Classification (NCBI taxonomy): domain Eukaryota; kingdom Metazoa; phylum Chordata; class Actinopteri; order Anguilliformes; family Anguillidae; genus Anguilla; species Anguilla japonica. The sequence goes on along the minus strand of CM045892.1, from coordinate 7,761,320 downwards.
ACTAACACACACAGTGTAGCTGCCTATGCCCCAATCACACTAACACACACAGTGTAGCTGCCTATGCCCCAATCACACTAACACACACAGTGTAGCTGCCTATGCCCCAATCACACTAACACACAGTGTAGCTGCCTATGCCCCAATCACACTAACACACACAGTGTAGCTGACAATGCCCCAACAACACTTACAGTCACACATCATACTCTTAGTCACCCACTGGACAAAAACACAAATGCTGTCGAGACAATAGCGCAGCCACCAGTAGATTAAAGCCATAGATACACATCAACCCAGCACAACCCTGACTGACCCAAAGAAAACAATATATAATAACCTAAAATCACCCAAAGACACAACCCCAGCACCGAACACAAAACTTCCTGGCATTCTGACAACCACACAAATTCACCCAGGACCGTAAGTGCACTCAATCGCAGAGTACCCACATACAATAATTCCCTTACGTTCACCCAACGGGCCCTCTCGTCCTCAGCAACGTACAGCTTAAGAGAAGGTAAGTGCATTTATCTGATTAGCATGAGCGGTAGCGTCCGACCAGGCTAACAGCGTTCTGAGAGCAGCGAGTGCGAGGCGCGACGTTAGCGAAGCGCTGCTGCAAGTTAACTGCGCCGAGCACAGAAACCAGACTGCGCAAATGACAGAGCGCAGGCATCCACAACAAGCCCTCAGAAGAAAAACACAGAGAGAACCATAGAAGCATCGCAGCCGAAAACCATAGAATCTCCATAACTCGAATCGGTACGAAGGGCGGGGAAGATTAGAGGGGGGAAGCGTACCGCAGTCGGGAGGGGTGGGCTTGTCAGCCCGCGCCGAATTAAACAGAACCCCCGAATCACGGCATCGTCAGACACCCTGCGGAGCAGGGAAGCCCCGCGAACGGGGCGTCCGCGAAAACCGGCGGCGGTGGCGGGGTCGGCGCACCTATCCCAGCTCTGGCACAGAGACGCCACACGCAATCGTGCTCTCCTCAGGCTTTTCCGTTGTTTATATACCTGCCCGAGCAGGGCAGCGTGTACCCGCCATTTTACCCAGCATGCAGTTCTGTGTTCACTGCAGCTACGCACCCGTCACTCACCATGGGCTGATATGTGTGTGTGTGTGTGTGTGTGTGTGTGACAGAGAGAGAGAGAGAGAGAGAGAAAGAAAGTGTATGTTTATCCACACATACCCTCTTGAATACTAATCTCAAGCAACTGACCGCCCACCAGTTTCCTCGGGGGGCAAATTGTTCTGTGGCCCTCCCACACTCCCTGTTCCTGTCCCCGACCCCGCCGGCAGAACCAAACCCAGGTCAGCAGGAAGGCGGCCTTTCTCAGGTCACGGGTCGCCCACGCTGTTTTTAAAGACAGAGGGAAGGAGCGAGGGATGAAGGAAGGGAAAGAGCGGCGGTGCAGCCGCCGTTTCGGGGCCGACGCCTCTCACGCTGAGGAGAAACATTAAAGAGGAACCGGGCCGGGCCGTGTGGCCGATGCCCCGCCCCCGAGGTTCTGCTCCGGGTTCTATTCAGGGTTCTGCTCTGGGATCTATTTCTGGTTCTTCCCAGGTTCTGCTCTGCTTCCATTTAGGGTTCTGCTTGTGTTCTACTCTGGGTTCTATTCAGGGTTCTGCTCTGGCTTCTATTCAGGGTTCTGCTCTGGGTTCTATGCAGGGTTCTGCTCTGGGTTCTATTCAGGGTTCTGCTCTGGGTTCTATTCAGGGTTCTGCTCTGGGTTTATTCAGGGTTCTGCTCTGGGTTCTATGCAGGGTTCTGCTCTGGGTTCTATTCTGGGTTCTGCTTGGGTTCCGCTCTCTGAGTGAGCCGCTTCATGAAAGCATCTCGTCAGCACAAACAACGTGAAAATAAAAAACAAATAAATCGATAAGGAGAGTCAGCTGGGAGTCAGGAAGAGAGCTCATCGTGGGCAAGATATCCGCCCCCAGTGCATCATGGGAGAAGGGTCGGCAAGGTCTCCAAGATTCCTGGTTGGCTTGGCGATACAGACAGGAACACGGCTGCGTGTCGTTTCAACGCCACGCCCAAACTGCTCTGCGGCCTCGTCGAACAAAGGCCTCCCCTCCTTCCTCCTCCTCCTCCTCCTCCTCCACTCTCATTTCCTGCTCTTCTCTTCCGAATCTCCCCTTATCTCTTCCTCCCCCTCCCTTGTTCTCTCCCTCTCTTCCTCCCTAGCCCTACCATCCCCCCTCCCCTACCTCTCTCTGCATGTGAATGGGTATCCTGTCACACCAGAGCTATTTATGATCAGCCCCAATATCTGTGTTTGACTCCCCCTCCTCTCCATTTCACTTCACACACACACACACACACAAATATGCACACAGATATACGCACACATGAAAATACACACACAAACATGCACGCACACACACACGCACACATGCACACACACACGCACGCACAAACATGCGTGCGCACACGCACACACACACACACACAAGCACACATGCACACGCACATATGCACACACACACAAACATGAGCTCACACACACACACAAGCACACATACACACACACACACACAAACATGCGCTCACACACACACACACACACACACACACACAATAAAGACATCGCCTGAGGCTGCCCCTCCCCAGCTGTTTTCTCCACACACGTTCTTTTGTTCGTCTGTTTTTTCTGGAGGTTTTTTTTTTTTTTCTTTTTTCTTTTCTTTCTTTCTTTTTTTTCTACTGCTACAAATTATCGGCTTATTTGTTTGACACCATTATCCGAGGCAATTCACTAAGCCTGGAACAATCCAAGACAGCTCTTCGGTGCCACAGTCAGAGCGCGCGACAATGCAGCCGCGAAGCCGCGGACGCGATTCTTCACACACTCCTCAAATCGCAGACGTCCCCTCCGCTCGTACGGCTGATGAAAAATAATGCTGGCTCCCGCCCTACCCACCACTCTGAGAGATGTATTTTCTCGAGGCCGATCATTACTTGCTTTGTTCACCCGTAAAGACGTCATTTTATCATTCTCCGAGACCGTTCCTAAGTCCTCCCCTCCGCCTCTTTTTTCCCTGTCCCCTACTCTCTCTCTCTTCTCTTAAATTCTGTCTTTTTCCGCACTCGCTCACTCCTATCTGATTTTCTCTCTCGACATCATTCTGTCTTATTCTCTCCTTCTCTCTATCTCGTTTGCTCGCTCCAGAAAAAAAAAAATCGTTCTTTCTTCTCTCTTGGTCTGGCTTGTAAAAGAAGCCCCAATGTTTTTTTTTTTTTTTTTTGCTTTAAGACTTCCTGTGGGAGTGTGCAGCAGTCCAAGCCTAGCCCACTGAAGGTCACATTGGGCTGGCAAAAGGGGGGGAGAGGAGAGGGGGCGGGGGGGCAATCTGCTTTCAATCAGGTTAATGTCCCTCTCAAAAGACTGAAAGATCACTCACAGTCACTCCCAGTCACTCACACATACACACACACACGCTCGCACACACAAACAAGCACACACACACACACACACACGTTCACACATGCTCGCACACACACATGCACACAAATACACAAACGCAGATACACATAAACACATAATGGCCCTCTCAAAAGATCACTCACAGCCACTCACACACACACACACACACACACACACAGACGCATACATACACACACACAAGCAAGCACACACACACACAAAAGCACACAAGCACGCACACACAGACACACACACAAGCACACACACGCACACACACACACACAGCCTCACACACACACAGAAACAGCCTCACAGTCTGGCACATACACAGTCACAAAGGGAAAGGCAGATTAAAAGCTCGCGGGCCCAGAGTCATTATGAATGCTCTCTCATGGTCCTCGCGGTTCTGAGGGAGGCTCGGCGCGCTCACACTGAGCGCGTGCGTCACGGACCCGCGACCCCCCGCGCCTCGCTCCCGAGCACAGGGCCGGACGCGCTCGACGCCCGCAGCAACGGCGGCGGCTTCGTGCGGCGGCCACAATAAGAGCGCGGCGGCGGCGGCGCTACAATCCCGCTATCTGTGCGGAGCGGCAGGTATTAGTCAGGTACAAAAGAGGAGCTCGCCGTATCGGGTCCCCGCGGAAATAAGATAGCGCTGCGCGGGATTACCGCGGATTGGCGGGCGCGCAGATTCCGGCAGCCTGCGAGGGAACGGGGAGGGGAGGGGAGGGGAGCGGGGAGCGGGGGCTACATGCTAATGTGCCGTGACACACAGCACATGATAGCACACAAACCTGCATTGTGTTGGTGTGTAATGCTGCGTGTGGCAGCCTGAGACGCATACATATACATGCACAAAAAACACACACACACACATACACGCACACACACGAACACACACACGCACACAAATAGGCAGACAAAAATTGGCAAGCATCTCAAACCAACGACCTGTAAGCTTGTGCTAATGACTCAATCTGCGGTTTTAGATCCCCCAGGGGGGGGGGCTGCCAAATGTGTGATCCTAGTGAAATATCCCACCTGGGACAGAACCCTGACCCCGCCCATCCCATCCTCAGCCCAGCTGCTAACCCCAGAACTAGCAGTGTGTGAAAAGCCTGTCAATTAAATCTGTGGCATAAATATAAATACCTAATGCTGCCTATACATATACATGAAACCGCATGCACCCTGTTTACACACATGAATGCACACGTGTGTGCACACACACACACACACATACAGACACACAAAAGCACACACACACACACACACATGATCAAAGACAGAAATGCACACACAAACACACACACACAAATGCACACAAGCATGTGCACGCATACACACACACACATAAACACACACACGATCAAACACACAAACTCACACACACACACGCATACGCACATACAGAAGGCGTAAAATTGGCCAGAAACCCAAGCCCCAGGGGTTGGGTTAAACAAGCAGGATTTGAAAAACACCTGCACACAACTTTCCAGCTCCAGTCACGCTCACGCAGGTTTTAACCCCCATGACTACTGGGCGCGCTGAAGAAAAATTATCCTGAGCCAAAATCAATCGAGCCGGTCAGCTTTTCCTGTCGAATTAAGCGTGCTGATCGCAGCTTTTTTTTTTTTTTTCCCTCGCCGAGAGAGAAACTGGCGCGCCGGCCCGTTCGGTCGCCAAACGAACTCGTTCGCACGCCCGAGGCAGACCTGGCGGAAAAGAGGACTCGTATTTCCCCATCTCGCACCTCGTCCTCCTTCAGACGCTCTCTGAAATCATGATCCCCCCCTTGTCAAGCACTGGGCATTAATTACACCGGGGGGGGGGGGCACGGCACCACTCCCGCAGGGCCAGCGCGGGCGCTCCGTTTCATCCCGACCAATTATTCTGGTTTGATTTCACAAATGGCTGTACGCACCAAAGACTGTCCCCTCCGGCAGGAAGAAAAGTTCAAGTGTTTCAATTTTTTTTTTTGACGTGATACAAGTGTCTCGGATGACAAAAAACACCTCGCATTAAAAAAAGTATTATTTATTTTACTGTTAATACATGTTTTTACTGAATGCCCTGTTGTAGTTTCAGCACAGTAGAATATATGGTTTTTTGAGAGTAAGACCAGAGACTCACGTCCCCTACAGGGGACAAAAATGTATTGGCGGGTCTTATTAGGACATCAAACCAAAAAAACCTTTTCAGCAGGGGTGTGCAGTCTTATCTGAAAAGGGCCAACGTGGGGGAAGGTTTTTGCTTAAGCCCAGCAGTATGGTGCCTGATTCTACTTATCGAGGTCTTCACTGGAGACCATGTTTAGTTAATTAGCAGAATCAGAGAATTAGGTGTTGTAGTTCTGGGAATAAAACAAAACAAAAACCTGCGCCTACCCCGGCCCCCCATCCCCCCCCCCCCCCCCCCCCCCCCCCCAGTTTCGCCTGCAAATGCAGCTAGCGAAGCTGGCCTTGGAAAGGAACCAGCCCAGGTTGTGTGTGTGCCTCCGCATTGCACACTCAGCTTAACGACCCTGCAGCATTACCTCAGTACGACTCGGGGTCTGCGTCTCATTTCCACAGGAACGGCAGACTTTCATCACCGCCGCGCTTCGCCGATTAAACGCGCTACCTCGGCTATACATAGCCCGGCGTACCAAGACTCCAGAGCGCAGCGCCAGACTTGTCTCGTCTTTGAACTCCAAAAGCAGAAAACAATACGAATAAAACACATCGAGAGGAACATCTCGGTGGCGAGCTTTAGGTTACCGCATTAAGCTCACGAAACTTGTCATATGCTAATTGGGTATACGGCTGCGTGTATATTTTTTGGCGTAGCGACAGTCCCGCTCCTGAAAGACTGGCAGAGACAGGCAGGGGGATGAAAGCAGAGAAGGAGAGAAGACGCCACCACGACCTACATTCCCCACCTGAAATTTGCTCGCCGCGTCAGAATTATTTGAAGAAAGGGGAGCGAAAATATTAAAGTTGCCCGCCGATTCCTTCCCCGCCGCTCGGGGATTAAATCTCTCTTCTTTCAAAGGAATACAAATTGAGATCTTAAAAAAAAAAAAAAAAAAAAAAAAAACACATTGGAGGGCTGCTGGGTGGCCCGTCCGGGTAAGGCACTGTGCTGTGGTGTGTGGAGGAGCCCCACACTCTCGGATCGAAAACGGACCAGAGCCACAGGGCGACACACAATTGGCGAGTTCGTCGCCCAGGGTGTGGGAGGGTTCGGCCGGTTAGGGATTAGCCTTCCACCACTCTCGACCAGCCCCCGAGGGTCGATCGGCTGCTTGTCCAAAGCCACAGAAGAAAGGTCCTCCTCCGACTCCACCAACATAACGACAAGAACAGGCCATTCAGCCCTAACAATGCTTGCCATTGTCCTAACTAAATTGTACCTAGTGCCCTGATTACCAACAGCCTAGGTAGTATCTAATCTCACCCCTAATCTCACCCCATGTCAGATTAGGAGCAGTCTGAGGGGCTTAAAGAAGCAGGCGGGCATCACCACGTGTTTTGGAGGAGAACCCGTGGAAGTCCACGGTCTCCCGAATCTGCTGCGGTTAGCGGTAGTTGGCCATTCCAAGTCAGGATGGGAGTTGGGACACGCTCAGCCCCAAGTTGGGCGCAACATTTTAAAGACAATTTGTTTTCATACATGTGAAACCAAAGGGTTCCGGACTAGTAAGTACCCAGTTTAGAAGATACAGCTGAAGACAGTGAAATTCATTTCCAGGCTGGTAAAGATGAATCTAAAAAAAGAGCGAGTTAAAAAATGCTGGTGAATCTGCTTTGTTCTGACATGATAAATTGCTAATGAAGATCTAACTGTGGCATCTGTGGAATTTTTAATCCTCTCTAATTTGTTTTGCTTTTGTTTGACTGTGTGCTCAATGCAATGAGATGGGTGATTTAAAATACAATGGCTTTTCTTTCAAAGTGAGAGAACTTTGATCCAACAAGCCCATGTTCCCCAATTAGCTGTTGCCAGGGTAATTACTCAGTTAGAAGACAGAAGCGGCTCAGGAGAATTGCAGAAATCATTTTTATATCCTGACCTTCTAGTGGTTGGCATTGATTTGCGAATGTTCCCCCTCAAAAAAATCTAACATTAAACAGAAATACGACAGCACAAAATATATACCTGCCCCTTAAAGAAAACCCTTTTTGAAAATCAGTCATTTTTAATTCAGGTAAACCAAGACATATCATAATATATTGCACTGAATATATGTGGAAAGCAAATGTTTCGAAAACAGAGCAGGGAAAAAAAAATCTTCAGCGCTAAAAATCAATTCCAATCTTTAAAAAAAGGCTTCTGTCAAATGCGGTTCAATGAAATATCTAAATGAAGCAATGAAAACTGCGAAACTGAAAAAGAAAGGTTGCACACTCTTTTTTTCCTCCAATGCAGTTTTTAATAGGCAACGTTTTCAGGGCTGAGAAATGTGGACCCGTAACAGAGCCTTGACTTGTGACATCACAATCAATCAGGTCAGAAGTCCTTTCGGTGTCTTCGACAGGTAATTCCCGGAACATTCTCTCAGGTATGAAGGGAGGAGGCCGGTCACTGTATTGCAGTGGTAGGCAAAGATTCCTGCTCTCGTCCAATAAATACCATTCAGCGCGACCTTTGACCTCGCTCTCCGAAGAGCTTACGATTAGCCACGGGCGCAGCTGGGGTCACGGCTATTGAACGCATATGGTCCCTGTGACCACCCGGGTCCAGAAAAGTCACGGCAGATTCTGACCGCCGACCCCCTCGCCTAAATCCGAGTTTTGAAAAGCTCTCGCCGTCTGTCGCTTGAGTGTGTGGATTTTCGAATTTTTCAAAACTTTACTTTTGTGTTGCAATTGCGTGTTTCACGTGGACCCCAGAAAGATTGGCTTGTCTGAGACTAGCTAATGAGGATCCTTAAGAAACTTAAACGTAAACCACATGCGTGGCTCATCTCTTCTTTGCATCTAAGCGGCGGTTGTTTGTAGAGCGGCCAAGGTTGTGATTGGCCGGGGCTGTGCTTGGCCAGGCTGTGATTGGCTGGGGTGGTGCTTGACCGGGGTTGTGATTGGCCGAGGCTGTGCTTGGCTAGGGCTGTAACTGGCCGAGGCTGTGATTGGCCATGGCTGTGCTTACCCGGGGTTGTGATTGGCTGAGGCCGAGGCTGTGCTTGGCCGGGGCTGTGCTTACCCGGGGTTGTGATTGGCCGGGGCTGTGATTGGCCGAGGCTGTGATTGGCCATGGCTGTGCTTACCCGGGGCTGTGATTGGCCGAGGCGCTGTTTTTATTCTACGCTAGCCTTGGCCGCCGCGGCTCGGCCTGCAGCTGCGGCTGTTATTCCCCCAGCAGTGCCAGCGTGTTCAGAGGGCAGCCGTGAAATACGGAGCACCTGGAGCTAGCGTTGGCGTGTGTGTGAGAGGCTGCAGCTGTCGGGCCAGAGAGCAGGCTGCCGCTGCGTGTGTGTGTGTGTGTGTGTGCGTGTGTGTGTGTGTGTGTGTGGGAGTGTGTGTGTGTGTGTGTGGGTGGGAGTATGTGGGTGTGGATGTGGGAGTGGGAATGTGTGTGTGTGTGTGGTGTGTGTGTGTGTGTGTGTGTGTGCATGCATGCGCAAGTGCACTGTCGTATGCGTGTGTGCGTGTGTGTGTGTACGATATGTGTGCGAGAGAATGTGTGTGTCCAAGCGTGAGATTGCTGTGTGGTATATATCTGTGCCTGTCTGTATGTGTGTGTGTGTGTGTGAATAGGTGGGAATATCTTGCATTAATAATTGGCTTCTGCTATACCCTTTGCAGGAGCAGGCCCCAAGGCTACCATAGATTTATCTGAACATCCTCTCCCGAGCAAAACAGCGAAGGCAAACAAATCCCATTTTCAGAAACACCCACTGATAAACTGCCCCGTTCCCAGCACTGCAGTCAAAACCAAACTCGCTGCCCTTCCTCAGCCCTCCCACCATCTCTCTCCCTCCCTCTTTATCTCTCCCTCCCTGCCTGTCCTCTACCTCCCTCTCCCCCCCTTTCACCATCTCCCTCCCGCTCCCTTCTTTCTCCCTCCCTCTCTCTCCCACACCTCCTCCTTCTCTCCGGCTTTCTCCCTCTTCCTCTCGCAACCTCAACCTCCATCACTCTCCCCCTCCCTCTCACCCCTCTCTCTTTCTTCATCTCCCTCTCTCTCCCCCTCTCCCTCTCTCCCCCCTCCTTTTCTCCTCTTTGCAGGAACGCCTGCAGGATTCTGGATCCTGTGCGGTGTGTCCGGTGGCTGCGTGCTGAATTATTCAGTAAAATAAATGATCAAGTGACGGTTGCTCACTCGCTTTTCGGAGGGAAAAAAAACGGCCCTCCGCACAGACAGCCCCCTGTGTATGGGCAGCGGTAATATCCGCTTCCCGACCAAAACAATTACAGAACTCGGCATTAATCTCGGCCAGATAACCTTTCCGAACGATCCGGTCTCCAGACCTGAAGATTGGTGGGGGTGCCGTTCGCGGGCCGTGTTTTGCGCTTCTTCCGAGGTCAGGAATCGCTTCGTCCTCCTTGAAACGGGAAACCGAAGAGAGAGCGAGGGATGACTAAGACAAGAAGCCCCCGTTTCTGGATATCTCAGAATTTTGATAAGAATTCCTCCTTATTCAACTATTTGAACTGTCTGCCAACGCACTGGCAAAAAATGTGTGTGGGTGTGTGAGTGCGCGTGTGTGTAAGAAAGAAAACATTTGTAAAGCGTTGGCAACACATATTTTGAAATGTGTCATGCCAATAAAGTATTCTGACATATGAGAGAGAGAGAGAGAGAGAGAGAGAGCAAGTGCTAGGATTAATGAGGTTGTGATCTTGTTTCTGTGTATGAGTGTCTAGGACACACACACACACACACACACGCGCACACAGGTGAGCTCATGTGTTTGCTCTCTCCCGGTCCCAGCGGGGTTTCCCGGGGGACAGCCTGCACGCTGACGTAGCGCCGCGAGGCGCCGGGAATGCTGGGACACTCGGTTAATCCCCGTCTCGTGGCGCCGCCGCCCCCCCGCTGCCCCCGCTCAGACCCAGCGCCGCGGGCCGAACGGAGGCTCGCTCCTGCTCTGGGATACAGCACACCAGGTACAGCAGGGCGTGTTCCAGCTGCTCTGTGATACAGCACACCAGGTACAGCAGGGTGTGTTCCAGTAGACATGCTCCTGCTCTGTGATACAGCACATCAGGTACAGCAGGGCGTGTTCCAGCTGCTCTGTGATACAGCACACCAGGTACAGCAGAGTGTGTTCCAGCTGCTCTGTGATACAGCACACCAGGTACAGCAGGGTGTGTTCCAGCTGCTCTGTGATACAGCACACCAGGTACAGCAGAGTGTGTTCCAGCTGCTCTGTGATACAGCACACCAGGTACAGCAGAGTGTGTTCCAGCTGCTCTGTGATACAGCACACCAGGTACAGCAGGGTGTGTTCCAGCTGCTCTGTGATACAGCACACCAGGTACAGCAGAGTGTGTTCCAGCTGCTCTGTGATACAGCACACCAGGTACAGCAGAGTGTGTTCCAGCTGCTCTGTGATACAGCACACCAGGTACAGCAGGGTGTGTTCCAGCTGCTCTGTGATACAGCACACCAGGTACAGCAGAGTGTGTTCCAGCTGCTCTGTGATACAGCACACCAGGTACAGCAGAGTGTGTTCCAGCTGCTCTGTGATACAGCACACCAGGTACAGCAGAGTGTGTTCCAGCTGCTCTGTGATACAGCACACCAGGTACAGCAGGGTGTGTTCCAGCTGCTCTGTGATACAGCACATCAGGTACAGCAGGGCGTGTTCCAGCTGCTCTGTGATACAGCACATCAGGTACAGCAGGGTGTGTTCCAGCTGCTCTGGGATACAGCACATCAGGTACAGCAGAGTGTGTTCCAGCTGCTCTGTGATACAGCACATCAGGTACAGCAGGGCGTGTTCCAGCTGCTCTGTGATACAGCACACCAGGTACAGCATGGTGTGTTCCAGCTGCTCTGTGATACAGCACATCAGGTACAGCAGGGTGTGTTCCAGCTGCTCTGTGATACAGCACACCAGGTACAGCAGGGCGTGTTCCAGCTGCTCTGTGATACAGCACACCAGGTACAGCAGGGCGTGTTCCAGCTGCTCTGTGATAGAGCACACCAGGTACAGCAGAGTGTGTTCCAGCTGCTCTGTGATACAGCACACCAGGTACAACAGGATATGTTCCAGCTGCTCTGTGATATAGCACACCAGGTACAGCAGAGTGTGTTCCAGCTGCTCTGTGATACAGCACACCAGGTACAGCAGGGTGTGTTCCAGCTGCTCTGTGATACAGCACACCAGGTACAGCAGAGTGTGTTCCAGCTGCTCTGTGATACAGCACACCAGGTACAGCAGAGTGTGTTCCAGCTGCTCTGTGATACAGCACACCAGGTACAGCAGGGTGTGTTCCAGCTGCTCTGTGATACAGCACATCAGGTACAGCAGGGTGTGTTCCAGCTGCTCTGTGATACAGCACACCAGGTACAGCAGGGCGTGTTCCAGTAGACATGCTCCTGCTCTGTTATACAGCACATCAGGTACAGCAGGGCATGTTCCAGCTGCTCTGTGATACAGCACACCAGGTACAGCAGGGTGTGTTCCAGTAGACATGCTCCTGCTCTGTTATACAGCACATCAGGTACAGCAGAGTGTGTTCCAGGTACAGCACAGATCAGACTGAACCAGTTACAGCACAGAAGGCACTGGACCAGGCACAGTGCTGCAAAACTTTACAGGTGCAAAGAGCAAGTGCAAAGATGAAAGAGACACCGTGAGAGATTCAGAGGAAGGGTGTGTGTGTGTGTGGGTGTCTGTGCATCTGTGTGTGTCTGTGGGTGTGAGTGTGTATGTGTGTGTGTGTCTGTACATTTTGACTGAGAGACAATGAGAGAAACATTGAGATATTCAGAAGAAGGGTGTTTGTGTATGTGAGAGGTAGAGATATATATTTGAGAGAGAATGTGTGTGTCCGTATGTGTGTGTGTGTGTGTGTGTGTGTGTGTGAGATAGAGAGAGAGAAAGAGAGAGCGAGGGAGAGAAAGTGACAGAGCGAGCGCTGCAAAGGCTCTAAGGACCCCGGTGAAGTCATCTATATTAATAACGGCAATAACAAAAACAAGCCCTGCACCTCCGGAGCTCCCGGGGAGCCTGCCGACGGCTTGAATAACACCATGAGAACACCTCAAACGCAGGGCGCCCCCGCCGCTGGCCCCCCCGCTCTCCACAGGCTATCGCCATCCGCCAGGGCTGATACAGCGAGATGCCGCAGGGGTAGTCACCCCCACCCCACACACGACAGCCGTGGAACAGGACGCCATGCAAGACAAAGTGGACTTGCATGATGTCATAGGGAAAGGGGGGGGGGGGGGGGGGGGGTGGAGTTGACAGTGAAGAGGAAGAGTCTTTTGGGGGGGGTGGGCAGGTGAAGATGTGACCTGGTTATTAACCAAGTGTGGCAGCGGGGGTGCAGTGGGCGCAAGGGCGGCGGGGGGGAGGAGGAGGGGGGGGTTTCTCCACTCGAAGGCCGTGAGACTGGCAGCACTGTCCTTGGCTGTCGGCAGGTTGCTAGGGAATGACTGTGACCTAAAAGCGTGAACATACAGCGAGTGGAGCTTCAACGAATTACACATTTAATGCCCCTCAAGAAAAAGCTTCACTCTCCATAATTGTTTTTTGATTTTCTGATATTTTTATTCCTGGTATATATATAACTGCAGGACTTATTGCTTTTCTTCTGTTATTGCCATTGCTCACAATACACAACCATGCTTGCTTGTGTTTTAATTCATCTTATTTTATGCTCGTTTTATTTTCCGTTATCTTCAAATCTCTTTGTGAACCTGTATGAGAAACGCTATATGCATAAACTGTATGTTAATAATTATGATTTGTCTGGAGTTGCCCCATGAGACAAGTAGATGAGCTGTGTGCAGAACTTCCCCAAGGAGCAAGAGACCAGCCATGTGAGCTCACCCGCTAACCTTCCCTAGCCCCGTGAGCTCACTCGCTAACCTTCCCTAGCTCTGTGAGCTTACCCGCTAACCTTCCTAGCCCCGTGAGCTCACCCGCTAACCTTCCCTAGCCCCGTGAGCTCACTCGCTAACCTTCCCTAGCTCTGTGAGCTCACTCGCTAACCTTTCCTAGCTCTGTGAGCTTACCCGCTAACCTTCCCTAGCCTTGTGAGCTCACCCGCTAACCTTCCCTAGCCCCGTGAGCTCACCCGCCAACCTTCCCTAGCTCTGTGAGCTCACCCGCTAACCTTCCCTAGCTCTGTGAGCTCACCCGCTAACCTTTCCTAGCCTTGTGAGGTCATCCGCTAACCTTCCTTAGCCCCGTGAGCTCACCCGCTAACCTTCCCTAGCCCTGTGAGCTCACCCGCTAACCTTCCCTAGCCCCATGAGCTCACCAGCCAACCTTCCCAGGCCAGACACAATCTCTCAGGTTGTTAACGGGACAGGAAGCCGACTTCAACCGGGCGGGGAAAAATGAGCCATCCGGGTATGACCTGTGAGTAACGGGGACTAACTCCGGGCGGAATCGTCTTTCCACATGTGGATTCCCTCCCCTCCTCACTCATTTATACGGGTCTCCGATCGATAGCCCGGCAATACGCTAACGGAGGCTGTTAAAAGAGTAATGCTCCCTATTAAATTCTGTTTAAGTTGCGAATGGATCAATGGTTTGAACAAATGCCCATCGGGAGGTGGCCAAGAAAAAGTGCTCTTTTAAAAAAAAAAAGAGTGGCGATTAGCTTTGCGGGTTCGAGAGGAGAGGAGAAAGAACCAGGCTCACAAGCAAAGCAACCTCCCGTCCGCCTGTGTTTGGCTTTTAAACAAAAACGTCTCGCTGTTCTGTTATCGCTAAAACAAGGAAAGCAAAAAAAACAAAACAAGAGGCTGGCCTTGCAGACCCGAAGGAGAAAAACAAGCGGGGCAGCGGAAGGAGATAAACGGTGCTGAAGGTGGAGGTCCGGCATCGCCCCCCCCCCCCCCAGTGCCAACACGAACGGGAAGCGGACCCCGCGACGGGGAGTCCGGATCTCCGCCCTGAGCGCCCGCCGGGGGCTGCGCCTCGCCACCCGCCGATTGGCTGAGAGACAAGCCCCGCCCCCCGTGTCACATTGTTCCGGCTCTCCGATAAATCAATAAGGCAGTTTGAGGCGGGCAACGATTACACCGAGCGGGGGGGGGCAACACACCCCCCGAAACGCTCCGCCGGTCTCATCTGATCACTGCCCGTTGTCCTGAGAAGACCATCGCTGGCTCAGGGCGCAGCCAGCGGACACACTCGCTAGAGCGGGCCTCTCGTCCAGCTGCCGGAGAGTTATCACCCCAGTGCATCATGGGAGTCCATAATTCAAACAGGAGTAGAGGCCTGTGTGAGGGTTGTTTTTGGGGGAGGGGGGGGAGGGGGGTTGACAGCTGACAGCTAACAGCCCGCATGACTCAGTGAATTCAGTGACTCTGCGACTTAGTTTGTTTTTTTTGGGAGAGAGAAGGGAATGAAAGCTGACTGGCAAAGACACACACTCACTCTCACACACACACACACACACACACACACAGAAAGGCTTGTCAATAAACAGGCTCGCGAGCTGCAGTAGCAAAGCGATCGCTGAGCGACGCCGCGGGGGGGGGGGGAGACACAGCGCGCCGCGACGCAGCAAGGCTACGGCTACGCTCAGCGCAAGGACGCGGGCCGCAGTGACATCACAACGCATCGTGGCGCTGTCATAATTCACTGTTTAAAAAAATAAAATTAAAATAAAAAGATTTAAATTCCCCACGCTTCTGCTACACAGTGCTCTGAGGATCAAGGGGCATGGCTATCAGGTGTGAAAAGGAAACAAACCAAAATAAAAAAAAGGGGGGGGGGGGGGGCGTGTGACACCAGTCGTGTGCCGACACCGATCAAACTCGATTTGCCCCCCCCCCCTCCTCCCCCGCGCTTTCAGAGCGCCGTGGAAACGGCAGAGAACAACGCGCAAGCGGCAAAAACAATCCATGCAGCACCGTGCCGTCACTGACAATACAGCTCAGCTCCAGCCTGCCTGCACAATGGGCAGGACAGCTCACAAACACAATACAGCGCAGCTAAGTGGAAAAACAGCACACCTCATTTTATTTCTTTTTCTTTTTTCCCCTCCCCGCAAAAACACGGTAGCAAGCACTTCAGAGCCACTCCCATGAGGCACAGCGGCTACTAGCTGGTCCGCACGTCGCTGCCCACTTCTCCACATGAATATAAATGTGCACGCACATTAGATTAATTAAAATTCAATTAATTATCTGAAAGAGCCTTCACACCAAGCCTAAAGAAATATGAATTTAAGGAGTTTTAATCACGGAGAGTAAATTGCACACGGAAAGGCGTTGCAACACTGGAACTTTTAAGAGGTTTGAGGGCGGTGGGGGCGGGCTGGGGGGGGGGGGGGGGTGGGGGGGGGGGGTGTCGAAGAGAATTCATTAGTTTTATGAGATGTGGTCCCCTGCCTCCCTGCTTTACGGGGAGAGGAAACGAGAGAAGGGGAGGGGGAGAGAGAGGTGGGGAGAGACAGAGAGGTGGGGAGAGAGAGACGGGGAGAGAGAGATGGAGATGGAGAGAGACAGAGAGGTGGGGGAGAGAGAGACGGGGAGAGGGAGAGATGGAGATGGAGAGAGACAGAGAGGTGGGGGAGAGAGAGAAGGGGAGGAAGGGAGAGAGAGGTGGAGAGAGACGGAGGTGGGGGAGAGAGAGAAGGGGAGGAAGGGAGAGAGAGACAGAGGTGTGGGGGAGAGAGAGAAGGGGAGGAAGGGAGAGAGGGTGAGAGAGGGAGAGACAGAGAGGAGGGGGAGAGAGGGATGGAGAGACAGAGAGCAGGGAAAGAGAGAGTATGAGAGAGGGAGAGGAACAGAGGGGGAGCAAGGGAGAGAGAGAAAGAGAGAGATAGAGAAAGGTAGACATCCCCCACAACTCTCTACTCTAAGTGGAGAGTTGTGTGGATGTTACCTAGCTGTCTGGTCCTATTATTTCCCAGACCCCCCCTACTTTAAAAGCGGCTTTATTGATCTTCTGCCGTGTAGAAGCTTAGGGTTTAGGAGAGCTTAGCTTGAGGGGGGCGGGCGGGGGGTGCAGACAAAAGAGTTCCCCTCCCAGCAGGCGAAGGAGGGAGATGAGATACTACACCTCCACCTGTCACTACTGCACCAGGCCCAGGCCTGCTCGTCAAGAGGGGGGAAAATCAGAATGAAAAAGACACTGCCTTTCTCTAGCTGCTCAGATAAGGAAGGGAGGGGGAGAGGGAGAGAGAGAGAGAGAGAGAGAGAGAGAGAGAGGGGGAGAGAAAATGAGAGAGAGCGACTTTGCTTAATAGGCGCAAAAAATAAGCTCCCTGATAAATTGTTCCATATGCCCTGAAACAGGGTGGTTTGGGGGTGGATTGGGAGGGTGTGTGTGGGGGGGGGGGGGGGTAGGCAGAAGTACAGGCAGATACAGTTGTGGTGACTGAAAAACAGGGCAAGGAGAGAGAGATCAGGAGCCAGACGGGGATGGAGATGGAGAGGGGAGAGATTGATGGTGTAATTGTAGACCATTGCTTCAGCTTTATCTCTCCTTCTCAGGTTCCCTCTTAGGTGCGCAGTATCTCCCTCCCTCTGCCCTTTTCTCCCTCTCTCTTTCTTTCACTCTCCCTCTCTTTCTGTCCTTTTCTCTTCCTCCCTCCCTCACCTCCCTCTCTCTCTTTTTCCCTCCCTCTCCCGCTCTGTCTCATTCTCGCTCTCTCTCTCCCTCTACCTCTCTGTCTCTCTTGTTTTCTTCCTCTCCCTCTCTCGCTCTCTCTCTCTGAATTTTCCACAAGACAGACAGGGTGCAACCGACTGGAAAGACCCAGCAGGGGGTCGGCGGACCACAGCCATCCGAGGGGTCAAAGGTCGGCCCTGCTGCAGGCAGTGTGGACGTGGGAGTAACCACAGACCCACAGA
Source organism: Anguilla japonica (assembly GCA_025169545.1). NCBI lineage: Eukaryota > Metazoa > Chordata > Actinopteri > Anguilliformes > Anguillidae > Anguilla > Anguilla japonica. The sequence goes on along the minus strand of CM045892.1, from coordinate 7,743,912 downwards.
CAGTGTGTGTGTGTGTGTGGTGGAGGGGGTCCCCCAAACACTCTCCTAACAGTCCTGCGCCATTGTCCCATGGGTCAAGGGTTTGTGCAGCTGGGCTTGGTGTGCGGGCGGGCAGGCGGAACGGGGCAGGGCGGGGTGAGGCGGGGGCAGCAGGGGCGCTGGGCTGGAGACAGGCGCGGACCCTGGGAGCTGTCAGGGGTGGTCAGGGGTGGCAGGGCCGGGACTGCACCACCGCTGAGGGCGGCACCCGCGCCCCCCCCCCCCCCTCCAGGCAGGCAGGACGGGCGAGAGTTTCGGCCTACCGGTCTCACAGCTCCGCCCCTTCCCCCGGCTCAGTGGCCAGTTTTAGTTTTGTTGGCTTTTTTTGTACACGCCCCCCCCACCAAAAGCTTTTTATTTTTTTTGTCCACAGCACTTCCTGGCACTGAGAGCTTTGTCGTGCGGTCACACGGGAAGACGCGGCCACTAGCGGGACCCAAACAATGCCAGAAAAAGGCACCAATAAAAACAAACTCTGATCCCGAGCTGGGAAAACAAACTGGAGCGCCGTGGTCCTCCGCCCAGCCCCCGGCTCTGCGCCTGCGCGGGACGGGCTGCGGGAGGGAAGGCCCAGAGGATCTGCGCAGACAGCGCTCGCTGCTTAGCTGAACCGCACTGGAGAGCCGCCCCAACAGCACATGCTAAGCACCAACAGCACATGCTAAGCGCCGACAGCACATGCTAAGCACCGACAGCACATGCTAAGCACTGACAGTACATGCTAAGCACCAACAGTACATGCTAAGCACCAACAGCACATGCTAAGCAACCACAGGATGTGCTAAACACCAACAGCACATGCTAAGCGCCGACAACACATGCTAAGCACTGACAGTACATGCTAAGCACCGACAGTACACGTTAAGCACCAACAGCACATGCTAAGCACCAACAGTACATGCTAAGCACCAACAGCACATGCTAAGCAACCACAGGATGTGCTAAACACCAATAGCACATGCTTAGCACCAACAGCGCACACTAAGTACCGACAGAACACGCTAAGCACTGACAACACGTGCTAAGCGCACAACAGCACATGCTCCCGCCAACTGGCCAGCACCCAGGGGCTGGGGAGTGAGGATTCGTGATACCAAAAATGGGTGGAGCTGCCACGTTATCAGTGACTCACAGATCTGAACCAAACATTGTGCTCTGCCATGGAGAGCAAAATGTTTTGATAGGTTTCATTCTGGCTCTGCCCATTATTTGGTTCAGGAAACCTCTCACACTCCTATACTTGCTGGTATTCAGTACACGACACGTTTACACTCTGATTAACCAGTCCTCAAAATACACTGAACACAAAAAAGGACCTGTACAAAACATGCTTACACACCGAATGACCAGTCCCCAAAACACACTTACACACTGACTGACCAGTCCCCACAACGCACTTACACACCGAATGACCAGTCCCCAAAACACACTTACACACTGACTGACCAGTCCCCACACAACCACACTGAAAGACCAGTCACTTACACACCGAATGACCAGTCCCCAAAACACACTTACACACTGACTGACCAGTCCCCACAACGCACTTACACACTGAAAGACCAGTCCCCAAAACACACTTACACACTGACTGACCAGTCCCCACAACGCACTTACACACTGAAAGACCAGTCCCCACAACGCACTTACACACTGAAAGACCAGTCCCCACAACGCACTTACACACTGAAAGACCAGTAACCCAAAACGCACTTACACACTGAAAGACCAGTCCCCACAACGCACTTACACACTGAAAGACCAGTAACCCAAAACGCACATACAATGACCACAATGGCAGTTAAAACGCAGCTGCCCTCGCTCTGAAGGATGGCAGCCGGCACACAAAGCCAAGCTGGGCGCGAACGAAGCCGAACACCTGGACCGGACACTTGAGAAAGGGAGTGACCCCCCGGGACAGAGCCCTCGGGCACGGAACAAACACGCTCGCCCATATTTCACATCCCAAACAACGCCGTGTGTAAACACGTCCCCCAGCGCTGCTCTCCGGGCGAGAGGGAGATCATCGGCCCTCATGATTTAATGCTGCAGGGCCATCGGAGGAGGGAGAGGAAAAGAGTGGATGGAAAACAAACCCACTTACATACACACACACGCGCACGCACACACACACACACGCACACACGCCCATGTGCACACACACACACACTAGGTCACAAACTAACACACACACACACGCATACTATGTACACACACACACACACACACACACACACACACACACACACACCCTTGCGCGCACACGCCCACGCCCACGCGCACACACACACACACACACTAGGTCACAAACTAACACACACACACGCATACTGTACACAAAGCCACCTAGAAACAAACACACACACACACACACACTGTTTGTGTGCGGATGCGCATGTGCGTGCCAGCTGTGTGTAAAGAAAAAAAAAGAAAAGAAGCAGCCCCACTTCACATCCCTGTGTGGACGTGTCACCCTCGTCCTGGAGCCACAGCTGCGTTCACACACTCAGGCACACACACTCCGGGCACACACTCCAACACACACACTCCGGGCACACACACTCCAGCACACACTCCAACACACACACTCCGGGCACACACACTCCGGCACACACTCCAACACACACACACCGCACACACTCCGGGCACACACACTCCAACACACACACTCCGCACACACACTCCGGGCACACACTCCAACATACACACTCCGCACACACACTCCAACACACACACTCCGGGCACACGCACTCCGGGCACACACTCCGGGCACACACTCCGGGCACACACACTCCGGGCACACGCACTCCCGGCTCGTTTCCGCACGCGTGCACAGCGACCCTGAAGCCGGGCATGAGACGCTGCCGCTGCCGCCGCCGCCGCAGCCGCCGAGCACAGCCAATCAGCGCCGCAACGCTACCTGATCCCGGGCTCCGCCACGCCGCCGCCCGCGCTTTCGCCAGCGTTAGCCCGAATCGCCGCCCAAATTGCCCGCCCGCCCGCTCCGGATCGCCGCCTCTCCCATTAGGACAACTGCACAGAACTATTACCTCCAGAAGGAGAACCCCCCCAGTCCCGAAACAGAGCTGACGCAGGGTCACCCCTGCTCATCAAACAGAGGTACGGAAGGGTGGAAGGAAGGGAGGGAGGTGGAGAAAGAGAGAAGGACAGCAGAGATGGAGGATGGAAACAGAGAGCAAGAGAGAAAAGGAAAGGGGGAGGGAGTGAGAGAGAAAAAGAGAGAGACTTATTTTGAAGTTCTTTTTCATTACTGTCATAATTGCGCTTTTAAATTGTCAGGGCTATACTATAATTGTATAAGCAGATACAGAAGGCTTGACCACATGCACTGTAAAATATGTTGTGCCAATAAAGCATTTAATTGAAGTAAAATGGCGGTGAAGTGAGAGAACAAGAAAGGGGGGAGGGAGAGAGACATACACTCTCAGAAAGTGCCTACAAATGCTTATCAGTGGGGTGGTACTCTATAGGTACATAAAATTGTACCCCTAGCCAGCAATACATCATTTATTGTAGCTTTTTTTGCTTGTAAAAGGCACTTGTCTAATGCCCAAACAGAACATTATTGTACATTCAGGGTACATTTTTTGAAAATCTATTCCCTAAAGAACAAAAATATACCTTAATTTCTTGCAAGAACCTAAGGTTGAGGGAATCAGTCCCAACACCATACATCCATCTGGCTTCCTGGATGGCCCTCAAATGTTATTTCTAAGTCACAATGAACATTAAAGGAAGGGCCTTGGAATTGTGCTAATGAAGTTCCTGAAGGAAACAGGACTTCCATGACACCACTTCCTGTCCCTGATCACCAATGAGAGGCTGAATACAAGCGGAAGGTGATATTTATTTCTTTTTTCCCCCCACAGCTGAGCACACTGTTGACATCAGAAAAGTCATAAAGTTGTACAATGAATTCTGAACAGCATTTCTGACTAACATGGACATTTTTATTTCTAGTTCTTTTTATTGGTATTGATGTATGCAACATCCAGACTCACGGACCGCGGTACAATATTCAATAAGCCTGGCTGTGCACCATCTACAGTTCGGTAACCTTGCAATTCCTTCAAAGTAAGACATCAAAAGGCTTGTGTGTGTGTGTGTGTGTGTGTGTGTGTGTGTGTGATTCAAAGCCCAACTCCCAACACCTTTCACAAACACTGCTCTGTAAAAGGATGACATCATTTACCTCAGCTTATAGCATTTATATGGTTTCAGGTTTTTCTTCTGAGGGCCTTGTAATGGATGCACTCTCCGTGTATTCCAGATTTGTATTTCGCTGCCCGGGTTAAGCGCAGCTAACTTGCATCAGCGCTTTAGCGCGGTTACAGATATACTCGCAGCTCTGGTCGTTAGCCAGGTCTGACATTATTGCAGATATAAATCAGGTGAATGCACTTATGTCCTCTTACCTTGTAAGTCACTCTGGATAGGAGCTTCTGCTAAATGAGCGTAATATAATGTAACATAAGCCCATGTCCCTGTCAAGATGTGCAGGTCTCCATAAAGACATCTGACAGGGACATTATCAGTTGTGTTTTTCTTTTTTTTTTCTGTTGCTCAGACCGTGTTGGTACCGAGCGTGAGGGGACATCTGGCTAATTGCGTCACGGACAAGCTTCGCACTCTCCGCAAAAAAACACACACATAACACCCACCAATAATTATTTCATTATTCGTCATTAAAACGAATTGAGAGCACCAGGGGTTGAAGCCTCGTTGGTGGGTGAATCAGCATACGAAGAGAGCAGAGAGGACCTGGCCTCCTTTGTGTTGTGACAATGAAGAGATCAACCCAGCGGGGACCCAATCTGACTTTCAATACATACTTTAACATCTGGGGTGAAGTGCTAAGTGTGCTTGCACCACCCACCCCCCCGCCCAACCAAAATGCCAGCGTGTGCGCACACACACACAAACAGACACACACACACGCACACACACACACACACACACAAATACAAACAGACAAACAAAAATGTGTATACACATAGTACACACATGGCACGCACACACACACACACACACACACACACACACACACACACACAATGCAGTCTTAAAACTGGAATAAAATGTATCTTTCTCTGCACTATGGAATATATTTATCACAGATGATATAATTTGACCGTAGCCTACCCACATGCTGATTTTCACAGGTATAAATATGTGACACATATCTGCACATATACATTTGTACTACAGACACAACTACTTTTAAAAATTTTTGTTGGCTGAAGCTTTTTAGTCTGTTGTCCGTCTCAAATCAAACAGAGGGGTCGAGTTCCCGAGCTTCTGTCCAGCGCGGTTCCGCCGTCCTGCCTACACCGGTCACGCCGTAATTACTGTAATCGCTCAGATGCAGCTAACACTTATTTCATTACCGTTTAAAAGAAAGCAAGAAGAAAGAAAACAGACCGTGTTTATACTTCAAGTCCCCACTGAGCACGATTACTATAATAACTGTTAAGATAAACTCCGCAATCAAGCTAAACTGGGGGGATGGAAAAATAATGGGGATATTTATATGTGCTCACTCACCAGTAAGGTCTAAAACGGAACATACGCCATCAAAAAACTGTCTCACAATAAATATAAGCGGCAAACAAAAGCACAGAATTATTTTCAAACCCGCGTTAAAACCGTACGCCCTTACTTTACCATAAAGTAGAATAAAACGGTTCACTGTAACCTTAAACGTGGCATCAGCAAGCTACAGCTCAATTTGATTTGAGTTAATGCAATTACTGTTTGACTACCATGGTGACGAAACTGCCAACGTTTCCATTTCTTTATCAAATTATTGTGCACTGTGAAAATGCGCGTCGAAATATGACACCTTCTTCTGATATATTTGTTGTGGTTTTTCACGACAAAGAGCGGATTTGAGCCGCTTCCAGCTCATCTGACCGCAGTGCGCTACGTTTACAGAGGACGACTCATGATAAAGTTAAAGCAATACCATACAGACATAGATTTCAATGCATTTAGCGAATACCTCACTTAAATGCTTTGGCAACAGTTGGAACACAGCCCGACCTGCGAATGCGATTAAACAGTCAACCGACTGTATCGTCGTTTTCTTTCCCTTGCTCCTTTTCGCAGGATTTTAAACCGAACACACTGAAATAACAGTCGTATTTTACGCGATGATAACGCACAAACACATTGTATTCTTGTGGACGTGGTTTTGTTACAGATTTTAAAACACAAACTTACCTTTACGACGTGCTCACTGTTGCGCGGCGTTCCGTCCACTGCTTCTGTAATAAAAGCAATATTCACCGTGTCTGGCTATGTCCGTAAACTGACGTCTAAGCGAATTCGTATCCGTTTTCCACACGTTATCGTTAGTCCGGCAAAACACAGTAAATCTAGATTATTCCATTCTTTTGCTAGTTTTTAGTTTTTTTTTTAAAGTCACACACTTCGGCCCCTTTGTTTTCTTTCAAGATCTCGGGAATCAAGACATACGATGCTGTCAGTTTGCATAGCGGAACTCTCTCCTCCGTGCACTCCCTCGTTCTCCTGTCTTTGTAATACGAGCCCAGGGCAGCGAGAATGAACTCAGTCCCACATCCAGAGTACACACACACACACACACATACGCACACTGCCCTTTCTGCTGCGCACAACGATCAACGTGTGCTGGAAGTTACACACAGCGGTCTTCTCCTACTGTGACAGGGGGCACATTTAACTCGTCGTGGCGCTCGCGAGCTCGAATTCAAAGGGAAACCCCAGCGGGTCCGCTACGCTGCAGTTTGCGCTGTTCCTGCGATGTGTGTCGTTGTTTCGGTATATTAGTGAGGACAAGCGGATACGAAGACGCACGAACACGTCCCCGCCCAAACCCCTGTCCAGTTTCGTCTCAGTGAAGAAGAAAAAAAATCTCTCAACGCCCCAAAATCTGACTATACACAGACTTCTGTCGACTGCATATGTAATACAAATACCAAATCATGGCAATACGCAGTTAATTCTACGTGGCCCTTTGGGAATTTTAAAAATGTTCTTATTTTTATGCCTACTTTTACAACTCTCTTGGATGCAATGCAATTAGCGTCAACTGAATGCAAATTTACATTAGTCAAGCCGAACATAAATTAAACGTCTTTAATGTCCAGGCAGCATCCACGGTTTGTATTCTAGTCAGGACATTCTTGCAATGAAAGGGTTAAGAATATACAATGTATGTAAGAATTAAAAAATCTATAATAAAACAATGAAAACAGAAGTGTTCATGCTGGATTTACAGGATTAAGCAGAATACCTACACTGATAATCCTCACAGATTTATATGTAATTTGATAAGAGAAAATCCGATGGAAGTTTGCACGGTGACCATTAATGTTTCCTCTGTACTTGTTTTTGTTTAGGTGTGTGTGTGTGTGTGTGTACCAACATTTGCATTTGTACTTGCATTTGCATGTATGTGTGTGTACATGTGATTGCATGTGCGTATGCAGGTTTGTGTTTGCACACACAAACACCCTGTGGGAAGGGTGAATATGTTATTATGTAAATAACCAGGTAATATAGCTAGATAATCTCAAAATGAAAATAATGAAAACTTTTCTCACAAACCCCCAAGAAGTAATATTGTAGACACTATCCATAACTTACTAACCCAGGTCATGTTGAGAAAGTTGAGGGTTGATGCTGCCGTCTCCCTATTGGAGGATAATGCGAATGTTGATGCACTACCATGCATGAAATGTAGAGGGGGCTAAAAATCCCAACTAATTTTAATAAAGATCTACATATATTCAATTTCACAGTGCTATTTTCATTAAATTATATAACTTCTATAAAAATCTTTTTAAATAATGCCAAATTAATTAAGTGCTGATAAACTATATAGTATGGATCTGGAGGGCCACTGTGCTGTTTTTTTTATGTGCACTTTTAAGTCCTTAATTTAAGTTACTGATTGGCTAAAGAGCCTGTACACCTTATTTCCAAGGCCTATATTGGCTTCTAACTGAAAGTTAATCACAAAAACCATGATGATGACTCTCTGGGGTTATAGTTTGACACCCTTGCTATAGGAATTTCACCCAGAATGGAGTCTTCCCATTGGTCCAGGACTGAGATGCACAGCTCCATTCCAGGAGGGCATGTGTGGCTCCGGGTTTTTGTTCCAACCAATTTCTCTGGCTTAATTTTCAAAACGGCTGCAGTGCATCAATGCCGGTTCAGTCCTATATCAGAGTACAGTGAAACATTGTCGCCAAGGATACATGTCCAGTCTGCAGCGGTTGCTCATGACCTTATGAAAATGTTCAGATCAATTAAGTGATTGGGATAACTGGATAAAGAAAGCACAGAAGCTGGCAGGAAATCCTAAAATGGAGCAGCCATGATTGCACTCTACAAGCCTAGAACCAAAAAGTAAATCCTAATTTTCAGAGAAAAATATCTGATTCCACTCGCACGAACACGTAATACATTACGACAGATATTACCACAAATGACTTTGCAAAGAAACAACCAGTTCCCATATGTCCCCGAGGCAGGGAACGTTCTATCCACATTCAAGTCCAAGTACTCGTCTGAGAAAAAACAATGGTCAATGCAAATCACGTCAGTCAAGTCCACCACCACAACTTGCCTCTCTATAAACTAGCCCCAGAGAAAAGGAGCTATATTTTATAATAAGGTCCAGATGTTTACAGCAGGGGTCCCAAAACCCGGTCCTCAAGGGTCCTACGGGGTCTACCGATTTTCATTGCACTCCTGCAGAGTCAGGGGCACTGCCAGGGATTTTGGGCCCCACCACCCCAGGCCACCACATCCCTGCAAAATCGCAACAAAATTTTTATAAAGACCTCTAACCCCCCCCCATATGACACCCCTCCTTACCATGCCATCCAGAAATGATGCCCACCCACGATAAACATGACCAAAGAGGACCGCATGACAAAAACAACACAGTTAATGAGCCGTGTTCAAAAACGCTCAAAAATGGGGAAATTATACTCTTTTATATTAGTGCAATTGCTCAGAGAAGTTTTTCTTTTTGTTTTTGTTTTTAAAAGATGTTGTTTAACAGTATTTTCGGCGAAATGGTTAACTGACCGCAAAGTTAATGTTTCGCAATAGCCCACTCAGTCTCCAGACTTGAACCCAAACAAAAATTTGTGGTTTGTTTTGAAGCGGGCAGTCCACAAGCACAGAGCCAAGCATCTGAAGCCTCTTGAAGGATAGTCTACAGCGTGTCCATCAATCCCTCCCTAAGAGGACTCAGCAGTGTTATCCCTGCAAAGGGAGGATCCACAAAACACTGAACACAGAAGCATTAACGCTATTTTTTTTTTTTGGGGGGGTGGGGGGGGGGGGGTAATAAGTAAATTTATGATTTGAGAAAAACCTCACGGCTGATTCAGTCAAATCATTATTGAAGAACAGTATTTTCCACATGTGTAATTATAAAAATATAGCTTGGTAGTTTTATTATCTGTATTATATAGCCTTTTTTCGTCTTTAATACAGCGTGAATAATTCTGGAGGGCGCTGTAGCCGATCTTTTAAAGCAGTTAAATAATTACAGAGTTAATTGTGGATTTTAACATGGGGGGGAAAACAGTCACATTCTGCTAAACTCATCTAAACCAGGGACAAGGACCCAATAGTTTACAATCTAATCAGCCACAAGTAACATAAAATTATGAATTATGAAATTATAAAAAAAGTGAATATTCACAGCCAAGTTATTTTATTTGGGTATTACTGACAACATAAAAGGAACAGTGGAAAAGGTTTAACAAACAAAAATGAATAAATAATATAAACACACACGCAAATAACAGAAATAATTGTTACGCCAGGTAATGACCTATAAAAGAAGATCTATAGTATTGAACTATCTAGCGTTACGTTAGTAAACACAACACAGCAGGAGGCCAATTTGTCCTTTGCAAAGTGTAAAGAGGAAACAGAGGAGTCAAAGATGGACCCCTTTCCCTACTGGAAGCTGCATACATAATCTATGGATTATTGGATCTTTTTAGCAATAACTGGTCCAGTAAAGCTACTCCTGTATGGAGCCCCTCCTGCACATTCTGCCACTGACTGTTTAAAATGGGAATCTGCTTTTTATCAGTCTGGGGCTGTGAACATAACTCACTGCTATCATCTGCTATGATGAAAAAACACATCTACTATGATGAAACCATTTCAGAAAAAAGCAGACTGAATATACCGTACTGTATATATACACACACACACACACACACACTGACCAATGAAGCAAGAAAATAACCAAGAACTCATTTCGGACTCCCGTCCCCAAGGTGATGGACAGTTGTGGACATGTTCCGGTACTCTCCGACACAGCCAGTTGCAGCTCAGCGAGATACTGCAAACCGAACTCCATCAGGAAAAAAAAAAGCGAAGCAAGGCCAGAAGGCCTTATCTCATGTCCGTCCGCAACACCAACAACAGGGGCTAAAGCCATCGGCACAGATCAAGCGGTGGGGCGAAGAGATTGTGTGCGCAAAACATGGTCATCGGCTGAACTGTGAGCAGGGATTAAATCCCGGGTAATTCACCAGAACACAAATCAGGTCAACCGTTTCGGCAACAAGAGGATCTACGCTGTACTGGTGGGAATTAAACCCCAGATGAGCTTCCATTTTCAAGGGAAAAAACAACAACAACAATAAGAACGAACACACACACACACAAACAACAAATACACACACACACACAGTACACAAACACTTGTAGACAGCCTCTGTAGAAAGCCATTACGCTACAACAACACAGCAAATCTTTAAGATATGCGCGTCTCACGGGGAGCAAATATAGCAACGCATTTTTATATGCAAGAGCAATATTTTTAATACATGAAGGTGCTGACTGAGATCCGAAGGCACACTGTGACAAGACTCCTGCCAAGTGGGGACATTTTTTCTCCGGGTTTCGCGGAAAAGAAGTCGCATTCCATTTGAGTTATTGGGTAGCCATCCCCCCCCCCCCCCCCCCCCCCCCCCCCCAGACCCAGGCTGACACCATGCCACAGGCCCTGCCTGCATCGCTTTGTGTTTACTCTCAGAGACCCGCCTCTTGACCTGTCTCAGAATTGCTGGCGTTGTGGGGTCCCGGTTTGCGGGGACTCTGGTGGCCCCCCCGCGTCGCTCCAAGATCACAGCCGTCATTAACAAGCGGTTGCAGGTGCAACTTTTTCTTGGCAGCCGCAAAAAATACGTAGCTAAACAAATTAAAAATTCTGGCCAGCTCAGAGCGTATTTGTATAGACTCATTACCGCGGGGTCACGGGTTCAAATCTCACGAGCCGGAACAGTCGCATTACCTGGATCAGTCCAGTTAAGACCAGGCTGCGAGGTCTCACTAATGAGTCCCCGATGAACACTTCATTACCGTAAAGTTTAATATCACTGCTCAGAGTTTATTCAGTCAATATGACAACAGCTTATAATTTATGATTCCTTCCTTCTTTATGTTTCCCTGTACACAAAGCGAAATTTATTTTTCAGAAGACGGTGGAGAATAATATTTCCTGGGGCTTAGACATGACGGGAATTTGAGTAATCATAGCAATAGAAAAATTTGTTCGTTTTTGATTTATTAAGCCACATTTGTACCGGGACCAAACACTACATGTTAAATTCGCTTTGATTCAACCGAACTGGCACGCTGAGTTTCGCTTTCAATGCTGAATTACCACCGTAACGCCGCAGCATATAGGATATCCATAAATCAGTCAGCGAAACGGAAAGGATTAATCAAAAATCAGCGTGACAAGACACGTTTTCCCCGTTGTAATTGCATTTCTCGATTACTGCTCCTGTACACCAAAGTTTTCATGCCTGTTTTAATAAGTCTTTCCGCAACAATGCCGCCGTGACAGGGACCGGTCTGCGCGAATGATGAGCTGTCGTATTGCATTACCGTACATGCGCACGCGTTGTAAACGTTCACAAGTGAGTCGAGTGGCACCGGGAGCCTGGAAGAACCGGTGAAATTTCAGAGACGTCGTTTGCATCTCACTGTGCTAATTTTCAGTAGCTATGGCATAGCATGCAGGGTGTGGGGGTATGGGGGCGGGGGGGAACTTCTGAGCCTCCCTGATGACAAGAGAGGTAACGCTCTTTCTCTGGCAGAGTGAGATTACAGTGCACCGCACCATGTGATTTCATTTGAGCACTGTGTTCATGAAAGATGATAGGACCTGACACACACATTTAAGCGCGAGGACGCTCAGCGCCTAAAATTATCCTTCCAATGAACCGCTTGCCTCGCACAGACTTGACGGATGAAAAGAAAGAGCAATTTTGGGTTTTTTTTTCCTCTCAAAGACGAAGGAGAAGCAGCCAGGTGTAGCGTAATTATGCGATCGATGCTACGACCGACCTCGCAGTGAATTAGAAACAATCACGCGCCTATGCTGTCGTAATAAGCATTTCCTTGGAAATTTACCTCCGATATTTAAAAGATAATGCAACACATTTCGGTCTGTTAAATCCGACAAGCCTACATTTAGAAAGACGAAGAAGAAAAAGAAAAAAAGCTTCTGTCATTTTCTTTTCAGGAGCGGGAGAAAGTTTGGAGTCTGTTGGAAAGTTGTTCAGGCATTGTAATGGAGTTCCGCCTCCTTTGGCGTGACGGTATGCTAATTTCCTCCGACTGCTGTATGTAAATAGGAAAGTTTACTCCCTGTTGTTATGTTCCTCATGAAACTTTTTAAATGAGTTTACTGGAGTCCCCGGGCTTTGCTCGTTTTTTCGACGACTACTTAAAAACTGCTGATAGTGCCAGAGCTCTGGAACACTCCCATGGGACACCCACCGACACTCAGACACCCTCCGAGTCACAGACAGACTCCGCCTCCCTCCCCTAATCAGCCCCGGCCTGGAAAACATCACCGCCGCCCCCTTGTCCTTCCCTACCGCCATCGCCCCATAAAAACGTTTAATGACACTTCAACAGCAACATTCCCGGCCGTAGGAAAACCGCCATTTTTAACCTTTTACGGTCGCTGTTTAAGGTCACCCGTGATTTCCTTGCAGTTTGGCAGTCGTGGGAAACCATAAAAAAATTCTACGGGGATTTGAGAAACGAGGGTTAAAAACCTGGTACCTGGTGGCCCTGCAGTCATAATCGACTCGTGTTTGCCGATGTTTTTTTAAATCAAAACTGTGGGGATGTAGACCTACCAAATCATATTGCGTTCACTTATTTGAATTGTATGACAGTTGTATTTGTCTGTTTGTATTCTTGTGTTATTGTTGTAGCAATGTTTATTCTGCTTTCATTGGCCAGGTCACTCTTGAAAAAGAGATTTTAATCTCAATGAGACTTTTACCTGGTTAAATAAAGGATATATATATAATCACTGGCCTCAGTTCACCCTCTATACAATATTGCCCGCTACAACCAGCCAAGAAATTGTGGCAGCCTATCATAAACATTTGTTTTGGCAAGGTCATCCACAATCGGCTTATTGGAATTACTATCGCAATTAGTATTGGCAGTTCATTGGAAAATCTTATTGGCAGAACGTATCGAGATTCGGTCCATGGCGTTACAAGAACGTCCAAGAGGAATGAATTAGTTCGCATTCACAAGGATTTTTGACATTTCCGAAAAGGCCAAATGGGAGGGTCAGAACCGCCGGGCAGCCACTCGTGCCAGGGTGTTTGTGCGCATCACGCCTGTACCGCCATTTACCCCACATGTTCATCGATCGGTAAATAAATTGGGCTTGCGCCCTTTCCGTTAGAATTAGACCCAACGCGTGTGAGCCGACGGACTAATGGGCAAATCTGATTACGGTTACCGAAGTGAACTTCATTTAAATGCAGCTTGCGGGCCCGCTCACTGCACGCACATCACTCACAGAGGGTACTGCAGTTGTCTCTATTAGACGGCTAATTTTATCCGTCCATCTGGTTCGGCGGAAAATTAAAACAAAATTTAAAAAATAAAAAACTGCAAAAAAACCTTGGCAAGGAATTCAAAAATAAAAAAATAAACAAAAAAAAAGTTGTTTAAAAAGCGCTTGCTCCACGCCTTATGCGGGCAGTCTTTCGCGGTCCTGACCCCTGGCGATCCCACGTACCGGGGCAACGGCGAGGGTGGCACACAGTGGCGGCATTCTCCGTGTCAATGGCGGGTTGTTGTGCGGCGGGGGCGGGGTGGGGGGGGGGGGGGGGGTGCGCGGGCCCAGAATTCCAGACCGCCAAGGCGGCGGAATGCGCAGACGTCCCTGGCATCTCCAAGGGGTGGAATCGCCGGATCGCCACGGAAAGCATATTTCAAATGCTAACGTTTGTGCCAAGCGCTCGTGGGCGAGCATGTCGCAGTCGTCCTTATTCCCCCCTCCCCCCCCGTGAAGTTATGAGTATGACCGCGTACGATTGCTGACAGAGGCTTTCCACAGACTCCATCTACAGCAGGCTAGGAGAAACACGGTGCCTCTGAGTTTGAGTAGGGGAGCCCCTAAGATTTTTTTGGGGCCCTTAGCTAGATTTTTTTTTTTCTTCGAACCAGGAGGGGATTGGGAGGGCGGTGGGTGGGGGGTAGATTGTGATCGCAGACCGAGGGGGGGGGAGGTGGGGGGCGGGGGTGAAGATTGTGATCGTGGTTATAAGAAGGGTTCTAAGCTAAGAAGGGGCCTTTTTGGGGGGGGGGGGGGGCCCCGTGCACAGTGCGTATCTTGCGTACGGGACGGACCGGCACTGGGCTCGTGTTTGAAGTCTTCCGTGAAAAACGCCTCTTTGTCATTCAGCCTGAGAGCGCTGATTGTCACCTTCCGCGATCCAATATCGTCAAGGTGACTGTGTTGCTAAACGCGTTCAATCTAATTTTGGGCGTCGGTCCTGGGAGTGATTTCCGAGACAGCCCGGGGTTGTGTTTGATCTCAATTTTATCCGAGGAGCCATTAGCCTTTTTGTGTCCCAAATGCACACAACACATTTTCAGAGCGTATCTTTACATATTAGGTTTCTGCAGAGTCATTGGGCATTTACCCAATACAGATCTCTGCATTTTCAGCCTTTTGGATGCGCTGGCTGATGATGTGAACTGCAAAACTAGGCCCATTTGTTTACTGCTTTGGTTTAGTTGGGGGTCAGATTACGGTCAACAGTATGTGTGTGTTTGTGTGTGTGTGTGTGTGTGTATGTGCGCACGCTTGTGTGTGTTTGTGTGTACTCCAAACCGAAAAACAGGCACACCCATGCTGCTTCCTTTCACACACACAAACACACACAGACAGACACACACACACACACACACACACACACGCACAGAGAAACGCACAGTCTCCCAAACACACGCGGCTTTGTGTCCACAGCAGTGAGGACAGCGTTTTTAAACCCCTGTGCGTCTCTGACTCAGGCAGACAGCCGGTACAGTAAATTACAGTACAGCTCTCTTTTGTGCAGGCAATGAATTCTGCTTTATTACTACTTAAACCCCCACACACCCCCCCCCCCATACCCCCTCACCACAGTCCTAATAAAGCCAGGATTATTTTTGTACCAAAGTATACGGCCGCCTTACCTTCTTGGCTCTCTGCTGGGCAGAGAAAGGGCTGCCTTTTAAACCTTCCCTTCAGTAAAAAAAAGAAAAAAAAAACAAATCGTAAAACTATCAATAAACCACTTTTTTTTTTCTTCTGAGAATGGAAAGAAAACAGATTGACCCGTCGCTCCCTTTGTGTAAAAGCCAGGTTCACCATCGGCTGCCCCCAAACCAACCCCATCCTCTGCCCCCCACAACCCCAATCCCCAGACCCATGCAGAAACTCAACACACCGCGCCTTTGTGTGGACGGGGAGGGCCCTGTCCGGCATCCAGAGAAGGGCCGCACGTGCTGGGGTGACCGGCTCAAGCAGAGCCAAAATGGAGGATGGGCAGGATGATTTGGCGGGATATCGCAGGAAGGGGAGCGCCATGTAGAAGGAAAAAAGAAAAGAAAAAAAAACACAAAATGAGAGAATGAGCTGTTGTTTGCTCAGTGTCTGGGGATGGGGGGATGGTGGGGGGGGGGGGGGGGTGAGGGGATGGGGGCGGGGGTGCTCTGTTGATAGTGTTGACCGGACGTTGGGGTGGGGTTGGATGTGATGTTGTGTTTTGAGTTGAAAATGTGGGACACCGTCTCGTCTGGCCAGAGAGACAGGGTCAGAGCGTTCGACTGGTCACGCCATTATTGCGTTTGTGTTCACAGACGGCTCCCAGAATCCCCTGCGCCTGCACGCGGGCAGTAGAGGCCAAGAGCCGCGTAATAATTTCACACATTCATAATCCCAATAACAATAAGCATTATTTACAGAGCGCCCCTCATACACACAGATAAACTGCTCAAAGTGCTTCACAGCATTGTAAAAAAAAAAAAATTCACTGCCATATATTTTAAATATATGAACTTGTATATGGAAAACACAATGAAAAATATATTTCACAGCAATGTAGTTCATAAAACATTATTGTGGTATCTGAAAGCGGCAATAACTGAAATTTGCCCATATATTATATTGTGTTGTGGTGATGTGCTGTGCTGTGATGACGTATATTTTCGATCGTTTTATCCTTGTCCTCTTACTCCTCCCCCTCCGTCCCCTTGTCCCCCCGTCTCCCCTGTCCCACCCACCCATCCCCCCCTGTCCCACCCCAATCCCCGTCCTTTTACCCTCTACCTCCCACCCTCAGGAAGCTTCTACGCCTCCTGCCAGGCTGTCACTGTAAATAAGAATCCGTTCATAATTGACCTGCCTGGAAAAATAATGGTTAAATAAAAAAAACAATAAAATGTTTCTTTTTTTTGTGGCAATATATTGCAGCGCACTCCATTTCCTTTGAGGAAATGGCAAAACAATATATATATACGGAATGAAAGAGGGGCTTGCGAAAATTAACTGAAATGTTTCTCATTAAAGATTGACGCTGGTTGACGTAGCAACGGTAATTGTGGAGATGGGGGCAGATGGAGGCTGTTTTTTCAGGGTTGGAGCAGGGGGCTGGCATTGAGGCTGGGTTAGGGCCCCCCCCCCTCCCTGTGCTGGTGTAGAACAGGGCACTGTTGGAGGGAAGGGGGGGGGGGGGGGTAAAGGGGGGGGGGGGCTGCTGCATCAGCATGTGAGCAGTAATGTGAGAGTGGGGCCTGGTCGCGCAAAGCAAACACAACCACTCAGGCTCCCCCGGCCAGACCCTGGGGGGAAACACCGTGGAGGTAATTAGACACACAAGGCCGTGCCGTTACTGTGCAGGGGCCTGTGTGTGTGTGTGTGTGTGCGTGTGTGAGTGTGTGTGTGTGTGTGTGTGCGCGTGTGCGTGTGCGTGCATGGGTGTGTGTGTGTGCGTGTGTGCGTGTGTGCGTGTGCACGTGTGTGTGTGTGTGAGAGAGTGTGTGTGTGTGTGTGTGTGCGTGTGTGCGTGTATGTGTGTGTGAGAGAGAGAGTGTGTGTGTGTGCGTGTGTGTGCGTGCGTGCGTGTGTGCATGTACAAGTGTGCGTGTGCATGTGTATGTGTGTGCATGTGCCTGCATGTATGTGTGCGTGTGCGCGTATGTGTGTGTGCGTGTGTGTGAGTGTGTGTGCTCCGTGTGTGTGCCTGCCTGCTCGGCAAAGCTCTGCTTTAGCTACACCAGCTGTTTCGCATTGGAAGGCTTCTCTCTGCTAACGCACGTGTACTTTTCATTTTTGATTTGTTTTCATGGGCATGTAAGATTTAAGATTAAAATCCCCCCAGTCCCCTCCCTGACCCTCCCACCTCAGCTGTGAGAGAAATCCTGTCCTGCCCTCACCAACCTCACCTCCCCCGGAGCAGTCAGCCCAACCCTCGCAGAACAGCCAGCTCACTGAAGGGAAACACACAATTCATCGCTGAAAACGAGAGAGGAGTTTTCTTTAGCCTGAATCTCTACAGGGATCAGCGTCATAGCATGACGATGCTTTTTAGAGTTCACATGGGATACATGCACGATCGCCTGACGATGTAAAAAAAATTGGGCCAGGTTGCCGGGTGGCCCGTTCAGTTGGATGAGCCTCACTCTCTCGGGTCGAAACCGGATCGAACCCGGACCGTGACAGTGCCGACTGTGGCTGGTAGCTCAATAAGGCGCCGCATAATAAGGCGCTGGCAATTCGCCCGGAGCATGAGTGGGCTTCAGTCGGTTATGGATCTGCGTTCGTCACTCTCTAGCGACCCCTGCTGGTCATCAGGCACCCGCGGACTGCATAAAAGGTCTTTCACCGACTGCAGAATGCCAGACAAGCACGAGTCCAGTGTGGAAAATGGCACCTTGTTACAGTCTCTACCGGTGATGTAATTAACGGGATCAGCCGGATGAGGTCAGCGGGTAGGGAGCACCCGGCAATGAAGCGCCATTTGGAATGCCGTCGGTCTCCCGCCATTTTCCAAATGCTAACAGCTAACCGGCCATTAGCCAACTGTTTAGCATTCTTTTAAGGGCCGGTCCCCTAATCTGATCCGCCCCGCCTCAGCTACCATCCGCTAACGAGGGCCGTGGCGCCAATTAGCGAAACGCCGGTGGATCGGCATCTGTGCCCAACAGCGGGTTGCTACGGGCAACCAGCGGGATCAGCGAGCGACGGAGGCTGATCTCAGATCGGCAGAAAAGGGGCGGAGCCTCCCGGAGGAAACACTGCAGAGACTAACGGGAGTGACATCACGCAGCGGTGTGGAGTGAGCCGTCCAACCGGAGGGCCCCGTCGTCGCCGCGAATAAACGCCAAACCGACTCAGACTCAGAGGCACCGTGACTTTGAAACACCACACTCCATCAGGGATGAGCAGAAGTACATTAACATGTTTCAATTTACAAAACAGAAAAGCTCCTCCCTGATAAATTCATGTATATTGTAGGCGCATGGTCCTTTGTAGCTGGAGCAGAGATACAATTTAAACGTCCAACAAAATGAAGAGCGATCCAAATGACGTACGGGTTGTACGTACATACAGGCATGCAAATTAATATTTCAAATATACAATGCAAGCGTTTCACATACTGCCCATCCCCGGCCACCCACATCCAGACTTTCCCAGAATAAAGGGGAACGTTGTTTTGTTTAAAAACTTGCTTCAATATCCTTTTATTTAAAAAAAACACAGACGGCCCTTGTGGATGGTAGGTCACGCAAAGTGCTGCTGACTAAGGAGCGGCTTTGTGACGTTCCAGGTCAGGCGGAACGCTGTGCATCGGAACGCCGGTGGGCCGGAATCCCGGAATGCCGTGACATCAGAACGTCGGAGCGCTGGAGGGGGGCGGGGTGCAGACCCTAATGCGCGCTCCATCAGCCGTTCGTCTGTATCGGATTGCGCGGGTATCAGGCCGAACCCTGGGGGAGGGAGCGACACGCTAAACCATCTGACTCTCCCTTCCTCTGCAAACGAGGGGGAGAGAGGAGGAAATAGAGAGAGAGAGAAGCATATTGGCACTGTGTGTGTGTGTGTGCTTATGTGTGTGTGTGTGTGTGTGAGAGAGTGTGTGTGTGTGTGTGTGTGTGCGTGCAAGGGGGGATGGCTATGCTATATTAAGGAAACTGTGCTGTCAGATGTGGGAACCAGTGACTCTGTGTGGAGGGGAGGGGAGGGGAGGGGGGGTAATGGGCTTTTATGATGGGGGGGGGGGGGTAGAGGGTGATGAGATTTATGATGAGAGGAGATGCGGGGGATGGAGGGGGGGGGGGGGGGGGGGGGGTGCGCGGAGCAGAAAAAGGCAGCCGGAGGCTATCGCTCCACTCTCCCGCTCATTTCCGGACATTTGAACCAGTCAGAGCAGATCTAGCCAGCGCGCTAAAAGAGTGGTGACTCAGGCATTAACCGCCATTAGCCGCCATTCAGCAGCGTCCCCGCGTCCGCGGCCAGCTCCCATTAGCCGGCAGTTAGAGGGTCAACACGTGTGGGCGAAGGCTTTTCAGACCCGCCACTGTGCAAACCGAGGTTAACGATGTCATCGATTCCTTGAATGAACCACGTGCGTTTGGTCTTTTTAAAAAAAAAAAATTTTTTTTTTTTAGCGCACATCCTCCTGACGGCTGCTTTGCATGTGCGGTCCTCGCCAAGAAGCGGCCAATCATCTCCTTTCAAAGGCGCACCGGGGCAGCCGCGGCAACCAGCTGCCGTCTGTGAGCGACGCATCTCTTCTGTAATCACCACTCTCCTGTGGCACTGCCTGGCCCGTAGCGGGGAAAACACCCACTGACTCACAGACACATTCATTCTGCGCAGGTGGCACTGGGGTTTTTTTTCCAAAAGAAAATTCCGGAAAAAAAAAATATATATATATAATTATGACATCATAAACAAAATCATCAAGAAACAAAGGGGAAGAAGAAAATTCTAAATATATATATATAATTATGACATCACAAACCAAACTTCAAAACTGGTTTGGGCAAAAAAATAATACTTCCTAATCTATCTGTACACCCCAATCAAAATGGAGGTGATGCAGGGTGCTTTGCTGGTGGCACGGTGACCCATTATAAACCAAACAGGAGAAGAGGAGAGTGAGCCCTGAAATGCACATACATATTTCAAATGCATGTTTTTGACATGCTGCCCATCTGCTGCCCAGTGAATGTTGGCAATGCAAGCGCAGACTCCACACACACACACATATGTGGGGCACACAGAGAGAGAGAGAGAGAGAGAGAGAGACAGGAAACCCGCACAGGGCTCGGCATGGTCCTGCGCTGCGCTTCCGCACGTCGGTGTTGGGTTTCCGTCCCGGTGAAACCCAGCTCCGGCAGGGGCCCTCACCCCTCCCTCCCTCCCTCCCCAAACCCAAACCGCACCCCCCCCCCCCCCCCCCCCCTGCCGATCCCACCGCTGCCTCCGCTGAGCTCCCCCTGACAGGGGGGGGGGGGGAGGAGCCATCTGTCCATATCGCTCCCCTTTGAAACAATGGCTGGCGAGGAGAGACAATATGCAGCTGTCCTCTGTCTGTCCCGATTGCACAACCCCCCCCCCACACCCCCCCCCACCCCCCCCCCCCTTCCCAACAACATCTGCTGTGCCCACTCACATCGGCCCTGCAAAAGCGGGCCGGGGGTCAAATGCATCTGCATGTAAATTCAAATGACTTCCTGTTGTCTGCAGACTTTTCCGTGGGTATGGGGTTTTGTGGCGGTGAGTGGGGGGGTGCGGGGGGGTTGGGATCAGAGTTGAATGGACCCCTCTGTTCCAGACAAGCTGTCAAAATGGGCACCGTTTATGCGCACCCCTACAGTCCCCCCTTCCCCCCCCCCCCCCCCCCCCCCCCCCCCCCCCCCCCCCCCCCCCCCACCCCCTGACTCTGTGGCATTCCGAACGAGCGGGGCTCTGGAAGAATAGGAAAATTCCGCCAAATGTCAGAATGTTGCGGTTTAGCGCTCCGCAATTACTATTAGCGCTAATGGCTCGTATTCACTCTGCAGCGCTTCTGTTCAGATTGAGTCACTCTGAAACCTGGCCTGGTTCTGTCTGAGTGATTCTGAACCTGGCCTGGTTCTGAGTCACTCTGAACCTGGCCTGGTTCCGTACGAGACAATCTGAACCTGGTCTGGTTCTGTACTGAGTCAATCTGAACCTGGCCTGGTTCTGTCTGAGTCACTCTGGACCTGGTCTGGTTCTGTCTGAGTCAATCTGAACCTGGCCTGGTTCTGTCTGAGTGACTCTGAACCTGGCCTGGTTCTGTCTGAGTCACTCTGGACAGGTCTGGTTCTGTCTGAGTCACTCTGGATCTGCTTCAACACTCATCATGGTTAAGTGGGTTCCACGCTAGTTCTGCTTCTATTCAATTCACCTTTGGTCCAGTTCTATTGATTCACTCTGGATCTCATTGTGTGTGATTCACTGGAGACCTAGTCCCATTCTATTCACTCTATATCTGCTTCTATTTGAGTTACCGGAGACCTGGCTCACTTCTTTTGACTCATTCTAGTTGCAAGACTGACCTGGTTCCTTTTGATTCATTTTGATCCGACACCATCTGATACACATCTGAGACCTCGTTACATTTGACTTGCACCAGACCCGAGACTCGGTGTCCTTCGACTTACTCAGAGGCCTGCTTCCATTCGACTCACCAAAGATCTGCTCCTGTTGAATCACTCTCATCCTGGATACACAGAACTAAAGACTTTTCCAACTCGAAGGCACCTGCTGTCAGGTAAAACAAGGGCCAGAATGTGCTGTTTTGGCTCAACAGCAGCAGAAGAGGCTGGCACTCTCTACAGAGTGCCTCATACATTTTTATGACTTTTATGCAATGCTATGCATTTAAAGCTAAAAACGCTCGTAAAGCAACAACATTTACATTTCCAGGCTTTCAGCAGATGCTCGAAATCCAGAGTGTCCTACGTACCTCACATTCTATTTACATAAAATCCATTTCCACAGCTGGATATTCGCTGAGGCAATGCAGGTTAAGCGCCCTGCCCAAGGGAATAATGGCAGTGCCCCATCTGGGAATCAAACCTGCAACCTTGCACTTGCATGCGCCGCTCCCTCCATGCCCATTATGCAATACTGCTGCCCTAAATATTGCACACATTAAGATACACATAGCATAACATAGCATAACAATGCCATTTTCATTAACATTAAAGGGTACCTAGTGCTCACCATTGACCTACAAACCGGATAGTACCCAGCACTGTGTCAAGCCTGCTCTTGAATACCCCCAGAGTTCCAGCCTCTACCACATGACCTGGCAAGCTGTCCCGCACAGGGGCCACTCTCTGTGTGAAGAAGCACGGTGTGCAGTCGTGGAATACTTTACGGCGCATCACGCTCCACTACCTGCAACAGGCCACGCGTGTTACGCAATGCACCGCGGCTATAAACAGACAGGGCACACCTGTGCCCCCGAACGCTGCGTGTGGATGGAACACAGAGTCTCTGCACAGAGCTCCAGAGAGCTGTGTGCCCCCGAACGCTGCATGTGGATGGAACACAGAGTCTCTGCACAGAGCTCCAGAGAGCTGTGTGCCCCCGTACGCTGCATGTGGATGGAACACAGAGTCTCTGCACAGAGCTCCAGAGAGCTGTGTGCCCCCGTACGCTGCATGTGGATGGAACACAGAGTCTCTGCACAGAGCTCCGGAGAGCTGTGTGTCCCCGAACGCTGTATGTGGATGGAACACAGAGTCTCTGCACAGAGCTCCAGAGAGCTGTGTGCCCCCGAACGCTGCATGTGGATGGGACACAAAGTCTCTGGACCGGCTAGCATCACAGATTCTATCACCAGATACCGGCAGTGTAGTATAATGGCTAAGGAGTTGGTCTTGTAACCTAAAGGTTGCAGGTTCGAATCCCCGGTAGGACACTGCCGTTGTACCCTTGAGCAAGGTACTTAACCTGCATTGCTCCAGTATATATCCGGCTGTATAATTGGATAAGAGCGTCTGCTAAATGCCTGTAAGGTAATGTAACCAGATATTCAACTCCTGCGTTTTCTGCCACATCTGTCTGCTCCTTAATCTACGGGATATTTCCGGTTGGCGGCGCAGTCGATTCCATTAGGTGCATTAAATCGAATTGTTTTGTAGGGGCATGGTGGGGGGGGGGGGGGGGGGGGGGGGGGGGGGGGGGGGGACTGAAAAGAGAAGCTGAGGTAGCTCATCCTGGATGGTTCATCCTGTTAAGGCTCCGTTCCAGTGAGAAGATGAGCCCCATGGTCTGGTATCTGTTAAGGCACTGTTCCCGTGTATGGACGAGCCCTTTGGAATGGTATATGTTAAAGCACTGTTCCAGTGTGTGGATGGGCCCCAAGGTCTGGTGTCGAATTCCAGTGTCAACAGTGGCTGGAGGTCCTGCAGGAAAAGTGGTCATAGTGCTCAACAACGGCCCCCTACTGGTCAGTTTTGCACCTGCAGCCTCTTGAAGCTGCAAAAGGAGCATCATTGTATAACTAATGCATTTTCTGTCCTTGTGCCTACGCGGTGGAACAACCTCCCCGCACAACTGCCAGAACAGCAGCTTGCCATCTTCCACCACAGACTGAAGATCCATCCCTTCAGAGAACACCTGAACTAAGCACAAATCTACCCGGCACTTATTATTAAAATTAAAACTTCCCCAGCCCTGGCTCAGTTCCCTAAACCCTTCACTTCGCACGTATCTGTGAATTTTACTGTAAAATCCTGTGAAATAGCCAGGGTACAAAACTGTAAACAGCAGAAATACAAGTAATTGCCTTATTTACGGTGAAACACCATGATGCATTTAACATTTGTTAGATATACAACCTGCTACCATATGCTCAACACAATGTTAGCATTATTATACGGTAAGTTGAGGCAATTCAGTTGGCAGTATTTTACTGTGAAATTTACATTTTTTTAGTGTTCCCTAAACCTCCCTAAAATATTTTTGTGTAGTTATTTGCAGAGAGTTTTTTTTTTTTAACTTACTATGTAAAAGGTAAAAATGAAAATATCTCTGCAAGCTCAACTTTTGAATTCAGAGTGAGAGGTGCAGCAGTCCAATGTTGTGAGTTTCAAAGAGAGTATGTGCTTGTCGGTGCTCTCCTGAATTGATAGTGGGGACTGCAGCAATATTGCACTTCTTCTGAACAGAACTGGCCGTTCCAATTTGCATACGCAGAGCTGGATATCTGGATATCTGGTGAGTATAAAGAATCTTTTTTTTTTTTTTTTTAAATATGAAGGCGTTGAGTGATGGAGAGCTCCACGGGTCTCTCAAACACCCCCTCCCCACAACCCCACCCCGCCTCCATTTTCCACCCCCTCAGTTATTCAGACTTGGCTGGAATCTGAGCCTAAGGCAAGGAGAATATTCAAGGCCTGACATTGTACTGGGCGAAGACAAAAAGGGTCCCTCAGAGCATTTGGCGAGTTTCAAGGATGGAGAGCAAAAGCTGACTTGAAACCCATGACTTTCCAGGGGTTTGGGGGGGGGGGGGGGGGGGGGGGGGGGAGTGTCTCTAAGTCCCAGTAGTTTGCAAGGCTTGAAAATGCTAGCGCATCTCTGCTACACTGGAGGACTTCAGCCTGGTTAGAACACGGGAAGGGCAGGGATTGTGATGTCACAATGTCAGAAAAAAGAGGTGGAGGGAGGAGCCTCAATGCCAAAGAGGAGACAGGGCAGATTAATGTTTGTTTGTTTAACGGTTACCCTTTGAAGATTTGTTTTATGGAATGTTTTTTCAAAATTCTAAGCCAGTGTTCTAGAATTCTATGTTTTCAATAACCAGTAGTGATTGTTACATCAGCATTAGAATGTTCAGTAAAGAATACTGTAATCACATATTTGCGATCTTACACCTTAAAGGGTTAATTCCCTAAACTTCTTGGGTGTTTAAACCTTATTCAGCAGTGTGATGCTTACCCCCTCAGCCAATGAGGCCTTTGAATTAATACTGCAAGGGGAGGGGAATGGGTTGACGTTGTGAGGGAGGAGGGGGGGGGTGTAGAGGGAAGACAGCGATTCGGTGCCCTACAAACGGTTAAAAGTGTGAAAAAAGGGATTAAAAATAAGGAAAGTAGGTTGGAGGAAGAGGACTGAATTAGAACAGGACCCCTGAGAAAGAGATCAAGAGGAAAAGAGGGAGGGAGGGAGAGAGGGAGGCCAGTGAGACAGAGGAAAGGAGAGGACAAAAATAGAGACAGGAAAGACAGCCAGGAGGAAGAGGACGAGGACAGAAAAGACGAAGGGCACAGAGACACACACACACACACACGGAGGGAGCCGGGGAGGAACAGAGAAAGGGAAGGAGGAGGAAACCAAGGCAACAAAAACAGGGAGACACACGAAAGACTGAAAGACTGCAGAGGACAAACAAACGCTGAGACTCGGGTGCGACAGAGCGATAGCGCCGCCATGGGAACCCCAGCGTGGCGCCCGATCGCAGGCGAGCTCGTATCCAACCGGGGAGCGGACGCGCCGTCGTCCTGACAGCGAGCGCGCAGAGACCCGCTCGCACGACCATTTACCATGGCGATGACGGAGGACCCAGAATAAGGAAGGGAGAGAGGGAGAGAGGGAGAGAGGGAGAGGGCCGGAGGAGGGATATATGCAGCTATCCGTGAAAAAAAACCAAAACGAAACAAAACCATGGAAACCATCAGAACGTTCATTAGTGTTCTCGAGAAATGACGCAAAAAAAGAGGCCATTATAGTCTTATAAACTATTTTTAGAAGCATTCAACAACAAAAAAGAAACCATTATGACTATAATTTACGGGAAATTATGAGGAATTTTTTCCCCCATAATTTAAAAAACAAAATGCGTACTCATTCATATTTTAAAATTTCAGTTCACTGAACCTTACACACGCTAAATGATCAGTGGCATATTTTAATAATGGCACAGAAACGAAATAAAGAACTTGAAATGACGAAGCTAAAATAAAAAGAGATGAAGAGATTAAGAGAGCGCGGGCAGCCTGGGCCTCACTCTGTGCCGAGGCACTCTGGGAAATAAAAGGGGAATGGAAAGGGGTTTTGTGGGGGCTGAAATGACCCAGCTGCTCACCTGGCTCTACAAAAGCTCAGCTCTGATTCAGCGAGCGCTACATGCCCGGGGGGACCCGTTTCCTGTTTAACGGCCACTCGCACACCTCACAACAAAATTCACAGGCGCTGGCCGAGGAATTATGGGAATTCACAAGGGACGGGGGGGGGGGGGGGGGGGGGGCGGGGGACGGGGGGGGGGGGGGGGGGAAACAATCATCAGAGAGCCCCCGACAGGAGCTGCACTCAGCGTAAAAGCATCAACGAGTCGAGAGGAAGCGGTTAGCGATTACTTCCTGAAGTTAGCGAGCGAGGGTCTGCCATGCTCGCGCGGTCCGCGCGTTAGACGGTCCGCCGCTCGGTCGCTCGGAGAACGGTAAATTCATTGGCTTCCTGTTCGGGGGGGGGGGTTGGGGGGGGGGGGGGGGGGGGGGGGGGGGGGGGTAGGGGGCTCGTTTGCCAGCAGGGTAATCTGCGATCCGGCGAAAATCGCCCAAGCTCTGAGCCCGGCTCTCTATTAGCTATCTGCTGTGTGTACATAACTCAGCCGGCCCCTGTGAACCGGCTGGAGAGCAAATGTCATCCCGTCAGCGAGGTCGCGGCTGATGTTTATGGGTGAGTCAGCCAGCCATTGAAAAGGCCGGCGTCTCCAGAGCAGACCTCGCGGTAAATCGGCAGGTGACCCGCTCGGTGTTGGGCAACACGGGCGACCGACCGGGGGGACTGGGGCGGCGAGACGGGGGGGGGGAGGGGGGCACGGGGGGGCACGGCGCGCCAGCGTGCGGCGAAACAGAGCGTATTTACTGATCAGAGGATTAACATGGCTGGGGGGGGGGGGAGAGACTGGCAGCGGGGGCTGCTGGCGAATGATTAGGACTCGGCTAAGCCAGTGGACAGGCCAGGCTCAGAGCCAGAGACGGAGAGAGGGGAGAGAGAGAGAGAGAGAGAGAGAGAGAGAGAGAGAGAGAGAGAGAGAGAGACAGACAGAGAGAGAGAGAAACAGAGACAGACACAAACAGAGGAAAAGATTAAAATAAAAAGGCAGAGAGAGAGAGGTAGACAGTCCCAGAAAAAACAGGCCAAGTGAGAGAGACAGACAGACAGAGGGAATGGGCGAGAGGGAGAGAGAGGCAGACAGAAAGAAGATACACAAAGACAAATAGACAGAAAGACAGAAAGATAGAAAGAGGAAGGGAATGAGGAATAGATGGACTGAGACAGGTGGACTTTATCTGGAGCTCTCAGAATGACTAGAACTAGGCAGAATCAGATCCAGCACTAACTGAAAAACTGATGTTTTTTTGTGAAAAGATCAGTTTTTTTTCAGTTAGGGTTGGATCTGATGTGGATATTCCTATAGCGTAAGGGAACTGAATCATATAAAGACAAGTGGTTGTTTTTTTTCGTTGTTTTTTTTATTTTTTTTAAGGCCTGACGTAAATCGGCCCTGACAACCAGAGACCAGCAGTGCGAAAGAAAAGCAAGGGGAAAGAGCCAAGCGAAATGTTCTCTTAGGCTACAGCAATATCCTCACCCCCCCCCCCCCCTGTACAAATACAGGTGTGCGGGCAGCAGACACAGCCAGAGGGGGCGGGGGGTGGGGAATCTGGGAAAAGTGCATCAGTGTTTCCGCAAAAGGGGCGTGGGGCTACAGGGGGGAGGAGCTACAGGGGTGGAGAGAGATGGCGGAGAGTAGAGGGCACTCGTATGATTATCTGTTGTCTGTGTTCTGTGACTCTACAAGTAAGCCTGAAAATAAATAATGGGGAGGGAGGGAGGGAGAGAAAGAGAGAGAGAGAGACAGAGAGACAGAGAGACAGAGAGAAATGCGATGTTCAGAAAGCAGGTGGGGAATGGCCTACACTGTATTTATGCCACTATATTGTGTCAACTACAACAACAACAACAACAACAACAACAATAATAATCATTATCACCATCATCACCATCATCATGAATTTAATTTATTTTGCACCTTCCAAGATGCCAAAGATACACTCAGAAAGAGACATGCAAATTTAGATTTAAATTTAAGCGCACAAGCCCAAAAACAAATACACAACCAAACATACCCAATCAAATGTACCCAATCATGTTCTACCGCCATACAGCGCGAGATAAAGTTTCAGAAGGTTATCGATTGGAGTTCCTGGACATACTTCTGCACGGACCGAGCCAAGAGAGAACAAGTGAGCTTGGGGCTGAGCCAGAGGGGTTCGCTTTCGGGAACACGTTTGGGAGCGTGTGCCCCTGCTGCGTGCGTGCGCACGCGCTCCAGTTCAGCCCGCGCCCGTCGAGGGAAATAGAGACGTAAGTAAAAATCGAAATGAACAATTAATGAAACCGGAGGGCACGGATCAAAGCGAGCCTCATTTTCGGCATTTCCAGAGAAAAATTAATTTTATTTTTTTTGCAGCCTTTCCCTCCCACCCAAAAAACAAACTGCTGTAATGTAACTGGAGTGAAAAGAAAAAGAGAGGAAGTTATTATTACATTACAGGCGTTTAGCAGACATCCAGCCAGGCCGCCATTGTAAATAAGAATTTGTTCTTAATGACTTGCCTGGTGAAATAAAGGTGAAATAAAATTTAAAAAATAAAACAGACGCTCTTATCCAGAGCGACTCACACAACTTTTACACAGCATTTACTGTACATTGCATCCATTCATACAGCTGGATATGTACTGAAGCAATGCAGGTTAAGTACCCTGCTCAAGGGTACTATGGCAGTGTCCTAGCGGTTACAAGACCAACTCCTTACCCATTAAACTACAGGTTATCTCATATGCACACCACAGACACCCAGTGAGCCTGTTCAGCTAAAGCGTTAATTCCTGATGCAGTGGAGTGTCCCACAGCCTTGAATTGAGTCCTGACTACGCTAATGTGACAATTATTAATAATAATTATGAATAATTATTCATAATAATCAGATGCAGTTACAGTTAATCAAACAGCCTGTTTGTAAACGGTACCACTCTGCCTGAAAACCATTGCTTGCAAGTAACATTATAAAATAAATAATATCGCGTCATCAATTAACGGGTTCTATATGCAGTAATTACGGTTTTAACAGAAACAATGCTGCACTCCGGGCCGTGCTGTATCGTTAACGTAACCAGGGCTACAGGGGGCTACCGGTACGCCGCGCCGCGCCGCCCCGCGCATAACAACGCCTCCGTAGCCGTGCCCGCGTTCGCGACGCCGCGCTCGGACTCGAGTGTCGCATCGCCTAATTGGAAAACAAGAATAGCAGCGGGGAGATGAAAAAGAGAGACGCTCTGATTTGATCTGAAGTCGACGTGAGGAGCCCTTAACCGCACACAGCTACGGGTGGGGCAGCCGAATGGACGCGAAACGCACTGAGCTAAAGCTAGCGCTGAGCTAAAGCTAGCGCTGAGCTAAAGCTAGCGCTGAGCTAAAGCTAGCACTGAGCTAAAGCTAGCAGAGCTTTCTGCAGCCGCATGCATGCGGGGGGTTATTGGCATGGGGGGGGGGGGGGGTTATTGGCAATGGGGGGGCTAGGTGGGGATGCAGCACAGCGCATTACAATGCACTCACTCGCCACAGGAAACTCCCGCCATTGTTCTCTAATGGGCAGGTAATTAAACTGACCTTCTCTGTTACCGTAAGCCAGGCAGCGGGGGCAGGGAGCCCATGGTGGGGGGATTGGGGGGGGAGGGGGGTAGGGGGCATGAGGATTTGCAGAAGGTGAGAGAAAGGAGGAGGATGTAATGGAAGAGTGCATAGGGAAATAAGAAGAGGAGGATGAGGTGCAGGACTGCATAAATGAAGTCTGACAGCAGAGTGAGAAACAGAGAAATAGAGAGAGAAGGAGAGAGACAGAGCAAAAACAGGAGATAAGAGGTGGGAATTGAGAACGAGACTATGAGGAAACGATAGAGAAATGAAAAGAGAAAAGAAGAGAGGGAATAAGAGAGGGGGAGGAAAGCCCTTGTGAGACGGAGAGGTGAAGTGTAGCAAGGAGGAGGAGGAAGAAGGAGAAAGAAAGAAGGGAGTAAGAGAAGAGGCAGGAAGGAAAGGTCAAATACACCACCAGCAATAAATATAACCATAACTGCCCTGGGGGGGGGGGGGGGGGGGGGGGAACAGAAGAGGGAGAGGCAGAACAGCAGGGAGAAATGAAACAGAAAAAACCAGGGGGAAGGGGGGGCAATGTGAGGGGGGGGGGGCTTGCATGTCAATCAAAACATTTGCATGCGAGAAATGAAAACCCTGCCTCAGACTAGCGCGCTGTGATTGCGAAGCATGTCGCCTGCGTACCCGCAGTCGCACGTCTGAAACACGCCCTCATACAACAGCCCCGCTTTGCACTCGAACAAACTACAATCAGCGCAAAGAGCCCCTGATAAACGCCGGAGACACCGCAGCCACGGATGTTTAAAAATATCTGCAGTGTGCCCGGATTTCACTTTAAATTCAGGTAATTAGAATTCTTCAGTTCAGAAAAAAATTTTTTTTTTTTTTTTTTTTGCAAAAGTTATTATCAAGCCCTAATTACCTTTAAATTCTTGAAAGCAGTTTGTGAGAAATTACTTCTTCAGTAACAGTTGTCTTCTCCAAACTCGGCATCAGGATTGGATTCTTAAGAATATAATGTTTTCATTAAGTAATTTGCAAGCGTGCAATCCCAAGAAAACTCCAAACTAATGAGCTGAAAGTTCATTCAAAGTTAATTCTACCCTATATATACTTTAGAGCAAATCAATATATTCAACGCAGGATGTCTCCTTGACATAAAATGTGTGCTATAAAAGCAACTCTGACAGTTTTGTACTGTTGTAGCCTTACAGTGCAATGGACTGGCTTCCATTAGTCATTCAATTTGTCAAAATAATAACATGTTTGCAATAAAAAGTGTAGTTTGTCGGGAGAGGGAGAGAGAGAGAGAGAGAAAGAAAGACCAAGAGAAAGCGAGATCAAAGGCTCACTTTTTGTGAAAATGCTGACTGGCAGAAAACAATTATCTGGAGATATCGTGAGGGGAGGGAAGAGAGGGAGAGAGGAGAGTTCTCAACGACTGCTTATGACAAGTAGTCCACACAGCACACTAGTTTTCGCAATGTTGTGTAAAACAGCCATGTCACGGGGGGGGAGGGGGCTAGACCAGGGAGAGTGGGAGAGAACGGAAGGGCTATTATACATTTTTCATTAAGTTTCCAGGCACCAAGCCACATCAAAGCCTTTTCGGAGAAGAAAAAAAGAGGGAGAGAGGGAGAGAGAGAGAGACAGAGGGAGGGAGAGAGAGAGAGACAGAGAGAGAGAGGAGTACGCACAGGATGTTCTAATTAACTTCACAGCCGCCTGCCCCCCTTTCTCCCTCTCTCCCTCCCTCCCTTCCTCCACTCATCCGTCCTCATCCGACTGCCTGCTCGCTGTCATCTGTTTGCCCCGTAAATCCATCATTCCCTGCGAGAGTGGTCTGCTCTGGTGAGCGCCCCCATTTCTGCAGGGGAATGTTTGGGTTGGGGGGGCGAGGGGGGGGGGTGGTGGTAACAGGAAGTGTAGAGGTGTAGTCATAGCCCCAGGAAGGGTTGGGACCCACCCCTTCCTCCGGCTAACGTTCCCTGGGACCCCTCCCTCTGCCTCTTCCTCCGCCCCCCGTCCACTCCCAAATTCCCCCCTTGATTTCCCGAAACGCGTGAGTCAACAGGAAGTCCCGGGCACACTTCGCATTACACGCATGCCACAGTCCGACTGTCACACTACGACCTGACCTTTCAGCCGTGAATCAGCCCCCCCCCCGCTGCTGCTGCTGTGCGCACGTGTGTGTGTGTGTGTGTGTGTGTGAGAGAGTTTGTGTGTGTGTGTGTGTGTGTGTACGTGTGTGCACATGTGTGCGTGTGTGTGAGAGTTTGTGTGTGTGTGTGTGTGTGTTTGTACGTGTGTGCACATGTGTGCGTGTGTGTGAGAGTGTGCGTGTGAGAGTGTGCGTGAGAGTTTGTGTGTGCGCGTGTGTGAGAAAGTTTGTGTGTGTGCGTGTGTGTATGTTTGTGGTTTGATGCTCATAATGCCATCCTGCAGGCATAAAGAAAAAAAGACAGAATATAGTTGTGAAAAGAGCATGCAGCACATATTCATTTTTGGCTCTGAATTTGCCTTTAGCGTCTCTCCAAGGCACCTGGCTCTGAATTCGCCTTTAGCTGCTCCCCAGTGGAATATGAAATAACAAACACCAGAAAATGAACATCACGGAAAAAAAATATCAACGGAAAATTAATATGACTTATCCTCCAAAGACCCAGCAATACATTTTGTCCCCTGTAGGGGACAAGAGACTCAAGAAACATATATTCTACTGTGCTGAAACTTACACCACAAGGGATATTCAATAAAAATAAGTCGTATTTTTGATGATATTTTCACTGCAACGTGTATTTGGCATCCAAGATGCTTATATTATGTCAAAATTTTAATACTGCAGCTTTTTTCCCCCTGTTGTGTCTCAAGAGGTTGTAATATGTACCACATACAATGAGCACACTGAAGTGTACATTCAAAAAATTTATGAAGATCTTATCTTCACAGCAGCGCAAATGAACAATAACACCTATTTTTATGGGAGCTTTCGCATAGTCTACTGTCAGCGAGAATGTGCACGGTCAGTAACGAGCAACACCACTAAAGAAATAATTACACATCACACACATGTTGTCACATCTGCTTTAATATAATGCATGATGCAATTAAATGCTTGGCATTAAAATAACTCTGAAAAGAGTTTATTTGAGTGCTCAAGGAGTTGCATGCTCTATCAAAGCAAGATTCTGCCACTTCTTGGACAGCTGATTATCAGCACACTGTGAATGTGCACTGTTTCCATGGATGTTTTCATTAATGTTAATTGTTTCTTCTATGTGTGTGGGATAAATGACATCTTAGCATCCAGCTAAAGTACCTCAGTTTGGCCTTGGCCAAATCAAGTCGGATAAAAAAAAATGGTTCCTGCAACAGGGTTTATATTCGGGCAAATCACAGAAGTACATCAGAGAGACATTAAAACTGACGTGTGGAGAGAGCATATTTTGCAGAAAATGGCAAAGAAAACAAAAAACATGTCCATCAAAATGTTTTATGATAACTCCAGAAATGGGCAGTAAAGTCACTGTGCATTCAGAAACAATCAGTCAGTATCTGTTGCACACGTCAGACTTTAAATTACATTCCGTGCAAGAGACAGAGGCAGGCTATTTGAAAGGAGAGCTTTTTAAAAAAAAAAAAACCCACATCTTTGCAGAGCACTAGGGTTTTCACGCACCAACGTCCAAACATTGCGCACGTTGAACGAATTTTATTCCAAAGGGATCGCTTCGGGATCATTCCATTTAAAATCTATTAAATATTCAGTGCAATGCATGCAATGAGGAGGGCGATTTGAGAGAACGGTTTTTCTGAAAACTAAAGCAACAATTTTCTTTTTTTTTTTTAAACAAGATAATGTGATTGATATATAGAAACAAGATACCATGATCGAAACAGGATGCGTTTGGAGAACTGGATCCCCCCCCCCCCCCCACTCCCAAATACACTAATCAGTCCCCAAGTCTAAAATTAAAATAAAAAAAAGACTAGAAGTATATACTGTGATACTGTGACCCGGTCCGTGTACTGAACTTACGTATTAAAATATTTAAGCAAGATGTACAGCTGGTTGGAACCGAGATACCGCAACACATTCAATTTTCTCTCAGAAGCCGGCACAGATAAAATACCGCCTGTCGAATATAGAAAACATAACAAATGTGTGTCGCAGACAGATCTTTTATTTTGTATTTTTTTGCGCGTCAGGTCACTATGGTTTCCTGGTTTCCCGCGCGCTCCTTCAATCTGGCACCCTTATCGTCTCCTCACCCGCCGCGATCATTTATCCTACGCTTCTCTTCTCAAATTAATTAATTTTTTTTCCTATTTCTGTACCGCCATCTCATATTCGCCCCCCCCCCCCCACCCCTCACCCCCCGCCCTTTTCACGTTCCCTCTATTTAATATTCCACACTGTTTCGCTGCTGCACCAGCTCTTCTTTCACCACCGTGGCTTCTCTGAATAACCAACCCCCCCACCCCACTCCATCCCCCCCCCCCCCCCCCCACTATTCTCTGTCATCAGATATCCTTGCAAAGCAGCACCAGGACTGTCTGACTTCAAACGTTCCTTTAGCTACCGCTCCCCCCCCTCCCCCCTTCCAGAATCAACGGCAAGAAAGGCAGTGGTTCTCGCCTTCCACATAAAACTCTTTCATCCCCCTCTCCCCCTCTCTCTCTCTGTCAATACCTCCCTCCCTGCCGCTCGCTCTCTCTCTCAGTTCAATTCCATTCCATATGCTTCATTGGCATGAAAAAGAGAAAACAGAAGGTAAATACCGCAAACAGCAAAACGTTAACCCGGTGGGAAAAAAGAATGAATTTGAAACGGTTAACATGAGAGATGTAAACGCCCTCTCTCTATCTTGATCTCAGTTCTGATTATGTCATAAAGTATTGACAAATCAGTCAGTCATCCATCCATCCATCCATCCATCCATTATCTCCCTGCTTTTTCCTGTTAAGGGTCACAGGGGGTGGGTGCTGGAGCCTATCCCATCATGCAGTGGGCGAAAAGCACAAATTATCTCCGGACAGCACGCCATTCCACCGAAGTCATCTGTTCGAATGAAAAATATTGAGAAAACAATATCATAAGAGCAAAACTAGATTGCTAATATAACAGTGGTCGCAGCGACAAAAATATGACTGATTACCAAAACTTGTGAAATGATGGTAATGCAATTCAAATATGCCAATGTGTCATTTCATTTAGATTGGGCTGCTTTTGTAGTTCATGTTGGTGTGTTGGGGGAGTGAGGGGGAAGAGGAAAGAGAAAATATTACAAATATTTTAAATCTTGAGCATTTGCATTGGAATAACGTCACCCGCCCCATTATGGGGAATAAAGCACAATGTTAAAAAAAGAGGTAGGAGGCTTACATAGCCTGTGATGGTATCTGTAAGACAATAAAGACTCTATCTATCTATTAGTCATTGCTACGGTCTACAGACCTTCCTGATGAAACAGAATACAATGGTGTCAACACCTGTAGATCAAGTTTAAATAGGCTACTGGCCAGCAGGATAGCGCATCGTGATTTCAATTACTAACACCTGGTCACAGTAAGCGTTCTGAGGACCCGTTATTAACACAGAGTGTTAGAGTGTTAGACTCAGTCTGCCCTTCAAACACTTCTTTTGTAAAAGTTAAAGTTACATGCAACATTCGGCCATTTTAGTCAAACTTTGCGAACCGGATTCAGTAATTCTGTTGAAGGTACAGCCACCGTAATTCCAGTTTGTTTAAAAAAGGAAAGGGAAACCTGGCACCATGTAGACACTCCAAATAATGCAATCGTATATATTATTAGGTTACAAACAACATCGCGACACACAGCAATATTGCGTACAGTGCCTGCGCAGCACTGTAGTTTTATTACTTTATTATTTTAGCTGTCACCGCCAAGCTTTTCTTCTTTATTTAATTTTCATGTCCACCTTCTTCAATAGTGAAGGTGTGAAGTTTCAGGATTTATTTGGTCAAAGGCACCTCTCTCGGAATAATCCTGTTAACGCACCACCATTACACACAACACCCAGCACCCCATTCACTAGAATATGTATTCCCGTACTATACCATAGTACAGGTGGCAACAATTATTTACAGGCAGGCTTGTAGTGTAGTTTTGCACTGTGGTGCATTGATTAGATAGTAATGGCATAATATAACTGCAGTTTCTTTATATCTGAGTTATTGTGCACGTCAATCAAGCTGATAGGAAAGCCGATTAGCGAGGATTAAGGAATATCAATTTGAAAATATCACCTCTCTCTCTCTTTTTTTTCACAACCGGGATTGAGGAAGCAGAAGATGCCAATGCAAGGTGCGCATCGCTTATTATACCTCCGTGTCCACAAATTTACTTTGAAGCCAGTCAGCACACAGTAGAACGTTATAAGTCATATTAGCTCTCTGACAGAGTACATTTAAATCTGAACGCGTACATTTGACACCTCTTGGAGTCATATACCGAAATGAAGTATTAAAATTTAATTGGTGAATAAAATGAATAAATCATTTGTGAATAAAATTCCCTGGGGTAAATTGTGAACCTTATATGGACTGAAAATATGATGAAATACATCTCACTGCAGTTGTACTTTTAAAAACATGTATATACTGCAGACCTGGGTCAAATACTTATTTGTTTTGGATTCAAATACTTTACTACTGATTCTATGCTTTACTAATTTTGTCTGGGGTATTGTAACCAATGAAATACTCTCAAAAAGTGCAAACCCCGCCTTCTGGTCATACTGGCAGGCTCAATTACTCCAGGCAAGATCAACAGTGCGCAGAAAAGTATTTGAATCCTAAACAAATACATACTTGACCCAGGTCTGATATACTGTAATCATGTGTGTATACTCACATATTGCAAATAGCTTGAAAATATTATTAATTTAGATACATATTTATTATATTCAATGTCCATGAGGGTAAACTCTCTTATAGTTGAATTAACAAATTCACGGCACAGACATGCTCTTCTCCAGCCATGCTAGGCTCACTGTGGGTTGCAACAGGTGGCATTTTGCCTGACTCACTTTGCTGAGTAATGGCAGACTGATTTCTTCAGCTGAATATGCACATAGTACTTTCTCCACGGACTGGAAGTGCTATCCTCGATAGCGTCATCCTTTCTTTCTCCATCTGAGCCGTTACCTGAATTACTCATGATTGGGAGGGTGGGAGGGGGGGGAATAATAAATAAAGAATGAACCGCACTGGAAAGCTTTTGGATTAGTTAATTTGACACCTCAGGCAATGCAAGCGCCTCTTGTTTTTTTTGTGTCTCTTTTCTCCTCTCAAATTTTGGTGCGTGGGCGATTTCTAAATCCAGAAGAAAGCTTCTCACTGGGTACGGCATCTGGCTGCTGACGGCAGAAAGTTGGTGGTTTTATTGGAGGGCCTGCACGGTATGCTGGTTAACTTTTCGAGAAGCTTCCGCCATCTTGGAAACCGCATTCCGTGCCACGACCGCACTTGTACGTCCGTCTCTTCGAGGCAACGGCGACTAATCCGGTAATACTGTAACAGGCACAGCGTGGAAAAGGAGGCTCTCGCAAGGAGACGTTGGTTTGAAGAAGACTTGTCTTTGAGACCAGCTCTCCACATAACCAGCGTTGACGTGAATGGGGTTGTCCAGACAGGGGGCCGTCACTGCTGAAAAATAAAGCGGCTTAAAAGCACAACTCCGCCACTACTTTTCACCACCCGCCACCCCCAACCCCCATCTCCATCCCTCAAAGGCAATTCATGTCTAACCAGGTACGACTCCAGCCTTTCCACCACCCTAGGCAAGATTGCGGGGGGTGGGGGGGGGGATGAGCGGGAGAGAGTGATCACATACCCGTTTTTATGTCCCCCCCCCAAGACAGATAGTGCCCTAGGCATCCACCTATATCACCTACGCCAACAGCTGGCCCTGTGTTTAAACCTTCCCACAATCCTCTGCCCCTGCACGGCAGGCTTCAGACCGAACGGCGTGGTTTTTAGCTCCTCCGCCACGCAACGCCTCCGAGTCCGGGCTGCTCGGCTCTCCCTTGCGGGAACGCGTCGGAAGCTTGGCGTTCCCTGTGGGAATGCTCGGCGTTCCCGGTGGGAATGCGCGTTTTCTCTGGCCGGCACTCCGCTCCCGGCATCCTCTGAAAGCCTCTTTAGAGATCCTGATGGAAGAGCTGATCGCCTCCAAACGGGCCAGAGGAGGCAGAGCTTGTTTACTTCCATTCGTTCGCCAGTAAATATTTCATGCGCCTCCGGCTTCGCGTTTAGCATGTTGTGCCTGCGTCGTAGACGCGCCGACAGGCGGGAGGAGGCAAACAGATGGGAGACCCGCCAATCAAAAAGACGCCCGGGCTCGGGGAGCAGGGTCAGGGCTGTTTCCTTGGCAATGGCTGCACGCTGGAAGGAGACTTGCTGGATTGGACGAAGAACCTTCCCTGGTGGCTTGTGCGCACATCCAAAAAAAAAGAAGAAAAAAAAAGCCATGCAGCAGGTTTTTTTAATTGGAGGCCAGAGGAATCGGTGCTATTTAATACGCAGCATGGGTCAAACTGTTCCCTGTTTTTCTTTTTTTTTTGTTTAATTTTCTCACTAGAGAGAGTGTGATTAGATTTCAGGGTATCGTATCTTACATGGACAGAAACACTGCACAGTTATCTGTCCAAGTCCCACACTGGGAGGAAGAGAGAGAGAAAGAGAGCGAGAGAAAGAGACTGGGTGTGTGTGTGTGTGTGTGTGTGTGTGTGTGCAGTGTGGTTGGATCCTTCTTCAATACTAGTGTCTGGTTACACAGAAGAGGAGAGAAGGCTTACATTTAGCCCCGGCCTGGTGTCAGAATGTCTGAGCTTCGGGTGGAAAATGGACTCGTATTCACTTGAGCTTGTTGTTATGAAAAACAGAGAGTGGCCAGAGATCCTTATGAGACATAAACAAACGTGCCGTAGCCCTCAGTGTGCGAATATGCAGTTATTCTGCCTTCCATCACATTCTGAAACCCAAATGTCTCTTCTGACCACGTGTGGGGAATAGGGACTGGGTATGTGTGTGTGTGTGTGTGTGTGTGCGTGTGTGTGTGTGTGTGTGAGAGAGCATGGGCAGGTATATGTCTGTATGAGTGTGTGTGTCTGTGTGCACATGCGTATATGTGTGTATGTGTGTGTGTGCGCATGCAGATATATGTGTGTATGTGTATGTGTGTGTGTGCGTGTGTGTGTGTGTGTGTATGGGTGTGTGTGTGTGTACAAGCAGATGCAGGCAGACACGCAGTCGATGAGGGAGAATGCACTCAGGATCGCTCACGTTCTCACACACGCTGCTTCCATAAACCTGAGTGCAATCAGAGAAATAGAACTCTGGACAGTGACGGATGGCCCCATCGGCGGCGGACTCCAGCGAACCCCGGCTCGGGGAGCCAGCGTTGAGTCAGGGATGCACTGCGGCAGAATGATGACTGAGCTGTCCTGCCAGCTGTCCGAGATCGAGTCCCGCAAAAAACCGTTTAAGGCACAGGCACGCGCGCGTTAAAATCAACATCAATTTTCATTTCTCTTCTCAATTTTTTTTTTTTGCTAACTCCGGACACGGGTGTTTTACAACGCGGTTGTTTAACGGCATTACACGTCAACAACGGCAACACGGTGATAAATCTGGGCGTCAAAAATCTCTAACGGACCAGAATTAGCGAACGGCGAGCCGTTCTCTCATATTAATGCATAATAAAAGGCTAATTAGGCAGGAGTAGGACGTGTTATAAATGATTTAACAGGTTCTAAATTAAACCCCCGGTCTGGTTCTCTGAGGAACGGTCTGAAATGGTTGAGTTCGGCTGCTCGGTACATTATAAAAAAACAGCAGCAGTGAAAAATGATATCCAAACTTCAAAGGAACTTCAATCAGGACACATCGCTAGGCCCTGATGAATAATTGAGGAATTTTCTGAACGGCCTAGAGTTATATGATTTTTTTTTTTTGTGCGGTGGGTTTTGCATGAATAAGACCGGCTTTCGACTGGCGCAGACTCGCAGTCTGCACACTGATGCCGAGGATGTGCAGACTGCTGCTCTTCAGTGTCTCGGGAGCGGCGATTCTCCACGGCCAGGCCGAGGTTTTGATGTGGAGATCCGGAACGCGGGCGAGCGCGCGCGTCCTTGACGATCCTCGTCTTTAGCGCCGAGCCCGACGCCCGACGCCCCGCACCTCGTCTTGTTTTTCGCCAAACGGGAAGTCCAAACGATATCGACGCGCTGCTGAATTCGCCGCTGCTTCGGCTCAGCTGGCGGCTCGAGCGCCGTCCTCGTGCGCATAAAATCTCTCGCGCGGCGAGGTGTGCAGTTTCAGGGCGCGGCCACAGCACAAGCTTCAAAAACAGATTAAAAACCCGACACCCCTGAATTTGCGGAAAAAAGGAGGGGGGGGGGGGGGGGGCATCGAAACACCATTTCCAGCCCTCGCCAGGCCTTCTGCAGGCCAAAAAAACGAAACCAAAGGCGAAGATACAACCGTTTTTTTTTTTTTTAAACGACTTCCCCGATATCATCATTAATAGCATCCCTTCATAAATATTTCATTCAGACTAAATACACTTGACAAGGACTATAATTTATTGCCCCCGTAGCAAATCCTTCTGTAAAAGAGCCCGTTGGAACAGCATGCAAATACAAACAGAAATCGTTAACTTTGACTCGGAGTCCGAGGACGGCTGCACAGTAGTGCAGCGGGTAGAGAGCAGAGTTTGATCATTTGAACCCCCCCCCCCCCCCCCCCCCCCCCCCCCCCCCCCCCCCTTCATGCGGCAAAACACTGTATTCTTTAACAAGATACTTAACCAGAGCTGCTTCATTAAGTATCCAGCTGTATAAAAGGACGGCATGTAAAATAGGAATGTAGGCCGTGCAATTCGCTCTGGATATGAGTGTATGCTAAATGCCGACGTGTATAATGAAGAGGGGCACCACCCAACCCCCCCTCCCTCCCCCCCCTTCTATCTTTTGGGGGTATGAAGAGAGAGAGAGAGCGGCAGAACAGAGAGTCAGAGACGAGTGAGAGGCGGGAGAGAGAGGCTTAAACAGCTTACAGAGAATGGAGCTACGTGAATTTTAAAAAGGGAGAGAGGAGGGGAAGAAGAGAGA
Source organism: Anguilla japonica (assembly GCA_025169545.1). NCBI lineage: Eukaryota > Metazoa > Chordata > Actinopteri > Anguilliformes > Anguillidae > Anguilla > Anguilla japonica. Next base: position 7,702,659 of record CM045892.1, on the reverse strand, counting down.
GAGAAAAAAAAACAACAACACTTAAGCCGGTTTGAGATAATTGCACAGGGACCGCTGATGATCTCCTCTCCCAAATCTTTGCTTAAAAATCCCAATTATGGAGGCTGTTTGCCGAGTGGATTTCGGTCGTTCGGTTTATGCCTCTGAAAATCACTGAGCACTCACACAGCATCTTATGCAAAATTATGACGCTGAGCCAGTTAGCCGTGATTGGAATATGAATGGAAATCATTTGGTTGATTCCGGGTTGTTGTTGTGGTTGGTTTTGGTTAGCCACTGAGATGCCACCTTCCCTTGAAATGAAACGGACTCCAGTCTATAGGGTCTGTTCCCTGTCCTCTAGTCTGGCCACTGAAACAAATTTTATCAAAAATAATCTCAAATGGGTATTAACGTTGGAGGCTTAGACAATGTCCCTGTCTAGTCCTCTGATTATCCCTGTTTAATCGGCTATAGAAAACAAATTCTCGAGTCTCCAAAAAAAAACACGGATGTGTTTTGAGCTTTCTGACTCAAAATGGCTGCCATGCTTCCTGAAGGCCCATGCTAAGCAGCCCAGTAGCATTTGGGAAGATGAGCTGCACTTCCACTGTGCCCAATGGTAAGCACTTTTAACAGTGTCGAATGAATGGATAAACACTTAGCAGGAAGTTAAAACGGCAACCATTCTCAAATCTTTTTTTTAAACATGATTTTAAGCTTGAACTTCAATTTAAAACAAACAAAAAAAAAAAACTCAAATGAAAAATAAATTGTATGGTTACATTTCCCTGCGCTACGGCAACAAAATAACTATGGATACCATTTCGTTTGCCCTTTACAATAAAAAACATTTAGTAACAACCAGCCATATTGATTGTTTTTTCTGCAGTCTTCTTTGTCCTCAGAATCGTAATATGCTATTCCTTTTTTATAACACCAAACATGTTATAGTTCCTCCCACAAAGGAAAATTCTGCTGTGGACTTCTATTCATCAATTTGATTCTAAATGATGCAATGCTAAACAAAGACTGGCTGATTGTTTGGCCAACAGACAATATCAAACTTGAACAGAGAGAGAACTAAACAGCCTGAAATTAATGGAGAGAAGAGAAAGACCACTATAATTACCAAGCGTGTTTATAAAGTAGAAAAACTCTCAGAGATACAGAAAAAAAACACACACATCTGAGACGGCCATGATTTACCAGCAGCTGCTCAGCGAACTCACTGTGAGCTGCACATGGGTGTCGGCCAGCCTGTTACCATGTGAGCGGCGCACGGAATTATGGGTAATGTGTGTGCGTACGTGCATGTGCGTGCGCCGGGTGATTGACAGCGGGCTCTGTCAGCATTGCGTGTCGGGAGGGTGGGGGGGGGGGGGGGGGGGGGGGGGGGGAGGTGCTCTCGCTTCGGGGGGGGGGGGGGGTAGGGGGGGGGGGGGGGGGGGGGGGGGGAGGGGGGGAGTAGGGCTCTCGCTTCGATTGTTGTTTTCCCCTGTCCTGGATGAGAAAGAGGGAGGACAGGAAGGAGGAAATCCTGCCCCCTCGGACCGACCTCTGACCCAGGACGTCCCGGCCGGAGGACAGGCCTTCCCCGGACACCTTCTCACACACCCAAGCTCCTCAGAAGAAAAGGCAGAAGTCACTGTGGCCAATTTTGGAAAAAAAGGGGGGGTGGGGGGGGGGGGGGGGGGGGGGGGGAGCACATGACTGCCCAGCATCGAGCACAGGCGTGGTCAGTTCCGGTCCTGAAGGGCCGGTGTGCATGCAAGTTTTCGTTCCCACAGATCACGATGAGCTAACTGGCCGCGCGCACCAGCAGCTGGCTCACCCGTACATTAAGATCACAGCAAAACGCTTCATATCTGGGACGCGAGAGCAGTCCTTGGCCGCCATTCATGTCCATTATGAAGAGATGGAGCCAAAATGTCAGACGGCACAAATGCTAGGGGCTAATTAAGCAAGTGAGGCCAGGAGTTGGCGCGAAAACCCGGAACGGATGCGGCCCTCACTGCGCGACTGTGACCGAGCTCATTATCTACCAGCACGAAATTCGCAAAAATAGGAACGGAAGGGAGGCGGGCACAGGCGGGCAAAGAGCCAGTCCCGGTAATCCATCCAGTGAAATTCATTATGTAAATGACCCCCATTGGGTAAATGAAGTAACGCTGACGTAAATGGTGTAACATTAGCAACAATGCCCGGCGAAGGTTGCCAAGGTGAAGCGGGAGTCCAAAGGAAGCCAAGACTCTTGGAAAAAAAAAGAGCTTCTGGAACGTTGAAGAAACAAGTGTTCTAATGTTCCGCGTTCTGCTGCAGTCACAGTACAAGACGTTATCGTGAAAAGTGCAAAGGAACCTCAACTGCTGTTTGCCTTATTTGGATTTGTTTTCAGTGCGGTGTTTTCCAAAAGCACAACAATCTTTCTTTCTTTTTTTTTTTTGGAAGAGGGGGCAACTTTGTAGAACCAAATCAAATAATAAAAATACCCAGCAGTCTAGGAGTCAGGCCATTCAGTGTTTGTAGTCAATAATCTTGATCACAAACCCTAAATGCCCCCAATACAATCCATTTTAAATTATTCAAGTCCCAAAGTGAGCACGCGTACTTAATTCTAATATATTTTCAGCAGGCTGCATTTCCGAGGGATGGAGCTCAGCTCTTCTGGCTCTTTCGT
>CM045892.1:7690000-7695000 GCA_025169545.1 Anguilla japonica | reverse complement strand
GAGAATTAGGGAGATGGATGCATTGACGTCCCCTCTCAGTATGGACTGGTTTAACTTGTTAAGCCAATAAGGGAGTCGAAACTGTACTTGATAAGAAAGGCCAAGAGATTGGGCCAGATAGCATGAAATAGGGACAGAGTGGGGGGGGGGGGGGGGGGGTAATTGGGAGGGCTGTGGGGGTTTACAAAGACTAAGTGATAGGGGGGAGAAAACAAGGGAGATAACAGAAAAATAAGGAAGAGAACATGGCCTCTCTTTCATCCCCTTCTACTTTTCTCCCACCACCTCTATCTCTCCTCCTCTCTCTCTCTCTTCCTCACCACAGAGAGATTTGGAAATAGCGATACGATAAAAGAACACTGCTGGACAAAAAAGAAAAACAGGAAGATACACCCAGTAATGCCCTGTAGACTAATGCAGCGAGGAGGAAAGAGAGAGAGAGAGAGAGAGAGAGAGAGAGAGAAGTGGGGCACAGATAGAGAAAAGGAAAAGGTATGGGGGGATTGACGAGGGAGGCAAAGATAGAGATAATGCGATGACGACAGCGAGAGTGAGCGAGAGTGATGAGGGAAGGAGATAAGACGGACAGGCCTAATCACGAGATCAGGCCGGAGTCTCAGAAGAGACCCTGAACGCGGTGACATCACGAAATGCGGACAGCTCGCGGAAACGGGCCATTACGGAGTCCAAACAACAGTAGAACGGAGGCCCCGCCCTGCTCTTCCCTCTCCGCACTTAACCGCAGGGGCTCTGCAGCCATCATCGAGTCCCATTTCTGCCCCTCTCTGGTAGTGACGATGGTAGAATAACGAGGTTTCACGATTCCTAAACTGGGAGGAGCTACTCCACGCACTACACGGTGACTGAGCTGTCAATCGCTGGGCTGTCAAGCGAAGCAGCTGGTTGCAAGTCGGGGGCGAGTTAGCTGACGGCGAACGGTAGCTCTGCCAACTTTTCGTTGCCGTGGTTGCGTCATCCTCCAATCACCGCTCCCCTGATGTTCTTCGCTCATTCCACGGGCAAATTAGCCGGAGCTCCAGACAACGAGGTAAATGATAAACGCGGCATTAGCCGGTGTTTTGGCTGTTTACGCTTCGATTTTCCCCCGAGAGGCCGGTCAAGGGTTCTTCCTCGGCACAAGAAGCACATTCAGGCGCTCTCCAGCCTCATCCTGTTGTTTAATTTCGGAGAGGAACGAGGCACGCTAACGCTAGTTTTCTCGCGAAAACCACTTAAAGCCTCATCACGCAATCAGGTGCAACGTGCAGAAGAGTTAAACGGCTTGTCTGCGGGAGATTTGGGGAGCAGGTGGGCATCCTTGCTGCCTCCGTGCCGGGGGCAGAGCCAAAGGGCCCTGCCAGTGCCCCATCGATGATAAGAGTGTGTGCTTAAGCCACAGAGGCACTTTACTAGAACTGCGTGTCATACAGCCTACATAAAGCAGCCATAAGCATGCAAAGACCTCTCATGATCAGCTGTGACATGTCATTACACAGCCATAATATATGCAGATAATTTTACAAAACATGTCAAAATGAATGACAGCTACACAGGTGTGATCACATCAACATAAGCAGTACTGTGCTGTCATGGCTGGTTATGACGGGTGTTATGTCACGCTTATGACAGTGTAACGTAGGCTTCGTTGCACACAGCCTGAGCAGAGCGCTCCGGCGTACGCACAGACAGCTCCGATCGGCCTGGTGTCTGCTGGTGAAGCTGTTTTTTCCACAGAAAGTCTGACTGAGTCATATTTTTTCCAGCCAAACGTTGCCCTGAGCCACACTTATGCCTACGATAACAAAACCTGATGTGCGGCGGCACCCGGTTACAGCCCCGAGACGGGTTTCCGAGCCTCCCGGAGAAAAAACACAGCCGAGGCGGCGATGCGCGTCGTCCGATATCAGAGCGGGAGAACAACGCGGCGGGCTCCGCGGCGCGCGAGGAGGGATGGTAAAAACACGAAGAGCCCCGCGCCGAAGGACGTCGGGGGAGAGGGGGGGGGGGGAAGCTGAATGAAAAACGAACCCGCTGACGGCCATCTTCTACGTCTCTGAGTGTGTCAACGATTCGCTCATGTTCCCCCCCCCCCCAGCGAGACGCATTCCTGGACTGGCTGATGGCGTTGAAGGACGAAGGGCGAACGTGTGTATGTTGGGAATGCAAGTCACCCGTTCTTGGTGAAATACTGGCTCTGGATTGGCCCGCGGCCAGTCTAAGTCAACACTCATTGGCCAGTGGCAGCAGACCAGGGTATTTGACCACAAAATATTACGGAATTGAAAAAAAAACCCTGTCAAATTAGGTAAAATCTAGGGTTTTAAATCATGAAACAACAGCTGAGTCTTAATGCTGCTGCAGTGGCACCCTTTTCGTATCGGGAAGGGGGGGGGGGGGTTTAAAGTGAAAAACCCTTGGCTGCGGTCCCAGATGGGGATTTTTACCATGTCTGGGTAATCTTCCCCGGCGCCCTTTTCTCAAATTTAGTGCCCACGGAGATAAAAACACCTGCCCACGAAGACACAGCAATTACACCCCCAAATACGCTCTCCGTTAGTCACCAGTGGGGGGGGGTAGGATGACTCCGGGGTATTGGAGGAAAGGAAATGAATAAGTCTCAGGTTTGGTTACATGCAACCGGAGAACTCCACTTGAGTAAAAATGAGAGAAAGAGGGTGAGAGCTAGAGAGAGCAGGAGGGGGGGAGGGGAGGGGGAGAGAGAAAGAGAGCAATGATTCATATACATTCATGAATAATGTTCATTAAATCAAAAAGAATTATACTGGCATACTATTCTTATCCACCTTCCGATTAATCTTGCAAACACTCAGCGACTGGGTCTTAGCACGGGGCCTGCATTGTCTTAGACGGGTAATCCTGCCAAACTCTGTGCGTTACACAACATGCATTGTGCCCCAGGACTAATGTGCTGGTGTGAGAAGGATGGATGTAGATAAGCTTTAAAAAGCAAGGGCAGCATGTTCTTCACCCTACCCACACCACCAAATTTAGCTAAGAATAAAAAATAAAAAAAAACCTCTTTTATGTTGCCAATAAAACATTACCCGCAATGGGCGGATTCCTTCTGGGCCCTGACTGAACCAAACCAAGCTCTGAGTGATGGTGTTGACCTTGAGCTCCACCCTGTAGCACCACAGCCCTACAGTAACACAGATATGCAGCACCATAGCTATGCAGCCACGCAGTAAAACATACATGCATTACTATAGCTATGCAGCCATGCAGCACTGCAGATGTGCAGCCACACATACATGCATTACTATAGCTATGCAGCCATGCAGCACTGCAGATGTGCAGCCACACATACATGCAGCACCTTAGCTATGCAACCATGCAGCACTCCAGATGTGTAGCCATTCAGCATTGGAGCCATGCAGCGCCACATCCATGTAGCCATGCAGCACCGCAATCATGCATCCTCACATCCGAGTAGCCAAGCATCCATGCAGCATCGCAGCCATGCACCAACAGAGGCATGCAGCATCGCAGCCATGCAGCACTGCAGCATTTGCAGAGATGCACTGATAGAAAGGACTATGGAAGCAGTTCAATCGCGCCATCACACGCAGAACCGATCCCTTCGAAATGGAATATTTCTACAGCAAGTATGTGAACTTCTCTGAAAATATAATAAATAAATTTTACATAAATTTAACTGCAGTGCATTAAAAAAATATTGAATATGAACATAATGTGTATATTTGCCCATAAATTGCAATGTGTTGCCATGCCTCGAAAATAATCTGTCATGATTTGGTTGTGATAGATGTTATAGCATTCTTACGACAGTGTAATGGAGGCTTTATCGCACATAACTCCAGTGAAGTGCTACTAAACAAATAAACGCCCAACGGCTTCTACTAAGAACCAGTTTTTTCCGCTGAAAATCTGGCTTAGTCATACTTCCAAATAAAAATGCCCCAAGCAAGGATCTTCTATTCCATGAAATATTCAGCGTATTATGTTTCTCTCCATAAAAGGCCATGAGGACAGGGTCAGGGGTGAAGAGGGGGCCCTGACCACCGGATGGCGCCACTGATGGGACGGCGACCGCGAGCCGAGAGCTGGGGGCGAATCTCGTCTCTCGGACGGGGGACCGAATCTCGCGGCGAACCCAGAAGAGCGGTAACGCGCGGCAGTCGAGAGTCTCGCTAGCGTGCGCTACGCTACGCTACGCTTCGGCGACTTCACGAACCGGCTCGCCGGCAATGTGAGACGGCGCTGGCCGACCGCGGCGGGTATCGGCGCGGGGGCGGAGGAGGAACGGGAGAAGGAGCCGTCACCGACTGTGAATCAGGCAAGGCGGACTGCGGCTCGGATCCTGTTACCCTCCTCCGTGTCGGAGTAGGAGCAGACAAAAGGGAGAGAAAAGGATGAAAGAGAGCGAGAGAGAGAGAGAGAGAGAGGAGACAGAGGAGAGAGGTGCGGTCATAAATCCAGACATGACAAGAGCAGTGAAGCCCATCAGCTGGGTGAGCTCACACCTGGATAACACTGAGCCAGAGATCACAGGAGAGACACTCAGGGGGATCTGGGGATGGCAAAATCTGAACAACCTGTTGAGTTTAAAGCGAGAGAGAGAGAGAGAGAAAAAAAGCAGCATAAGACACAGAGGCTTGTACCTGAGACAGAATGGGTGAGAGAGAGAGAGAGAGAGAGAGAGAGAGAGTGAGAGAGTGTGTGTGAGAGAAAGAGAGAGAGAGAGTGAGAGAGATAGAGAAGGAGCAGCATAAGACAAAGAGAAATTAGGTGTGTAACCGAAGGAGTGACAGAGAGAAGGGGTGGGAGGGAGAGAGAGGTGGGGGGAGGGGGGGGGCTTGAGTGCTAGAGCCAGGGAGAAAGAGAGATGGGGGGAGAGAAAGTGAGGACAGGAGGAGTTCTTTCAAGGAAGTATTGTTTATACTGTACTCTATCTGTGTTGTGTTACCCTCTAGTACCAATCCGCTCAGGGGCCTAAGCCAACAGAGAGACAAAGAGAG
>CM045892.1:7575000-7685000 GCA_025169545.1 Anguilla japonica | reverse complement strand
ATAACGCCTCCTCTGAGAAAAGCGTGCGCGCTTCCCCGCAACGCCGGCCCGGGGGGGGGGGGGGGGGGGGGGGAGGTCACGCAGCCAATAGGAACGCTGCCAGTGACTTTGAGCAAGGAGCTCTGGGAGAAACTAGCTCCACTTCGCTTATTACCGAAGGGGGGGGAAGAAAAAAAAAAAAAAAAAAAAAAAAAAAAAACCCCACACCGCCGCACCGCCGTGCCAAGTCACGTCAGCGGCCCGCTCAAGGAGCCGACGCCCGGCGTATCGGACTGCATCTTTCTGCAGACGCGCCAGGTCGGCCAATTAAACCACTTAAACGGGGCCGTGAGCAGCCCCCCCCCCCTCCGCCCCCCCCCCCTCCCAGTTCTCAACCGAGTCACTCTCGCGCCGGACGGCTCACGCAACCCAATAAGCTCGCGGTTTTGGGCGGACGTCTGGGCTCTAATCGCGTTTCAAACCCCAGATGGATCTTTAATGCTCCTCCATAATAACATTCATGAACAGTGATACAAAATGTATAATCTCAGACCCAGCTGACCCTTTTGCAAGCGAGCGCCATTCTCCTAAGAATCGCGGGGGGGGAGGGTGCATGACTGACTCAATGCTCGGTTTTAATCTGATCTGACAGAATGTAGGTTAAATGTCTCACAGTCCTTCCCTCCTTCCTCACAATCTCCAGACTCCTTCAGCGAGGGGATTTATAGAACAATCACATGCACATCCGCCCTCAGACACTGAATCCTAAAGTTCTCTCACCCGGTTCAACAGTGTCTTAGCAAGTGTTTTGATCTTACTGTATGATGGGACTTAAAATCTTATTTTTTCTCCCGAGTAGAAAATATGAGCTTGCTTACTGTTCTTGATTAGCTTGTTTTAAGTTAAATTTTCTTACCCCATTGGTCAAATCTTGTAAATGGGTCCAACTGTTTCACCTCATTGGTAATATTTTGTCTTATTTAGCAAAATATGATTTTAAGCCCAGATATGAGACTAAAATACTTGATGAGACTTGACTTATTTTAGTTTTTTCAGTGAAAGAAGGATCTTATACTCCTGCTCTCCTCTGCTTCTGACAAACAGGAACAGGTTTTCATCCCCCTCTCCCCTCACTGTAGGCAAAGCCCCCCCTTTAGGCACATCAATCCAACCCTCTCTGCCTCTCTGTCTCTCTCTCCCTCTCTCTTCCCTCTCTTCCTCTCTGCCTCTCTCTCTCTCTCTCTCTCTCAATCTCTCCCTCTCTCTCTCTCTCTCTCTCACTCTCTCTCTTTACTTCCCCAACAGAAAACCCTGCACAGTTAATCAGCACTAATTTCTAAACAGGAATTAATTGATTGTTTGACCAAACAGGCAAATGAAGCAATTAATCTCATCCAAAGGCGAGAATGTAAAACTCCCGTTGTTACAGGAGGTGTCTACGTCCAATCGGACGGCGCCGTCGCCCAGTTAGCCAATGAGCGATTAAATCACCCTTCCAATCAGGCGGTAATCTTTGGAAAACGGCCAGCGGGTGCACGGACACGTCCCGACAGAGTTACCTGACCCGACCCCGGTCGAAACGGGCACGGGCGGGACGCGTGATGTTCCTGCCGGTTGTCGAATTCGTTCGCGTCGGTCTGGAAGGGGGCGTGCGCTAAACGTTGAAGCAGACGGTCATGACAACCCGCCTGTCGGCAGAGCCGGATCGATCCATCGGCTCTTCGGTATTGAGCGCGCATCAATTTCCAAAGAGCTCTGACAATAAGTTTTTACTGGCGCTCGTGAGAGGAAGGTCATCCGAAGAAGACGAACGGCTTTTTCCTTCGTCCCGCCGAGGGCTCGTATATCACCCTCAGCCCCCCCGCCTTACCGCCAATACCACAGGGCCACCACACATGACATGGCCTGTGAGCTGTGAGCGTGTGTGTGTGTGTGTGCATGTGTGAGTGAGTGTGTGTGTGTGTGTGCATGCATGCATGTGAGTGTATGTGTGTGTGTATGCATGTGAATGTGAGAGCGTGAGTGTGTGTGAGTGTATGCATGTGAGTGCATGTGTGTGAGAGAGAGTGTGTGTGTGTATGTGTGAGTTTGTCTGTGTGTGTATGTGTGAGTTTGTCTGTGTGTGTGTGTGAGTGTGTGTGTGTGTGTGTGTTTGTTGGAGGCACAGTATCCCTCAGCATAAATCACTGTTGCCTGTTTTGAGAGGAAGAGCTCTGTGATTACTGCTGTTGCTACTTTAAAATTATGATTGCAGGGGGACTCGTGTGTGTAAATGATTAACCACAGCTCCATCCTGGCATTACAGACTACCCCTTAGTTACCCCCCCCGACCGGCTGGGTCCTTCGAACATCTCATCCAAAACCGGGCCCTTCAAATGTCTCACCCAAAACTGGGCGGTCCTTCAAACGTCTCATCTGAAACTGAGTCCATCAAATTTCTCATCCGAAACCGAACACTTCAGACATCTCATCCCAAATTGGGCCCGTCAAATGTCTCATCTGTAATTGGGACACAGGGACTGGGACCCTTCCTGCTCTCATCCCGACGGGGGGGGGGGACCAGGGGGAGATTCTTCAAGGATACTTCTGTGAATTGGACACAGCCTGTGGGTTGCATCACGCACGTACACCCTCCCCCCCCCCCCCCCCCCCACCCCCGTCCCGCAGCTCCCGCCCACCTGCTGACCCCCGAGGCCGCCGGTGCTTTTTCGACAGCTCTCGGCGCGCCCCGCTCCTCTCCGGGACCCTCTCTGAGGGGGCGGCGGCGGGCTTCCTTTTCCGATAGCACGGGGGACCGCAGCGCTGCGCCCGTCCCATACAGATGAGGTCTAAGTAGGCCACTGAGCGCTTCAATCGCCCTTCCTTTAATTGGAAATCTCAGATACTCCCCCAGCCGAGTAAGAGCGTCCTGACACGTTATATACAGACAAGAGGCAGAGACCATACAATTAAGCCAACATCTCTTCCCCCCCTAAATCAGATCGAGTGTTTTCCATTTCATTTTTCCTCACTCCCCCAGCCGGCCCAGGAAAAAAAAGCTCTGACTCTTAGCCTCCATTCGCTCGGCGAGGAGGGGAAAGTGTGACTGGCGCGGCGGTGTGCAGACGCCCAGATGCGGTGGGAGCGCGTCTCTCAGCAGTAAAGCGCTCAGCGCTAAACCAGTTGTTTGAGTTTATGCGAGTCCGTTACAGCCAGACTGTAAACTCTGCTAGGGCCGAATTAACACCGGAAACTTCACTGTGGATACTGGGGAGTATGTATATGAGTGTGTGTGGGTACGTGTGTGTGTGTGTGTGTGTGTGAGTGTGTGTGTGTGTGTGTGTGTGCATGTGTGTGTGTGGGTATGTGCAGGTGTGTATGTGTGGGTGTGTGTAGGTGCGTGTGTGTGTGTGTGTGTATGTGTGTGTGTCTGTGTGAGTGTGTGTGTGTGGGTGTGTGTAGGTGCGTGAGAGTGTGTGTGTGTGCGCGTGTGTGTGTCTGTGTGAGTGTGTGTGAAAGGCTCACACATATGCAGTGCCTGTATTAATCCTCACATTAATCCTCATGAGTGCATTTTGATTTACCTGCCTTCATGAGCACAACCCAACTGGATAATTGCCCAGAGCAGAACTGGGTCCAGTTACAAAAAACAGAACAGGAACCCCGTCCCGCCTGGGCAGCAGATACCCTCCAGCTCTCCCCATCCCGGCCTGACACACACATCGGTCACCGGCCGAGCCTCGCTCCAGCTCCCCAAAAACAAACTCACACCTTCCTGTTTTTCCCAGAGTGCAATGCGGCACTACCAAAACGGCACACTGGTTAGACAAAAAGAGGGCACCTCGCCTCATGGATTCGTTTTTTTTCCCCCCCTCGTTTTTTTTTTTTTGTCCTCGGGGTCACGTTAGTCGCAGCAGGCTGGCAACAGCGGTGGTTTCCGTGTCCTAGAACAAAAAACAACAAAAAAAAGAAAAGAAAGGACCGACTTGATTTACGGTCCGGTCCTGATTTAGAACTTGGGGTCCAGATTCGGTCTCTCGCGGTCTGAAAACAAAAGGGGGGGTTGCTGTGATTTGCGGCTTCGTCACTGGGACAAAGCCAAAGAACAGTACAGGAGCTCCTAGATTCATCGCTGGGTTCACCTTCAGCTAGTGGGCAACAGTGAAATATGGCTGTTGGGGGGGGGCCGGGGGGGGGGGGGGAGGAGGGAGGGGGTGGGCTCGTAACTCGGGGGTTGCAGGTTTGATTCCCAGATGGGGCACTGCTGTACCCTTGAGTAAGGTACCTCACAAAAACTGCTTCAGCAAACATTGTATCACATTACAGCCACTTAGCAGATGCTCTTATCAGCAGCAAAATGGACTGAAATATCCATCTGTATAAATGGAATGTATCTAAATAAAATATAAGCTGTTGCACTGAATATGAGTGTCTGCTAAGTGTCCACATGTAATGTGTTGCACAAATGACAAAGTGAGACTGGACAGACAAAGCCTTCGTTCTGAACTCCTTATCTTGGGGGAAGCCGAAAGGCTCTGCTTAAGTGTCGTACTGCGATGCAGGCCAGGGAACATTTTGAGGGATCATGCCCTTTCCCACACGAGCTTGGCCGGAGGCCAGCTCCTGATCTTGCCCTTTGCATCACTTCCTGAGTCATGTGATGCAGTCATTCCCCACAATGATGTCATTGTGAAGTATGGAACAATAAAGATGCAGTTCAACTAAATTGCCCCCCCCCTCCACCCGCCACCCATTAAAACAAAAAAAAAGACTTTTTAAATAGTCAGTGCATCCTGCTTCCTGTTCCGTTTTGTACACTGTGATCTGTGGATGCATTGTGTTCTTTGTGCGAATGTGTGTGTGTGTGTTTATGTGTGTGTGTGTGTGTGTGTGTGTGTGTGAGTCCCTGCAGCGCTCATGTGCAAGAGCCTTGGCAGGACACGGCGAAAGAAATGTAAAACCCCCAAAGAAAAAAAAAAAAAATCAATACATCATCATGTTGTGGATTTTAATATTCCCCGAGCTCGGACTGGAAAAAAAAAGCGGGGGGGGGGGACGGCGACATTCCGGAACAGTGGAAACCCTCCGTCTCCCGCAGCTCCGAGGAGGCGCACGCGGCCTCCACAAATCTCCTTCGCTCCTCGACACCCTCGCCATCGCAAATTAGCCAGACAGAGGAAAGCCGGGGGATGATGTCACTCCCCGCTCGCGAGCCTGCGTTCTTCTCTTAGCCGCGCCTTATCTCAGGCCGCACGCAGCATGCGCGCGTGAACACGCAGACAGCGTTCACCCCCCGCTAATCCCGCAGCGTTTAGCCGCTAAAAAAGAGGACGTCGCGTGTTGTAATGGCCTCCAACCGGCTTTGCGACAACGCAACAGAGCTTTTTTTCCCCTCCTGGTAAAATTGCTCCAATTCTCACAGCTTTTTTTTTTTTTTTGTTCATGGAGGTTATCAGCGAGGCTGTAATGGAAAAGCAATCTTCAGGCTTCGCCATAAACGCTCGCGGGGATTTCCACTCTGTGCTCTGCCCCGGCCACTCCAAGACAGACACCCACTCGGGCCCTTTTTCCGAAACCCACCTCCGCTCTGACGGGGGCGACGTTAACGGGCCGCAATCTTCAGGCTTCAACCGAAAAAATTGGGCCGCCCAAGTGGAGTGACCTGCCAGAGTGCCTCTGCTGTCGGGAAGGGGCCGGTGCCGGCGGGAACAGAAGCGCCCCATACCGCGAGCTACATCACGTCTTTACTGACATAGCACGTACGCTACAATGCTAGCACACCGGCAAATAGGACACGGTTCACGCAGAACACCAAGCTTCTCGCATTAACGTAAGCTAATGACGCTAACGCCTCTTCCAGGCAAGCAATAAACTAGACACAATCTTACTTAAATGTCAGCACAAGAAGTGGCCCATAAAATACAAGTGTATTTATATCATTATATGGGCTATAATGCCCCAGTGTAAGCCAGGGATGGAGAGCTTGTGAGGCTCCAGCAGGGCTACATGTGGAGAACTCGGGAGCTGGTCTGCGCTCTCCTGAACTAAGAATAGAAGGACTGAATAATAGTCATAAATTAATCATGGCTTTCAAATCTGGACTGCGATATGGCTACTTACAGTCACACACTTTCTTCAAAAGACAAAAAAAACAGGCGTTTGATTTTGGGCTCGGCGTGGGCTCCAAGCTCGACTGCGTACTTTCGGCCAGTGATGTCAGAGCGAGGCGATCTCCCCCCCCCCGTTAACTCCCCTCTCTCTGACGCACTTCCCGCTTCCAGCTGATGTGACGGGCGGCCTCCTCGCGGCGCGGCGTCGCTACGCGCGCACGGCGACAGCAGGGGCCGGCGGTGACCGGGCGGCCTGTCCTGCCGGGCCGGCGGCAGAAGCCGCCGCGCCGGAGGAAGATTAAATTTTCCGCCTCGCCCGATCGCAGAGGCCCTCGCCAGCGGTCGTCCGCCCGCGACGCCGCACAAACTCCACGCGCGTCTTCCGGTTTTTTTTTACCGCCCCTGGAACTCCAGCTTTTCGCGCACCGCGGACGCAGAACTTTCCGGACCTTTCAAAAAGTCGCCTAACAAGCGTCCCGCGGCTCGGCTCGGGAAGGGCGCTAAAAGACCCGGGAGGGGGGGGCCGCCGCGAACCGCGCCCCCCTCCCTCGAGGACCGGCCTCAGCTCGCGACGAAGAGACGCTTCGGAAGGGGTGATGAAACTTTCCCGCAACGCTCCCTCAGATCCGCGATTTTTCCCTCCAGCTCCCGCTGGCCGTCCTCTCGGAAGCGCCGCGGTCGTCACGCTCGGCGGGCGGCGTAACTAAGCGGGTTCGTAGCCTGACGTTCTCTCTCTGACAGGGGCGGCGTGCGGTTAATCAGGGCTGGCTTCGGCCGCTTTGACCCCTGGGAGATGGACGCCAGAGCGCTGTTGCCATGCCTCTTTATTAAACCCACCCCAGACCTTACAGTATTTAAGGTCGCCATAGCAATCGGGTGTCGAAACCGAGGACCTCCCCGTTAATTTGCATAATTAATTCTGGATTTTTTTTGCAGCGTGCTGCGCGTATGGATTCCGACGAACAACTCACGATCGCGGAAGATCAGACTGAGACAAAATGGAAACGCGTACACACACACGCACACACACATAAATACGCCCCCATACATCACTGTATAAATCCCACGGTGATCGTATGATCTTTGAACAGCCGCCAACACGACCGCAGTCAGGGCTGCGTTATCCAAACGGCAGCGATGCCTTTTTACGAGCCGCAGTTCGCCGACTGCGCCGCTATCTGCGCCGTGAAGAACCCGCGAGCACGTGCTGCCGGAATCTGGCGGTAAACGGCGGGGCGGGGGGGGGGGTTTCCGTCGGTTCGCAGCCGCGCGCGGACCTGTTTGATATTCTGAGGGCTTTCGCAAAAAGGAGCGTCGTGGGTCCGCCAGGAGAGAGAGAGAGAGAGAGAGAGAGAGAGAGAGAGGGGTTTTGTCGGAGAAAGAGAAGCGATTGCAGACACCATGGCTGAGCAGTGATGGGAACGATCACGCATTCCAACCATTTAATTTATGCAGAATCTTGCAGTGCCGCTGAAGGGGGGGGGGGGTGTAAAGGGGGGGGGGATCAGGAACGGAATCTGAATTGAAGAGTGGGTTTTAACGCCTCGAGTGGGGAATCAGGGCGCGATTCCCCAGGGGCCCGGGGCCCCAGCGAAGCGGCTTCAGCACAGCAAACACCGAGTGAAATTCAATTTCGGCCCCGTGACACCTGTCTGTCTGCCCGTCTCCTGTTCCACAGGCGCCATGGCGACCGGGGTGGCCTACCTCTCTCCCCCACCTGCGCTCCGCGCGCCTCAACCCCCGCCCCCCCGAAAAACGCCACGCTATGAATCTCATTCGCCTCTCCCGACCGGGGAAGCGCAATCTGAATTTCGCCGTGCATTTCTCTTCTCTTATTTCTTATTTCCTTTTTTTTTTTAACTCCCCACAAGAAGCGATTTTTGGAAAAAGACGCTCTCGCTCGAGGGCCGCGGCGACGGAGCCGCTTCTGACACGCCGTCTCGCTTCTAAAATCTGTCGAGATACTGGGGGGAGAGAAAGGGGGGAGAGACAGGAAGAGGAGACGGAGGAGAAGCCGAAGCAAGCCCGCCGCTGCCAGGCGAGCGGTGTGTAGATGCACTAATTAAAGAAGCCATAATTAGAGCCGCTTCTGACAAACAGGAACAGGCTTTCATCCCCCTCTCCCCTCACTGTAGGCAAAGCCCCCCGCTCAGGCACATCCCTCCACTCCTCTCCTCTCTCTCTGTTTCTCTCTCTCTCCTGTTTCTGCCTCTCTCCCTCTCTCTCTCCCTCTGTCTGTCTCTTTCTCTGCTTCTTGGTGTCCCTCCTTCTCTGCCTCTCTCTCCCTCTCATTCTCTGCCTCTCTATCCCTCTCTTTCTCTGCCTCTCTCTCTTTCTGCCTCTCTCTCTCTTGTTTCTGCCCCTCTCCCTCTCTCTCCCTCTCTCTGTCTCTCTCTCTGTTTCTTGGTGTCCCTCTTTCTCTGCCTCTCTCCCTCTCATTCTCTGCCTCTCTATCCCTCTCTTTCTCTTTCTCTGTCTCTCTCTCTCTCTGCTGAGCTTATCCAGGCTTTCCCACTTTCAGCACAAATGTGCTCCACTTCCTGTGACTCACAATAAACCATAAGCAGTCTAAACTAGCATTTAAACTGGGGCAAAAAAAAACGCAAAGTGTATTTGTCTGTTTGTTCTCTAACAGCGCACAGTGAAATCGAAATTAAATCTGACAGTTTTTCACGTCTTTCAATGACATGACGGAAGAGCAGACTTATGAACTGGTGGGAGGCGCACAATCTGCGTGAGAGCGATTTCAGAAGCAAAGGCCTCTATAAATAAACATGTGCTTTTCAAAATGCCAGCCTTGTGTCATTTTAATTACCTTACTCCAGTCACGTTGAAGAACGAGAGATTGTCTGAAATGAGATTTTAAAACCCGTATTGTGACAGGCGGAAAGGATCCGAGTGGGGTTGTTGTTTCTTTTTTATTTTTTATTGTTAAAACGGAAAAGCGGCGGTGGTTGATAAAACAACGGGAGGTGAAAAGTTTCGCGCGAGGCCGTACGGACCTGTAGCGCGGGCACTGCGCATCCACTCTCCTCGCGCTAACTCTCCTCGTGCTAACCGCGTCGACGCGTCCTGGAGCAGGAGAGCTTCGGTTACGTCCCTGAATCATTCGAACCCGGGATGATGTTTCAAAGAGCGACAGATAGCCTGTCAAAGGGACTTCAGAGAGGTCCTCTGCGCCATCAGCAGACATCAAAGTGCCACAGCCCTCAACTGCTTTTGTGTCACATGACTGAGATTATGCACTGTCAGTCGCTTTGGGGCGAGCGCAGAAATCTGCTGAAAGGAGAGGGAGGGGGAGGGGGGGGGGGGGGGGGGGGGGGGGTGAGAAAGTCAGAGAGAGTGTGCTAGAGAGTAAAGGAAAGCTAGAGAGAGGGAAAAAGTGAAAAATGGAAAGAGAGCAAGAATGAAAGTCAGAGAGACCGCAAAAGATTGTGAGGGCAAAAGAGAGACAGAGAGAGGAAAAAAGTGAGAGAGAAACAGAAAGAGAGCAAAAATGAGAGTCAGAGGCAGAAGGCAGACACATGGGAAGAGAGGGAGTGAAAAGCGAGAGAGAGGGACAGGGTGAAAAGAGAGAGAGGGACAGAGAGAACCGGAGAGGGCAGCTCTGACGTTTGAAGTGGGCAAAGCCGTCGGCGCTGACTTGCTTTGTGAGTGCTGAGGACGCATCTGGTGTGTGCACCGGCCTGTCCCTGTGTGGGTGCCCGCAAATCTGTGCCCGTGCGTATGCGGGCATGTGTGAGAGTGCGTCACTGCTCTCCTCCTCTCCTGTCAGATGTCTTCTTCAGACAGACTGGGTAATGCGGACCGAGCCGAGCTTCGCGAGAGAGAGGGAGAAAAAAAAAAAGGAAAAAAGTTAAGTTTACCCAACGTGCCCTGTTTGTTTAAACAAGAAATAATTACGCGGGAGTTGGCAGAAGATGCTGTTTATCAATATGCCAGTCTGGGGGCTAGGACGATGATGACTATCGTATTGTGAGTTTATGTTACGGCTTCCTGCTGAACCGACTCTGGGTTCGGGGCTGCACGGACAGGCCCCTGCTCGTCTTCGAGCAGTGAAACACTGCCATCGTGTGGTTGCAGAGCAGAACTGCAGCCACATCCAAACCTGGTTACTCAGTAGCAGTCTGACGACTTGGGCCCTGTCACTTCAAAGCTGTGCTACATTTCTCAGTTTGTCTGATAGCATAATTGATTCAAATGAACAACCACCAAACTCGTAATCTTGTGTTGGATTTGAAAGAAATAAACAGGTTAACAAAAAAACAGGTTACTCTAAGTTGTAAGTGGACAAAAAGCACTGCAGTTAGGCCTTAGCCTGTATGACCTGAGTCTGGATCTTCCACTTACTGGAGCACATTACAATCAACTCTCAAAACAAGAGAAAATATTTAATATTAAATATTCTTATTTTTTTTTTTTAATTCAAAACCTATTTAAAGGACACAACAATCTTTGCATGGAAGGTTACACTGAGG
This sequence comes from Anguilla japonica, assembly GCA_025169545.1. NCBI lineage: Eukaryota > Metazoa > Chordata > Actinopteri > Anguilliformes > Anguillidae > Anguilla > Anguilla japonica. The sequence continues at coordinate 7,674,454 of CM045892.1, read as the reverse complement.
CAACTCTAGTAGAAAACACCAATCGAAATCTTAACATCTATTCAAAGTTTTCCTGAACAGTGGCCCTCCCTCTCTCTCTCTCTCTATCTCCCGCTCGTCTTTCGCCTCCTCTACGTCGTCTCCTCTGTCCTCCCTCCGGTCCCTGTCGGCTCGGTGGCACTCGGTCAGCTCCCCCTCCAGCTCCTCCCTGGCCCCCTGCAGCTCCTCGGTCAGACGCTCGACCCTCCTCCTCAGCTCCTGCAGTCTCTGTCTGAGAGCAGCGCAGGCCACAGATAGCGAGGGGGCAGGCTATCGCTTTCGTTCGGGGGGGGGGGGTTAAACAATCTAAACGATGCCTAAGCTTGCAGTTAGCAGACGGTAAAGCACCTGTCAAAATCAGACCTCGCTGCAGACTTTTTATCAGTCCCTTTGGGAAAGAACTTGGGACTATTTTTGGCTCGTTTTTTTCTCTGTCACTTCAAATGCCTGAAATAACAGCGCAGCTTGTCCTTGAAAAAAGTGTGGTGATAAATTCACTGAATAAATTCATCTTTTCGCTCTTCTCTTCAAAGCATCATACCTAGATAAGCTTCACAAGCTAAAAATGCCATAAAAACGTGTTCAAAAATTGCTGTTCTCAAATGTATTTGTTCAAAAGAAGAAATCAGTCCACAAAATCCAATCTTCAACAACGACCATTGAAGGATTAGGCCCTTTATAAAGCAAATGCCACTTCACTGATAAATACTGCTGCATCCTCCAATAGGAGAAGCCACTCCAGAATGTTAATTAAGTTCAGTTACTTTATAAAAGTAGCTTTCAGCCCCCAACTATGAAGAAGAACAGACAATGGGCGAGACGAATGTAATTAACTGAAGATGACTTTGACACCGCATGTGCGCTAGGCGGGAATCTGAAGTGTTTTCAGATCTGTGTTTCAAAGGCTTCAAAACAAATCAGCCCTCCTGCTTCAACAACACATTCTTTATATGACCTCAAATAAAGCACTAACACATTACCCTATTCTGCCTTAAATCACAGGTTATTCATCAATTTTAATTTGCCTTTATTTAACCCAGTCAACTGAGAAATCGATTCACAGTTTTCTAGAGAATGCAAAGGACTGTGTGGGCAATCAGATGCAAAAGCTGATTATTTTTCTAACCTTACTCTCGGCAAAAAAAAAATGGCACTGCGTGTTTATCGAGCACAGCAAACTGCGACCTCGGTTTAAAAGTCTCGTCCGACAGACAAAAAGGCCGCCGTTAATCACGGATGCAAAATAACCGTTTAATGAATAAAAGCCGCGCAGCACTCTAAAAGGACTCGAAAAGGAGTCGCGCGCAAGCCGCCCAATATCGAGGAAGTGCTTTTAAGAGCTGCTCGCTCCCTCAGCCCGCGGGCACGCTGCTGTGGAGAAACAGGACGCGACTCGCTCTCTCTCTCTCCACATTCGTTCAGGCCGAGCGGGGCGAGGGCCAATTAAACTGCTCCGCCAATTAAACCGCGGGGACATTAGGAGGACAGACGGAGGCCATACCAGCGCGGCTACAATAGCAGATAGCCGCATTATGGCCGCACTGCTGATATGACGCTATTAAAGCCTGACAATAACTGCTTCGGGTTTATTGCCCCGCTGAAAATATTGTGCTTGCGCTACAGAAATCTCGAGCTTCTCAATTTCACTGCCCGTTAAAAGGCCTGGGATTTACAGACGCCGTATCCATGTAAGGTTTATGTGAGTGCGCGTGTGCATTATCTACCTCTTGGCTTTCAGCCTCATGAGGAATCCCAGGTTTCTTGCCGGACAGCTCCCTTCCTGTGGAGGCAAAAAAATACACATTTTAAATACATGATTGAGATAAGATCTTGAGCCTCCATGATAACCACCTAAATAGCATTTACAGGAAAAATGAGATACAATAACAAAAAAGTGCATTGCAATTTCAGTTATATACATTTTGCCTTTGTGCTGCATTATCAAAAGACGCATACATAGGCAAATATCTGTAGAGAAGCGTGGGGAGGGGGGGGATGCTGTGCAGGGTGTGTGTGTGTGTTCTGACCTGGTCTGTGTGCGTGTTCCTGCAGGGGTCCCAGAGCAGGGATCCGGGGAGAGGGGGCTCCAGCCCCAGCAGTGAGGTCATCACGCTCACCAGCGTTTCGATCAGCTCCGGGCTGGCGGGGGACGAGGCCGGACCCTCCCGTCCCGTCAGGAGGTCCTCCTCTCCCGCAGCCGGATCTGAGCGGAGAGAACCGAACCGATCGAATCCAAACAAATCCAAAGTGACCGTCATTCGAATGTGATTCAGCTCCACGCAATCCCATTTAAACTAAGTTAATTCAGGAAATGAATCTAAATTTAGCTCATTAACTCAAAAAAAAAAAAAAAATGCTCAGAGAACATTATGGCCGTTCTTAATCCACAGATCAAATTTCAGCTCATTTCCTGACTCAGCTGAAGCGATATAGATCTGACTCTCATGCAAACAAATTAATCACTAACAGTAATCACTTACTGACCCTGCAGCCTCACATTATGACAGGTCATAACAAATACGCAGCATGAACAAGTCATATGGGAACTATGAACAAAATAAGTAACAAATATGAAAATATAACACAGGTGCTAGTTTGTTTGTTTATGGCAGGGGCACACAACTAGACAGATTATGTAATTATCCTGACTTCATTTTCTAAACAGCTGTAAACATCAGAGCTGGTCCACCCCCATTCCAGACCGGAGTGAAGTCTTTTCTAGTCTGCAGCTACAGCTTATGTCTCTATTAGAAACAGAAGCTCGTATAAGTGATAGGGCTAATTATGTAATTAAGAGCAGAAGTGTCCATGAAATGCTAATCCTCGGAGGAGGCTGTCATGTTGTTGTCACTACGCAGGTTCTTGCGCGGTTACACATACGGTTAGTCACGGCTCGATCTCTGGAGTGTGGCGCCCCCTTGTGGCCACTGGTCCTCGGCGTTGCCGTCACGTCCTCCCACATCCTGGACTGGTCGGTCCCAGCGCTGTCCCTGCTGGCTTTCCGTGCTGCTGCCCCCCTGGCCGCCCCTATGGTCGCCCCTCCCAAATAAGGTCTTCCTGGGCGTGGCTTTGGGGGAGCGGGGCTTTTCGGTCTTCCTGACGCCGGGCTCGTCACGGCGCGCTGTTGAGGGGGTGTCCGAGCGGCAAACGGGGGACAGCCAGGTGTTGTCGCCCGGGACGGGGGTGTCCGGGGGGGCGAAGGCGGGAGAGGGGCTGCCCTCGGCCAGGCTGAGAGCCCCCCGCCTCTCTGAGACCCCCCCGCGCGCAGGCGGCGCCGAGGCGCTAGTTAGCGACTGTGGCTCTGCCGTCCTAACGACAGCCCTGGTTCCCCCTGCCGGGCCGGGGGTCTGCTGGGGCCTGTGAGCTGACAGGGCTGGGGCCGGACGAACGAGGGGACACGGCGGCGTGCCGGGACGGCCCTTGGCGACCGGCGGTACGAGGGCGTTCAGGAGCAGCCGCGCGCGACTGTGGGCGGGGACTAGCATCGCCACGGGGCGTGGCCTCTACGGAACGCCGTCCCGTCTCAGACTCCCTCCTGGGCGCGAGTTTGGGACGGGGGGTCGGGGGTTGCTTGGCAGGGGTTTCGTGAGCGGGGGAAACGGAAAAGAGGGGGGGTCCCGCCGCAGCTGACCAGTCTCGGGGAGGGGGTCTGCGTTTGGGCTTCGGGGTCCTCCCGGGGGGGGCCGAGCCGGGGGTCACGCTCCTCCTCCCCGCCGCGGGGACGGCGAGGGACGCCGGCGTTCGGGCCGACGGCATTCCCGCCGAAGAGCACTGGCAGAGCGGACAGACCTCGCAGCGTGAAGACGGGGGGGGCGTCTGCGTCTGCGCCTTCGTCTTCGGGGGCGTCCTGTACCCGTGAGCTTTGACTGCGCGGGACGCCCTCGCGGCCGCGCCGTCTTTCAGGAAAAAGGCCCCGCCGGGACTGCCTGCGACCGCAGAGCGAGAGGCCTTATTGGCCAGGGTCCTACGAGAGTTCTCATTGGCTGGATTGGCGCGTGGCGTCGCCTTACGGACTGAAGGCTTCTTGCCGGGTTCCTTGGCCTTTGAGGACGCGGTCTGGACTGCAGAGCGGCTTTTCAGTCCTGACGGTTTGCAGGGAAGGGCGAAGGCGGCTGAGCGAGCGGCCTTCAGCGGGCGCGGGCTTCTCTTCTCCACGAGCCCGCCGCGCTGTTCTGGCGACGCCCCGCCGGCTGACGGCGACGTCTCCGTTTCACTCGGCTTGCCGAGGAAGCCGCTCCGGAAACCAGGGCCCTGCCGCCCCCGCGACGTCGTCTGCCCCGGCGGCGGCCGGCGGGTGGCGGCGCTTCTGGAGAGCGGACATTTCCTCCTCGCCGCAGACGAGGCTCTCCGTCTCGGGCTTGCGGTAAGTGAGCGCGAACGGGAGCCGGCGTTCCTCGCGGCAGTTAAGCGCTCGGTGTCTGATGCTGCCTCGGCCTTATCGGTCGGCTCGGATTAGCCTCTCTTCTCTTCCCGGCGGGCTGAGAGCGGGCCGTTTCGGAGCTGCTGATGGCTGGATGAGAGTTCTGGAGGGCAGCGGCGGCACCGTTACATTCTGCGTCTCGGTTTTTTAAACGCCCACACGGCTCTGCAGCCTTTTTAGACTCGGACACCCTGCCAGCGAGCGCTCGGCTCCTAGCTGGAGGTGCAGGGCTCTGAAAGGAGGACGTTTCAACTGGCAAACGCGTCCTAGGGAGGCGGTCTTCGCAGGGTGGGGCCGAGTCTGTGGGCGGAGTCAAACCTGTGGGCGGAGCCAAACCTGTGGGCGGAGTCACACCTGTGGGCGGAGCCGAGCCTGTGGGCGGAGCCGAGCCTGTGGGCGGAGCCGAGCCTGTGAGGGACTCCTCAGCTAATGAGGTGCCGTTGGCGGCCGCAGGAGCGAAGCAGTGTGAATGTTTGCTGAGTGAGGAGGCGCTAGCATACGGCGCAGCGTGAGCCTGCGAGACTGCAGAGGAACAGGGGGCCGGGCCGGCGTCCGTGTGGGAGGGTTCAGGCTTGACGGCGGCGCAGGGGATTGGAGCGGCTTTAAAACGGGCGCTCGCGGGAGCCAACGGGACGAAGGCGATGGCGGTGGGGGTAGAGGCGGGCGAGGGAGCGGGGGTCTGGCCAGGTGTGACAGCGCCCCCGGTGTCTGAACCCGGCGATGCGCCGCCGCTGCTGCTGCTGCTGCTGCTGTCCAGCTTCCAGGAGCGGCGGGGAGGACGTTTTTGGCGGCAGGCGCGGGACGGCGGGAGGCCGCCGCCGGACTGGGGGCTCAGCTTCCTCTTCTTGGTGGAGGACGGGTCCCTGGATTCCGGACCTCCCGGGGCGCCGTGGGGGTCTGCCGGCCGGCCGGGGGGGGCGGGAGTTAGCGTGCGGTTTACCCTGCCCTTCGCCTCCAGCAGGGCCGAGGCGCTCAGGAGCCCTGATGAACACACAAGTTTTACACTCATTTACTCACTCTGTGAAAATGCACAACGTACGCACTGATATGCACTGTCCCTGACTGGAATGGTAAGCTAAACAACATACTTAAAACAGGACTTAAAAAATGTACAAAAAAACATGATAAATATAGTTTGCTGCACTGTAATATTTGGCATTGGCAGGAAGCACATATTTGGACACATACTGTGAAGTGCTGTCATACCCTGATATAATTTCAGCGTATTCCATTGTTTTAATCATCATTCCAAATTTGGTAATAATATGTTTACATACTTTACATCTTGAAAGTACACCCATGCCATTATGTCAAGGTAAACCATAACAAACAAATCTGTCACTGCTGATTTCAGGAATAATTCCTGACAAAGGAACTGCAAGGGCTATTTTGGCCTTTTCATTAAATCACGTTAATGTAATGAAAGCACATTAATATCTTGTTAATGTAATGAGAGCACGCAGTTGGACTGCTAATAGCCGGATGGACTCAGTGCTGAGGTGGCAGGGCAGCAGGTGCGTTTCGTCAGCGATCTGTTTGTTGTAACAGCCTGGCTGGTTTGGTCTTTTCCCAGAAGGCTCGGGGTTGCGGACATTAGCTCATATTTTGGTTGGGCAACGGCACGGCTTTGGTCTCCATGGCAGACGGATTACATCATTTTGGCTTGGCGGCCTTGGAACAGACAACATTCTAGCCGTTTCTGCCATTTCTAAAATAAGTGATCTGTATTTTACTGTCAAGGACTTCCCCTCCATCTCCAGGACTGGCACATGCACATTTAAAATAAATCCTTTTATATTTTGGAAATATATACATTTTTTTTGTACAACAAAATTACCATAAAGAAACAAAATGTACCTTTTTTCAGAGAACCCCCACCAAGCTGCACCGTTACCTGGAGTAGCAAAAAAAAAAAAAAAGAAGAAGAAAATGCGAAGGACAGATTTAGTGCAATTAGAACGATAATGGACAACTTAGCAGATGCTAATGTGAGACGTGTTAATTTCTGAAAAAAACAGAACCTTCGTTTACCATCTGCTCTCTTTTGCCTAAGACAAAAGAGCCCGTTCTGACTGCATACGCGATAGCCAATTTTCAATTTCCCAAGGCAGTATCCTATTTTACACCAGTTCAGCTCTGCCCAGTATCAATGGGTTTATGTGCTGCTTGAATTGCAATTCCGCAGAGCTTAATATACTCAGAACCATGACTGATAAATCATCTCAGGCAAGGCTGCAATGCTACACTGGGATAGGAAAACGAGGGGACAGAGCAATTAAATCCACACGCGCATAAAAGAATCACCTAAACGTAGACAGACAGCTTCGTACGATGAGGGTGTTCCGGTATTTTAGATAAAGGTCAAAGGCTTTCTAAAATACTCTCTCTCTTTAGGTACTGATAAAAGGCTGATGAAAGCTTCTTCTCCTTTTTCTCCTGAGTGTGGAATGCTCAATGCTGTACCCTGCACTACTGACTCAGGAATCACAGATAAGCACATACACTCTCAAAAATAACGTGTTAATATCCAACACACTTTTTGTGCTACTACTTTGTGTCAGTTTCAACACTGTCAAAGTTACTACTATTGTATTACAAATACACAACTGATGAAGGTGTGTTAAAAAATGGCCCATGCCGTTTTTAACGCGCCTGTTTTGAGCGCGCTCTTCTTCTGAAGCGTGTGATGTCAGCCGAAGCTTCTAATCGCGCTGCAGTCCGTGAGTCAGACTCAAGCAGGCACTTCACACGCAGCTCAGCAGGCAGACGCGTGGGATCCCAACGGACCAGCAGGGGGCGCTGGCGCGTGAGGAGACGCTGTCATCCCAGCCAACCGAAAACCCTCGCTTCCCTGGGCAGCACCGGCGCCAATCGCGTGTCGCCCTCCGGGCCTGCCAGCCACAGACGGCGCTGGCGCTGCCCGGATTGGATTCCAGACTGCAGCCGGTCCACGCACTAGAACAGCGCCTTACAGGACGAGCCAATCAGTCCCCTAAGATGGCCGCCAATTTTGAAAGAAACGTGCATTTTCATGTGTTTTTCGGCTCATGTGATCGTATGTTTTGGGCAGCAACATGTTTCATTGCTAAGGAATTCTCCAAGATCTGCAGGGCTATGTTTTAAAACGTTCCCAGTACCTAAAGACTTTAAATAGGAGTGCACTACCACATTTTTGGAGGGACAGGGTGGGTGCCGATTATTTTCTAGAGCTACACACACCAACCTTCTGCTATACCAGGCACACAGCGGCATGTCTTCACCATAAACACATGTGCAGACTCATGACTTGATTGTGAATGCAGAATAAAACTGGATCACAGAGGCTCATTAAATAATTAACTGCAGAACTTGGCATTGAATCGTGAAATAGCCCTTGTTGTAAATCCATAAATAATATGTGTTTGACCAGAGGTGGAAAGTCAGAAAGTAAAAGTCCTGCCATGTGTTTCTTCCACCCATTAGAATACATTAGACATTTAGCAGATGCTCTAATTCAGAACGACTTACACAAGTTTTTTATACAGCATTTACATTACATCCATTTATACAGCTGGATCTACACTAAAGCAATGTAAATACCTTGCTGAAGGGTACAACGGCAGTGTCATACCCTGGGAATCAAGCCTGTGGCCTTTAGGTTACAAGCCAGCAAATTTCACTAATTAGTTCTAGGTCCAGACTGAGGAATTGTGCTAATGAGGAAAACTAAATGATTGGAACAAAACACCGGGGAGGACTTTCACTTCCTGAACCTGAATTTTCCGCCTCTGTGTTTGACCCAGGCGGGGCCTGGGGTGTACGGAGGGGGCGGAGACCATGCTGCAGAGCTCGTCCAATCGTCTGCGAGCGTCCCTCAGCTTCTTCTCCTTGCGCAGGGCCCTGTACCACTCCATCTGCTGCAGGTAGCGGCGGGACAGGTAGCGCGTGCGCCGCCGCTGGAGGGGGGAGGGGGACAGGGGCGGGGAGGGGGAGGAGTTGGAGGCGGAGTTAGGGCTGCAGAGCTGAAGGGACCTGACCGCTTTGGAGGCCTTGTTCGCGCCCGCCCCGTCCCCGCCTCTACCCCCCTCCGGCGGCGCCCCGTTCCGCTGGGGGGAGTTGGGCGGCGCCTGGGTGCGCGTCTGGAGGGGGGCGGGGCCGGGGCGGGGTCGGAGGGACCGGCTCGCCCCGCCCCCCCTTTCCTGTGCGGCGGCGGGTTTCTGGGACGTCCCGGATTGGCCGGAGCGGAGCCGGGGCGGGGCTCGGGGGCGCGCGGCCTCGGGCTTGGCGAAAGCGGCCCGGCCGGCGCACAGGGGGAGGGGCGCCTTGCGTCGGAGCCTGGCCCGTCTGAGCGGCAGGGCGGAGGTGTACTTCACCAGCGGCCGCGGGTAGGGGGCGCCCTTCCAGAACGGGGTCACCGGCAGCTGGATCTTCTTCCGGGCCGGGAGGTACGAAGACTTGCGCAGCCATCGCCTGCTCAGTTCGGGGGCAGGGTTTGGGCCTGGCGCTATATGGAGACACCTCCTCCTGAAACAGTGAGGAAGCATTATAACAACTGCGTTACATTACTGACACCCGACAGATGCTATTAACCAGAGGGCCTGACAAACCAGAAGCCATCAGCGCTACCATCAGGAATACAAGTGTAGCAGAAGGTACAGAGCAGGTACAGTAGGCACCGGTAATGATTAGAATCCCCAAAACATCACATAATCTCCATATTCATTAGGAGGCATTAACCGTCAGCATCATTACACCATCTCCCTGCTTATCATCAGACAGTAACGCTAATTCAACCCGACAGCTGAACATCAGAAACTACAGAATGTCACAGCCCTCTGAGCAATTATAATGTGTGCCAGTTCACAACAGAACAGCTGAAGAAAAAAAAATGCGCGTCCTTCTGTTTTTTTCCCCCTATTACTTGTTGAAAATGACAGCTCTGAATGAAATCCACATGCCGCTCGACTGAATCTATCTCATGGAAAACAATCCCAGCATGCAGTCCATTCATGTGTAATATTTCATGAGCATGGGGATGATGCACAGATGAGCTCTATACCCGGCTGTCTTTGGCCTGTTCGGTCTTTTTTCGCCGTTTCTCTTTCTTCTGGCAGCCTGAGGAAACAAGATTATAACATAAGTCATTCCTGCTACGCCTGGATCACATTTCACAAACCTCCCACGTGAAATCCTGAAACTAGACTATAAGTATAGCACAGCTAAATAAATATATTTAGTATTTTGGTTTGATTGCTAATGCTATTATCAACATCAACGGTCATATTCTATTTTAATTAACTTCAGGCAATTCCACTCACTAATTGAAAAATGCCCATAATGTCCTACCAGGAATTTTAAATTAATTACTTCAACTGTTATGAAATTGACCCGTATAATGATGCGCACATAAAGGCCCGGTCAAAGTGTGGTTATCCGTGAAACTGCACAGCCACCCACTTGACAATTACCTGCGCAAAATGTCATCTGTCTCTAACTTAACCTACAATAATTTGATCTGGTCAACATAGCAACCTCGTAGTCTACACGTGCGCACTTCTCAATGTGGCCAAATATACAGTAGCCTACTGCAACACTAACGTTTTCAATAACTTGCGCTAACTGTTACTTCTATGAAGCCTTCCCTTACCCATTTTTCACCGGAGGATGATAGATGGGTTTCATGATAGCGCCCAAATAGCTTGGATAGTTACGCTAAATACAAGCATAAATATTAGATACGAACCGCTGCTTGATAACAGTAACGGCTTTTAACGCACCGGCGCGTGCAGACACTCAAGAACGTCACGTTAAACGCAAGCGAGAGGATAGGTTGGCTTTCGATTCAAAACGCGTTCATCCTCCGCATCGAAAATGACTGTATAGCCTAATAAGACATGACACCTGTTTTCAATCAACATTTAAAATTTGTACATTAATTTAGTTTAATTAAAAAGTGATAGCCTATAGATTGGATTCATCTGATTCAGTTGAAAATTTAGATAACGTTAGGTAGATATTTGTAGCCTTTGGCAAATGTTAGGATCAGTATCATTTAAAGTTCCTTTGGGCATACCTGTAGGGTAGTACAGGGCTCAGTGGTAGGAAATGCATTCAAAATGGTTATTCAAATACTTAAAAACAGAATAGGCTTATAAGACATTTTTCTGAGCAAGATCTTCAACTTGAAGTTTACTGTTGAGGCCGCTCACACATCCCTAAGTAAACCCCCAAAATGTTCATGATGTGCTGTGATTACCTGGACTGTCCTGTCATCTCGAGTTACCCTCGTCTCAATCAGTCTGTTCGGCCAAAGGCCCTCGCTGCTAAGCCTACCAAGAGCATAGCCCCCAGCCTGTCATCACCAGCTCGGGTAATTTTCCCATTCTCCAGGCAAGACAGAGATTCCCTTTTGTATCCACCAAGGCCAACAAAGAAAGATGTTAATTATAAGACAAATTTCGGGACAAAATCATTCGTCTGGAATAGTTTGGCGACACTGATGTGGTTTCATCTTTCCCTTTCCCATTGTCACCATTTTCAATTTGAGAGCCCTGGAAGATGGCATAACAAATGCTATAATGTGAGTCAAGTTTAAGGAGTCAAAGGTATGTCAGGAACAAGGGGATTTTCAGTATTGCCGAAGCCAAGATTTATTTGGGCCACTGTGTGAATCCCCCTTTCCAATTACATTCTCCTGGCATGTACAAAACAGTCCATCTGATTACGATCTTACATCTTGACACCTTAGCTACTGCACATCACAGTGTGCTGACATTTAATTGCTTTTGGATCCCCCAGTTTTTTCAGGCTCATGATAAGCTAGAAGGACAGACATTGAAATATTTAAGTGTATGTCTGTGTGTGTGTGTGTGTGTGTGTGTGTGTGTCTGTTCTGGAGGGGTGAGCGTCACTTAGGATTGAAACATCAGATTGCCCTCCCTCTAGCCTCACTGTCATGTCAGTCACCAGGGGGATCTAGTTGACCAAAGGGACACAACGGTGGACTTCCTGGAGAGGGGACTCTTGTTCCTGTCCGTGATGAGAGCTGGGCTGCTGACGGAAAGCCCTCTACTATGGGAAGATGCCCCTCAACCTGTCTTTGCCCCTCCCCTTACCCTCCACCCCCCTCCTCATTCACAGTACTCTCCCACAGACAAGCTGTCACTCAACTAAGGAAGTACTTTAAACACAGAAGGAAACTAGTGTTTATTTTTTCTCTCTCTCCCTCATTCATAAAGGCACTACCCAGGGTGGTGCATTTTAGGTCCACAACAAATAAAAATTCACCAAATGGAATCTCTTCAAATTTCAATTTACTAATTCTGTTTAAACACAGATATATCAAATACAAATATTGTGTACATACACTTGTTAAAGCCTCAATGCTGCCACTGTAAATCTAAAATGTATCACTGGAGGGCAAAGCAAACATTGGATATATTCATTACCCAAAGCATTTAGTTGTATGACACAGGACAATCCACTAGGTGGCAGCCTATGTTCTCATAATATCACTCCTCTTGCACAGCATATCTGTTTCTGCAGACACTAAAATATGCTTTTTTTCTGGATTTTTCAACAGTCTACTGGGCCACACAGGAAAAGACTAAAGCCACAAATATTGGAACCAATGCAGAATGGACAAATTACAAACAGCTTGTGTGCTGGTGACGTGAACTGACAGAAATTGCGTTGTGGTTTGTCGCATTACGTTTTGTTTGTTCATGTATTTGAAAATTAAAAGGCATTAACAGCCAAAGTAACTGTTTTGGGGATTACAAAAAAGTTTCAAAACTTATTTCCACTGTGGAGTCCTGACTACTCTGGCTGCATTGAATTTGATGGAAATCATGCATAAATCAAACATATGAAATTTACGAAAATAACTTTGATGGCAGTTGACTGCTATTTATCACATCGTCTCTGACTGCCAGTCTTAAAGTTCCAGTCTTATATCTAAGCAATTATATGGAATAAATTTGACCCCCAACGAACACTGCCCTCATCAGAAAGGCACCCTCTACAGGCTCTCCCCTCTAACCCTCCCTCACCTCCAGCGGCACTGGCATAAGATCATGCGAGAACCCGCCAGCCCAGGCACCACCAGATAGCCATCTCACTCTCTGAGCAAACCCAGACCGCACCGAATATATTTATACACACTAAGGGTCGCGGGACGGGGTACCCGCTGCTCCCGCTGCCCCGTTTGGCGGCAGACCAAAAAGGCCCAGGCGAAGACCTCCCGGGCCCCTTAACCAGCCCCTCCCACCAGAGCTGCCAGTTCTGCCGGGCCCTGACGTTGATGAATAGGCCTTCGATTGGGAGCTCCAGGCTCGCGGCGAGGGCGCGTCCCTTCTGCTGCGGGGCAGCGTCGGGGAACACAGCCGTTTCGTCTAAGTGGAGCCCCGGACTCAGGGACTTGATTAATAGGGGCGAGCGGCTAGCCCATACCCCCCACCCCCCCCCCCCCCCCCCCTTACATCACGCTATCTCTCCACAGAATTTGGAAAAATAAGCAGCTGGTCAGCTAACATGACATGGAGCAGAAAGACTCTCTGGCCCTCCTGGCTTACAGTGCAATGACTTTTATAGTGGGAAGCGTAGACTTTCAGAGTCTGCAAGCAGGGCTGCACAGTTCACATTTATGCACCTATAGCAGAGCTCTCAAATTTTAAAAATCCCAACGGGTGAGATTTTAGCTACTGCCACAGTTGGAACTCAGGACTGGTTTGAGACTGCCAACAAATTTCCAACTAAAGGGGGGACAGGGGGCAGTGACTGGTCAATGGGAAAATAAATATAACTGCAGAGGGCAGACATTTTTGGCTACTTTAACTTTAACCGATAGGCTACTAAACTCGTCTTTTAAGACACCGCAAGACAGCACGATAGCCCTTATTGAAATGCGTGAGATTTCAGACCTTCCCGCGTGAATGCGTGATTGGTCCTCAGTACACAAGTCTCTTGTCTGAAGTGTGAGACTTGAGAGCTCTGCTATATGCCTGACGCTGACAGGGGATTTAGTCAAAGTCAAAAACGGCAGCACAATTCAATTAAGGGGAACATTTATTGTCCCTTTTGCGGGATGGAGTTGGTCTTTCAGCACTGCAAAATGCCTGACAAAAAAACATGTTGAGGACAAACACTAAAGCCGAAAAAGGTTTTAAAGAGTAAAAATGGGGCCTTAATAAATGTGTAGGCTCAACATGAGGAAACTCAGTAACATCAATTTTTTTTAAAAGTGCCAGAAGAGCAAAACGAGGCTCCTCGAGGCCCTCCCCGGCCTATCAGGACCTGGCGGGCGGTCAGCTGACGTGCCCGGAGGAGAGCGCCAGCGCGGCTGACAGCTGCTTTGTGCTGCCGTGATGGACGAGCGCCCGGCCCGGGCCGGGACACGGGTCCGAGGGTCCCCCGTCCCTCCCGCCCCTCCCGTCCCTCCCGCCCGGCCGAGCGATCTTATCTGATCGCCGAGGGTCACCCGCGCGCGAGCGCTGACCGCCGGCCGCGGAACTCCCCCCCGAAACCCGATCCGCCCCCTCGGGTGAAGGTTCGGGGTCGTCCTATGAGGGGATGGGGGGGTGGGTGAAGGCTTTGAGATCTGGTCCAACCCCCTCCAATATGACCCAAGACAGGGCAGAGGGGTGAGGGGGGGGGGGGGGGGGGGGTTGACGGGTGCGTTCATTTCTCCGTTTTATTAAGATGCTGGAGATTAGACGGACTGCACAGGAAGCGTAGTCTCCTCTGCTCCCCCCCCCCCCCCCTCCGCTATCAGTGTCAATCTTGTACGGCCTCCATCAATCATGGTCCAGGTATTTGTGTTCGCCTGTAATTGGCTGAGAGAAGAACAGGGGATGTGTTGCTCTGTCAGCTGCAGAGTAATGGCTCCATTCTTCTCTCTCTTTGGCCCCTTTCACGCTTTCGTCCTCTAGAAAAACCCCAACTGACACCATTCATCACAACACACCCCCGAAAAATCCCTGCACCTGAGATTTTGCCTTTGCCTCATCATCCCAGTGTGATAGGTGGTTTGTAATACCAATCAGAAACCACTTAGGTGGCTCGGGGTTGAAGTGTCAAGTCGGTTTTAAAAAATCAAAGAATGTAATGTCCAGGAAACTGGAACATTACAATGTCCAGGAAACTGGAACATTACAACACCAATACCAGTTGCAGCCTACTCAATGCAAATACAGAATGATACAGGAGATACAGAATGTTCTAAAATATAAAAAAAAGTATTGATTCTGTATTTGTATGTATAATACTTCAAAATATTTTAGGCTGCTTTTCCTAAGGGGCATGTCGCAGATGGTGTATTTGCACAAGAACTGCAGGTGGTGCTAAGACTTAGGCATTTTGAGATCTCCCTCTTGGAAGACGAATCGACGTCAAAAGGGTGCCACCTGATTCCTTGGATATCACATATTTGACTAATTCACTTTTAAGATGTTTTAAGACGCAAACGACGAAAAAACACCGCAGGTCAGGCGCAAGAGACTACTTTTAAAAGCGGCACATAAATACTAGCGCCGGGATTGAATTAAGACGGGAGTGTTTCTCCTGCAGGACCATCTCGCGTCCGGTTCATCCTGCCGGAGTTCACAAAGTTCCGAGATGGAGACCCAACCTGCATGGAAAAATGATCAGCTGTGAAGGGGAACGGGTTGCCGTTTCCATAAATTTCACCAAGGCAACGGTTGAGAGCATCCCCTGACAACCGGTATCTCTCGAGCCGCTCTCCTCCAAATGAGAGGGAAATAAATCACCTCTCATCCAAAAAAAAAAGCCACTTTGCAGAATCGCGCTTAACCGCTTTTTTTTTTTTTTTTTTTTTGAGTTTCACGAAAAATTCCTTGCATCCTTAATCCACCAACCTAGGGAATACGCACAATACACCATTGTTAAGGTCTGACATGCCGCAGGTACTTTTTTTTTTTTTTTTTTGCATAAATCGGGGCGAAGCGAAGAGAACTATGGAAGGTCTGCCTCGTAAATAATGGCAGCAATAATATTGAAAATGATAACAATACCAACAACGTCGGCGAGTCCGAAGGCGGAGACGGCTTGCCTCTTCCCCAAACCGATTTGACCCCGAGGAAGAAAAAGAAACATTTGTCATGAATTTATAGGCTCGGGGTTAACAAGGTCTGCTACTTAGACAAACAGTACGTCCCCGAGTTGCTGTAAATAACTAGCAAGCGCTACGGTACGGACACACACAGTCGCTGTCTGTGGGAGCAGCGGTCATGGTAAAAAAGGAACCGTGCACGAACCAGACAGGCACTTCGGAAGGCCGGCAGACAGTTTCGGCCACCTGAACAGCAGTATGGCGCAATCACGGCTATGGGCTGCGTACATATGTTTTTAATATCTACTCTGTTCTCACAAGATGTACTGCCCAGAAGTAGACTCGAATATAATCAAAACGCCGACCACTCTGTTAATAATAGCACTTTCAGTTTTCGTTTATTCAAGAATCTTAATAAATGTACTGCTGATGGTACCAGAGTAGTTGTTTTGAGACGAATGTGTTACTCAAACCTTTATTGTGCTCACACAATATTTTTCAATAAAATAAATTTTCCATCCAGTTGGGCCAGTTTTACAAAGGGGTGCGTGGAAGTACTGTATTCCCCTTCTATAAGCAGTTTTGGACAAGCAGCATTTAACCAAGACAAATTTCTGGAACTAGTGCGCGCGCACGTGCAAAACGCATATATAAAAATATAAATGCAGTGCCTTGGCTCGACAAGCACTTCTGTTCCCCACAAAGCAGCTAAATGTTCAATACTGCTCTCTGACATTTCGTAAAATTTGAAAGGCCTGGGGTTTGAACCAAAACTCTGCCCCTGGTTGAAGAATTATGATGAGACATACCAATATTACAATCTGTAAAAAAAAAAAATAAAAAAAACATTTAATTTTTTTTAAAGGCACTGACTTTTGTCCTCTTTGGCTGTGTCACCTCTCCCTGACCCCCGTGTGTCAGGTAGGTCAGTGGGGTGTCACTGACCCCCTGACCCACTCACCTGGGGGGCAGGGGGTGGGAGGGGGCATGTCAGGCAGGCCACTCAAGCATGGGACAGTCGGGCTGCCCACCCCATTCAGTCCGACCACCTCAATAAATCTGGAGAGAAAAGGGGACCAATGGTGTCTGTTTATTTTCCAAACCCTCTCTTCTTCTGACTTGATTCATGGCTTTAAGCCTTGGGGTGAATTGTAGCTCGGGCCTAGAAAAAAAAAAAGGCACCTGTGTGTGCATGCATGCAGCGATGTGCGCGTGCATGTGTGTGTGTGTGTGCATGTGTGTGCACGCGCGCGTGTGTGTGTTTCTTTCAGTCTGCTCATCTCTATCAGGGTCTGCCGCTAGGCCAATCCACTACCATAAGGAGCCACTACTGTCTCTATCTTTGCACTCGAGTTGTATTTTATGCTGATTTACGTGCGCTAGGTAAACTTGTAAGTCTTGCCTGGTGTCAGAGGGCCAGCAGAGCCGGGGCCCGTACTGTTTAAGAGCCGCCCGCAGTAACGGCATGTGAACGCAAGCTTCAGGCCGCGCCCTCTCCCTGTGTGGGAACATCCCCGGGGTCAAAGGTTAACTAAGGGAAGGCGTTCTTCTTTTTTTTTTTTTTTTCCCCTCCCCAGCAGCAGTACATTAGAGCTTCTTCATCCATTCTCCGCCTCGCTCCTCTCAGGTGAAACCCAGTCTACCAACTGTTACTGTCATCACCCTCTCTAATGCAGGCCCCCACGCGGGGGGGGGGGGGGGGGGGGGGGGGTAAACCAGCCCGGCTTTCAGCACCATATCAGCCCCCCGCCACGCTGTGCCACGGCTAGGGTCCGAACACTTTTAACTGCAGCGCACCTGTGCGCCCCCCCCCCCCCCCCACACATCGCTGCCCTCCCTCCACCCTCCATTTGCATCTGTAACTCACTACCCCCCTGCCCCCCCCGCCCCAAACAAGCTCCAGTTAGGCTGTCGGACCGCTCTCTGTAAAAATGGGGTTTGAAGATGACTGGGGAAAAGGAGGCGTAGGGATTATAGGGCCCCCCCACAGTGTGATTCATTACAGGGCTGAGCGAAGAAACTGGAAACCACTGCCCCCCCCGCCATGCCAAAGACACACATACACATATAAACATACACATACACACACATACACACACAACGCTCACAGACACACACATACACACAGACACCCACACACATACATACACACATACTTTCACACACATTTACACACACACACACACAAACACCCACATTCACACACTGTCACATACATTTACACACACACTCACACACATACATACTCACACAAATACACACACACACACACACACACACAAACAAACACGCACACTCACACACATACACACACCCACCCACACATGCACACACTGTCACATACATTTACACACACACACATGCACACGCTCACTTTTCTCTGTTGTTTCAGGGCCTGTGGCACGGAATGAAGTGAAATTTCAGAAGGGCCGAAAAAAAAACACGCAGGCCTTTCTTCCTCATTATCCGCCATTATTTCGTATGCATCATTACCCCTCCAGAAACACTGTGACAATAAACAACTCAGCAAAGGCCAAAACAGTTTGAAAGCAGACGAGGAAACGCACAGAAGAAAAAACACACACGCCCCAAAGTGCTTTTTTGCAAGCTGGCGGATTTAACGGAGAAGGCGCTGATTGGGCCCAACGTTCGCCTCGCTGGAAACTCTCTCTCATAACAATTAAGTGCGGAAATCCGAAACGCGAAAAGTCAAAAATAATGTACACAGGTACGGATAATGTATACAGTAGTAATAATAGCGGGAACACGAGCCGTCCCGGAGGGACTTTTCCCAGAAAATCCCAGAAACCTTTTTAGACGGAGTGGGAAAAGGTAATTGGATAACACGCGGAGGAGCGAGGGAGGCCCGGATAAACCGTGTTTTTCCCGGGTCGGGAACGTCTCAAGATAGATGTGGGAGCCTCTCTCTCTCTCTCTCTCTCTCTCTCTCTCTCTGTTTCCGAGACGATATTCCCCCCTGCGAGAGAAGCAGAGGAAATGGAGGGTAAATAAGACCTTTGGCGACGCCGTAATGATGGCGTGCCACTCCATCCAATCTGGATAAATAAACCGCTCTCCGGCGAGGGGCTCGCAGTTATGGCCAAAACCATTTTTCAGCCCCGACGGGTCGCTGCCTTTTTTTCTTTCCCCCCCGAAACGGCGCATGTTTATTGCGGGACGCATGTTTTACATTTTATATGAAATATTTGGTTTAGCTTGGCCGAGGCTCGGGGCCATGTGACTCAGCCAGAGATTGATTGGGAGAGCGCGCTACAGTGCGACAGTCTCCATTAATCACCGCCCCCGACACTAACAGGAAATCAAAGGGCTTCCTTATCACATCACTCTTACCCCACCCTGCCCCCCCCCCCCCCCAAAAAAAAAACACTGTAAAATTAGAGTTGCAGCTATCAGTGAAGGTCGCTTGATTCCCCACCACCCCACCCCAAAAAAAGATCACTTGTAAAAGAGTTGCAGCTATCAGTAAAGGTCGCTTGATTCCCCCCCCCCCCCCCCAAAAAAAATCACTTGTAAAAGTAGAGTTGCAGGCAGCTATCAGCAAAGGTTGTTTGATTCCCCCACAGCCCCCCTAAGAGTCACTTGTAAAATTTGGGTTGCTGCTATCAGTAAAGGTCGTTTGGATTCATCCCCCCGCTTGTTCTACCTGCTGGCCAATCGCAAACGCGGGTTCCCTTTCCCCCCCCCCGTACGCGAGCGGGAGCTCATTCCCGCCACCCTCTCCCGGGCTCCTGCATCGGATACGTAGGCGTGCGGGCCGTTCCTCTCCAAAAGCCCTGTGCAAACACGGCCTCGGGTTCGGCCGCCAACCGTCCCATTCAGGCCCCGTCAGAGGGAGCGCAGGTCAGCACAAAGAGGTGCCGACGCTTTTGAAACCAGATGAATAGCCCGTCGATTGAAAACAAATACACCGATGTCCTCTTCTTTTTTTTGTTGTTTTTTTAAAAAGGTTTTAAAGCGGTTCGGACGTGTTCCTTTTTACACCTAGCCCGAGAGACCTGGCTGAGCGCGGTAATCCGTCTTCAAAGATCGGCTTCGCGCTAAAACAAATGTACCCTTCGCAATTACAAGGGCAATTACAGAATTCGGCTCATGACCTTACAGGTAAACGCTGGGACTAATTCTAATGCTTCTAGACACACCGAGCTTTCCCCTCATGTGAATGTGTTCTAAAAGGATCGAGCGTGACACCATTACAACACTTTCACATGAACAGATCTGACACCACCAATGGGCTTTAGCAGTGGAATAAGTACCGAAAAGTCAGAACAGCAGTAAACAGAGATAAAAAAAAGAATAAAGTTAAAACACCGACCCCGAAAGTCCCCTTTTATAGCAACATCATTTTCATTATGCTCAAGAGAACTTTGAGTCCATAAATAGTCAAAATGACTATACATCACAGTTACGCATATAGACTGTCGTTTATATAGCACCAGTGCGTGATTAATAAAAACAGATTCAACTTGCATCTCAGTACTCGTAACAGCTAGCAATGCACGTTGTGGGTGTTTTTTTGGAATGGCTCAAAAGCACTCAGGAATTACTTGTGCTTGTCTTTTACAAAAAAAAGAAATGTCCAAAGGGACTGTGGAGGTTTTAGTTATCCCCAACAGCACGCTGGCCTTAACTTCACCCTGTTCTGAAGTCACAACAGCAGCGACTCAGTGTCCGTACGGCGCTACGCAGCTGCCGTCGGGCGTCCGATGAGACAAAGCAACGCGCTCCTGGTTACGCCCACGGAGCGGAACAGAGAAAGCATCCCCATTCTGCCCATCGGGGGGCGCTAGAGGCTCAGCGCGAACCCTCTCTCTCTCTCTCTCTCTCCCTTAACCTCCAATGGCACGGATGAGCAAACGCGCCCGTCGCCCGATTGTCTCGATTTAATTTTTTTCCTTCGGGCACGTCGAACGACACGTGACCCGTAACGCGCGCCCCCCCCCCCCCCCCCCCCCCCCCCCCCCCCCGAACGCCTCCCGGGCTCCGTCCAATAAAGGAGAGCGGCGGGTCGGGCAGGTAAAGGGGGCGTGGCCCCCTCCCTCTCGAACCTCGGCTTTGAGTGACACTGACAGTCCGGCCGGCTGGCATTCCAGGCTCGGAACGCTGGCTCTAAAGCACGGCCCCCCCCCCCCCCCCCCGATCGACGGAGCAAACAGACAGATATTTGTTAATGAATCCCTGGCCTCGGTAACCCAAACCCCTCCGAGCCTCTCCCCCTCCGCCTGAGCGCGAGCCCGCGGGCCAAAGGTCAAGGTCAGAGGTCACTGAGTTTTTAAGCCCCTTCTCTCTCTCTCTCGGTCTCTCTCTCTCTGGTGGCGGTGGGAGGTGATCTGTCCCTAATGGGTTTGTTAAAAAGGCTAACACAACAGAGGAGTGTTACTGTAGATCTTTTACTCCATCCCTCGGAACGCTTGGGAGGGGTTTTCGTGGTAAAAGCAAACCTGGCAGTGTAAACACATCGCAGTTTAAGAGTAACAGCGTGCCTGCCATAAATACACACGGCGATCGGAATCATCCGCAAGCCTTTCGACATCAAGAGCCCAACTTTATCGTGTCTACTATTAGCTACTGTTTGTAAAATACCTCTCGTGCCAAAACGATGTATGAATATTTTTTTTTTAATCAGCGTCTTTTTTCTTTTTTAATCCAAAATAAACCCCACCCCCCCCCACCACGGCTTTGCTTTCTTTTCATCTACAAATCGTGTCGCATTAAGCAGAGCTACTGAAGTAAACAGAGGTTTAGTAAACAGTGGCAAAGCTCTCTGAATAAGATGCACAGGCTAAAGCCCCAGTTCAGAAGCTGATGGACAAGATTAAGATAAGGTGTGGAAAAAGGAATGTGTTTATATAGGCAGTTTATATAGATTAAATGGGCTGTTATACTGTTTGTGTGTGTGTGTGTGTGTGTGTGTGTTTGTGTGTTAGAGCGTACGTGATAAACAGAATTTCTCTGTTCAAGTCCAAAACCAACATCTTTTAAAAAGCCCATTGTTTTTGCACTTTATCTTTGGATACAAAATGGCATTCTCATGATTAAACGGATACCGTAAGCAATTAGACCATTTTAATCAAAGGACAACAAAGTAGTTTTTCTGCATTTAAATGGCATTGAATCTGAGCGGGCACTGACTAGGGCAGGAGCGTACAGGAAAAGGGGTCCTGATTGAGCATAAACACAGAAGTGAAATGGTCCCATATACACACTGAGAGAAATAGATCCCCAGCCCCACTGACAAAACGGTGATCAAACTAAATTTTTTTTTTTTTTTGGCAAAATGTCTAGTGGTTACCGTAAGCATTTCCTCACTATAATTCAGGCTCTGACATGGGAACAAAAACAGCCAATGGGGTCACCCCTTTAAGCACCCCTTTCTGTGTGAGCAGCCTATCAAATAAATCCACACTCAATATTAGACAGAACAGAGAAAAAAAACCTGCTTGGAGAGACTAGGGAGAGCTCTCTAGCCTGACAGAGGCTCTAGACTGATTAGAATGAATTTAATAGCTGTGTAATAGCTGAAGATTTAAGTGAATTCTGCATATATACAGTTGTGTGTGTCCGTGTGTGTTTGTATACGTGTATTCCAGCTGAAAAAAAAGATTCTGACATGACTGTAGGAGTTGACAAAGTGCAAAAAAAGCAGGATAATCAACGTGATGATTCTGCGGCAGGCTTGACCTGTCCTGGCAGCGCTGTTCACCACACGCTGCACTGTACTGCATGCGACTGCAGCTCTGAAAAATGGTCTCACTTCTCAATTTTCACAAAATAAATTCACCAGATCTGATGAACAAATTTCCCAAAAATGTATCCAGAAACATCTTGTTTTGCTTTCTTATTTATTTTTTTTACTAGTTATTGTTTCTCGTTATTGTAACGCAGTGCAGCCATAATTAATAATCACACTAAACCTTATTTATAGGGTACATTTCTTATGATTTTCTCCAATTAATAATAATACTAAATTTTATTTATAGGGAACATTTCTTATGATTTTCTCCCATTTGTAAATACCACCCCAGTATTTAAAACAGTAGTTTGTGTTAAATGAGAAATTAAATCACAATGTCATAGGTAGAGAAATGGCTGCCTCACGTTCATCTTTTAGAGGATAGCTGCACAACCGAGTGACTGTTTTCATCGGGTCAGGTGCCTGGGTTTGCAGATAAACATCTCACCCACAGCAAAAAATAACAGCGTCCTATTGAGCCCAGATAATTACGCGGCCTCCTGCCAGAAGAAAGCAGATTTATCACCTCAGATAGCGATCTCAAAACCGCATGACTGACGACGCTACGTGTTAAACCTAGAACTGCTTTCATTAGGTCCTAAAATACGAAATAAATCATTTTAGGATAAAGAAGTGTTGCAACGCATTAATGATGATACAGTGTTGTTCTTCCTGATGCTAGCATGTTGTTGCCGGGAAGTGACGCCATCAACGCCACTTTAATAGCGCGAGAGTCTTGACTCCGTCAACGCTGACCGGTACCTGATCACAGATAACGCTGAAGAACACGGAGGTGTGGAAAAGGTTTGTGTTTTATAGTCGCCAAACCAAACCACATATTCAAAGTTAAACGAAGACACCCGTGGGGTTTTCCCAGTCCATTCGGATCCCCTATAAAAACAGGTTGTAAACGTTTTGACAATAACTGAACAACACTGTTCTGTTAGGAATCATTCTCGTTTCTGTCATGAATGTCTGCGTTTCCACATAATTCCTTGTAGTTGTATGGAATCAAAGATCGAAGGGATGTACATTGGGAACGTTTAGACGTAATCCATCTTTTCATGTTATCATTCGCCATGAAGTGGGCCAGTATGTTGACTTGGTCTAAAGCTTTTTCATTACAAAAACATTCCTGGAAAGTTAGGACAAACGCATAAATTTGTCCAGTTTCCTGTAAGTCCTGAATGTAATTTTAAGTCAGAATGAACACTACTGGTCTTAGAACTTTATTCTAGTTTGCTATTTGCTGTTTGAACAAAATAATAGATAGAATTGTGCATCATAATTCATGTAATTTTATCCACAAAGTTAGAAATGTTCAACAAACCTCACTGCTGAGTACTTTAAATTCAGAGCATTCTTGAATGATAACCATCAGGGGGTGTTGTCCGTAAGTTTGTATTCAAAATGCTCAAAAGATTTCTGTGATTCTGATGGAACACTTTTGGAGTAATGAAAAGTATTCTTATAAAAGTTGTCTGGGGAAAGTTGTCATCATAACTTTTTTCCCCACAACCAAATGGGAATCTAAGGGCAAACGTTCTGGAAACATTGACTGGGGCGTCACGTGAACTGGGGCGTTCAGTGTGATGGGACAAACCCAACAAACACTCAGCTAACAGAGAAAATTCAACTCAATGGGTTGGCATGCACATAAAGTTTTACAGTTCCACCACATTACTACTGCTTTACCACCATTATTATCACTACTATAATCACAACTGTCACTACTTCTTACTTCTACTACCTTTTTGGTCAAGCCCCGCTTTGGTCTTGACCAAAATGATGCTATCTTCTTTTTGGTTTCTAATGGACTTTTTTTTTTTTTTTCCTTCAACCGTCACCGTGCCCCCTGTCTTGTCTCTGTGTGCTGAGGCTTAAAATGAGCTGCAGATTAAGTATCTTTTTGTTATTTTACTTTTTGGTAAGCTTTGTCTTCATTTTGAGGGCTTTGACAACAAAAAAAAAGCTTCAGTAGGCCTCCGTGTTCTGACTGGCAGATAACAAACTCACAGATCAGAAATGTACTGATTGGAGCCACGAGCACAACATCGGTGTCACTGTCATAGCCGGGGGAAGCTAAGTCCCGCCGGCTTTTCTACCAACAAAACCAAGCACTCGTGACGCGGAGTCGTGTGTACGTTGTGTACGTTAGCCACGGCTCTCCGAACAAGGACGACGACGCGAGCGTGTGACCGCCACTCCCCCCGGCGCACGTCCGATATCCGAGCCTCCGGCAGCCGACGGTTCGAGCCAACCTTCTGTCGTCGCGCTGCAGGGTCCCGTCGTGTCGAGCGCTCCCTGGCACGGGACGCCCCCGGACAGCGCACGGAGGAGTCTCTCAGGACAGGTCGCCCGTTTCCTGGAAACGCGGGGCAAAGCGTTTTTTTTTTTTTTTTTTCGTTCAGCAGAAGCGTCGGGAGATCTTTTAGCACCTCATTTATGAGATATTCGGGATTAATTCACCGGCGATTTACACTTTCACAGCACCTGATATTGTCCTGTCCCCGCCGAGCCACAGATACCGCAAGGAGGGGGGGGGGGGGGGGTACAGTGTGGGATACAGTGTTTTTGGGGTACAGTGTGTGTAGGATACAGTGTGGGATACAGTGTTTGTGGGGTACAGTGTATGTAGGGTACAGTGTGGGATACAGTCTTTGTGGGGTACAGTGTGTGTAGGATACAGTGTGGGATACAGTCTTTGTGGGGTACAGTGTGCGTAGGATACAGTGTGGGATACAGTCTTTGTGGGGTACAGTGTGTGTAGGATACAGTGTGGGATACAGTCTTTGTGGGGTACAGTGTGTGTAGGGTACAGTGTGGGATACAGTGTTTGTGGGGTACAGTGTGTGTAGGGTACAGTGTGTGCGGGGCACAGTATGTGTGGGGTACAGTGCTGGGGGTACAGTGTGGAATGGCTACTGCATGTGCGAGGATGGGAGAGGGACACTCCATGTTCTCCTCTCTCCTCACTCTGCTCACCCTCTCTCTCTCTCTTCTCTCTTCCCTCCCCTCTCTCCCTGCCCCCTCTCCCTCTCTCCACTCCTCCTCCCTGGATCACCTGCTCTTGTATTAATCCCTACCCCAGGCCTTTTTTACGCCTGTTGTAGCCCCTACATACGATAATTGAAAGCCGAAGGGAACACGACCACAACACAGGACCAGAGAGAGTAGAGTTACAGGGGCACGCACCTTACAGGAGCGACTTTCCCTGTAGGAAATGCAGTCTGCTCCTTTCCATTTTCACTTTCCTTCTTCTTCATGGTACTGTATGCACCACATATATAGTACCTGTGATATGTACAGTACATACAAGCCAAATGACACACAATGCCACACAAAAATTTATATAATATCTAATAAATACTAACGAGACTAGCATCCAAAGGCAGCAGACTAGTCCTTCCCTTTCTCTCCCTCCCTCTCTCCCCCTCTTTCTCTCTCTCTCTCAGCTCGGCTCCTGGTGGCTCTCGGCCGTATCTGTTTGTGTAGACTCCACACGGAGAAGCCCAGGCCCGGGGTCACCCCCCCCCCCCCCCCCCTGCGTGCTGTCTGCAGCCAGCACTGGCGGTACGGAGCGCTCAGACAGGCGAAAACAAGCACCGAGATGGTGCCCGTGAACCATGCAGAGCCTCCCGCCCGGGTTCTGTTTGGTTTTTAGCCCCGGCCTGCTCTCCGGTGCGGAGGCTAGCCGCACTTTCTGCATCCGGGGCACCGGGGTCCGGGGACCACACAGGTCAGAGAAAAACACGGCGTGGGCGTAGGCCGGGATCCGCGTTTCTCACGTCAATAACAGCACTCAAGAAACGTCCTCGACACTACAAACGGTTTTTTTTTTTGGCAGCTGTGATGCAGCTCCTGTGACAATGGCTCTCGCAGTACTCAATTTTTTTCCCCCCCGGTTAACCCTGTGAAGAGTATGTTTTTGGAATGTTTTTTCAGCATTCTAAGCCAGTGTTAGAATGACTACAACTCCATGTGCTTTCAGTTACCGGTGGTGATTGTTACATCAGCATGAGAACATTCAGTTAAGAACATTCTAATCGCATTGTCACACTTTAAAGGGTATTTCCTATTAAACACAACCCCAAGCACTTTACGTGATGTGCAATGGTATCGGGAACTTGGACTGAGAAGGGAAGACGTGTAATGCCCAGGATAAGTCTGCAGGGGGAGCTCTCCTGGACTGGGACACGGGAGGAGGTGGAGAGGGTTGGGGTTGGATGAATTCTTTTCAATAAGCGATTCTCCTTTCTTGGGAGGTATGATTGTGCGTGTGTGTGGGGAGGGGGGTTGGGGGTGCTCAGAGGGTGCTGTCAGTCAGGCACAGCAGGGTGGATGGATTTGGGGAGCAGAGTTTAGCCTCATTGCTCCTTCTGCTTGCTAGTCAGCCAGACGGGAAATTAAATAATATCCTTGTTTTTGTTTGCCATTGTTATTGGTTGTGTTTCGGGCAAGATCTTTGAGACAAATGCAAGTGGCCGTGCGGTTTGGGAATGACAGTTGCATGGTCACTTGAGCGTTATGATTGCCCCCCTGAACCCCCCTCCACCCCCCCGCAGCGCTGCGCTCCTGTTCGTTTCGCCCCAGCACATGTCTCTCAGCAGGTAGGGCTTCCCGCTCCTCCTGGGCTGCTTTCTTCTCACCGCGACCTTTGACCCTGTCAGAGCATGCCCGCTGGGCTGAGAGATCCCGCCACACGCCCTGTGCTTAATGTACTTTTCACTGTCCGGGCGCTGCCCCTGTGGCCTGCTCTGCCTGTCACTCACAGGGCCACACCCCTCCCTCACATGCCCCTATCCCTTAATCACACAGCCCCACCCATCACTCACATAGCTCCGCCCCTTACTAGCACAGCCCCGCTTATCACTCACAAAGCCCCACCCCTTACTAGCACAGCCCCGCCCATCACTCACATGCCCCCATCACTTAATCACACAGCCCCACCCAACAATCATAAAGCTCCACCCATCACATGGCCCCACCCATCACTCACATCATGCTAGCCCATCCATCATATAGGTCCACACCAATATGCCGTAATTTTTGCGTCAATACTGCCGCTTACAACAAGTTTCTAAAAGAGCAAAATCAGAACATTACCAGACCCAGTAGGCAGGTGCCCACGCTAGCGTAACACAGACGTGGCTCAGAGTCCAAAACGAACAAACGGAAAACAAAATGGCCGCCGCCCGGAAGGCCGGGAATGTTTCGGCGATGACAGGGACGCGGCGGGCGCAATCCGATCCGCCGCTCCGTCCCATTATCATCCGCTGATGAATTTATTTTTCCGGCCGACGGAACGCCCTCGCCGTGGGAGCCCGGTCCGGAGCGGCCACCTGCTCGCCTCCCAACAGGCTCTCCGTTTTCAAAATAACGGCTCCTCCCAAAATGCCGGGCGGCAATTTGCCATTTGCCACAGGAGCTGAGAGGGTCAAACACGCAGCCGTGTAATTAACCCTAATGTACAGTAATTGCGGGGGGGGGGGGGAAAGCCTGGCCTTGGTACTGTGACTGATGCTTCAGTAATCCTCGCTGTGAGCACACGCCAATTCAAGATCGGAGCAATGTGAGAAACGTCTGCAGTGAGGTCAGTGGTGGAAAGTCCAGGCGTCAGAAAGAAAAAGTCCTACTGCGTGTTTCTTCCACGCCGGAACTCAGCCAGCTGATTTCAGCTAATTAGTTCCGCCTTCTGGCTGAAGAATTGTGCTAATTAGCAAATCCACGTGGTTGGAAAAAAAAATACTGGGGAGGATTTTTACTTTCTGAACTTGGATTTTCCATGAGTGTCCATCATTACTCTGTACATTACGGGGCGGCACGGCAGTGCAGTGGGTAGCACAGGCCTGGTAGCACTGGTCCTCTCTGTTACATTACAGGCATTTAGCAGACGCTCTTATCCAAAGCGACTTACACAACTTTTTACATAGCATTTTACATTGTATCCATTTATACAGCTGGATATATATACTGAAGCAATTCCGGTTAAGTACCTTGCTCAAGGGTACAACGGCAGTGTCCTTACCCGGGAATCGAACCTGCGACCTTTCGGTTACAAGCCCAGTTCCTTACCCACTGTGTTACACTCCGTCCTCTGTGTGTGGAGTTTGCATGTTCTCCCCGCGCCCACGTGTGTTTCCTATGGGTACTAAGGTTTCCTCCCACAGTCCAAAGACATGAAGGTTAAGCTATTGGGACAGCCAAAATAGCCCATAGGTATGAGTGTGTGAGTGGATGGTGTGTGTGTGTGTCTGCGTGTGTACCCTGTGATGGATTGGTGACCTGTCCAGGGTGTGTTCCTGTCTCTCGCCTAATGCATGCTGGGGTAGGCTCCAGCCCCTCGTGACCCTGACCAGGAATAAGCAGGCTAGATAATGGATGGATTCTGTACATTACACACTAGCTTAGCAGACCAATGTGTTAACAGGTCATCCATTTGCAAGGCATGGCATTTCACTGAAGCCACCCTGCTTAAGCCCAATCAGTATTCATCATCAGAACACTCCCCCTTGGGAATAGAACCCAAGACCTTCTGGATCAAAGCCCAGTTCACATGCCAGCGACATTACTCCAAACTTCCGCCCGCGATCCTATAACATCCTAAAAAAAAAATCTAAATTTATGAATTATATTTTATGTATCTGAAAAAACATATAGAAAAACTAACACTGCACCACAGGTTTTGTAAGGGGAACCCACAGTAATGGTAGGGCTGGGTGATGGTAGGTTTCCTCACGGTGCCAACATGGATCCCTGTCACCATGACGATGACCCTGGGGTGCCTGGGTGCTCAGCCAATGGTCCGGTCTCCTGTTGTTTTTAATGGCAAAGCAGACCTGGCCCTTTATAAATCCTTCAGGCTCCATCTTGTAACTCTTCCTAATGTTATTGGAATAACACGGTTGTTCAAAATGAAACGTATATGAATAGAAATGTATAAAAGAAAAATATAAAAAAGAGGCCAGCAGCCTCTGTCAATGGCATATACATTTCTTCCCGTCATAAATTTGACACAAAACCGTAACTGCTTGTTTATAGTGAGGTCAGGTTTGCAGTTACTGGGGCCTGTGGCATTTCTTTCTTTTCCTTTTTTTTATGCCGTTTTCCAAAAGTGAAGGATTTGGACGGTTTTCAGGGTCTCCTGGGGGGTGGAGAGGGAGGGAGGTGGGGTGGGAGGGGGGGGGCAGGGAAGGGGATGAAGTGAGCCAAAAAGGCCACCCATATGGAGAGCAGCTGATTTTCCAAGCACAGTGCCCCCACTGCACCCCGCCCCCCCCCCCCCCCCCTCCCTTCAGCACTGACGTGTCTGACAAGGTGATGCCTTTTATGGTGCAGCCAAAGCAAGCAATTCACAGGCCATAACTCCTTGTCTCAGCGGTTTTTGTTTGACCATAAATTACAGAAATAAAGTGCCCCCCGGGATCTTATTCATTTAGTTATGAATATTGCAGATACACAGACGTGCAGACGACTCACACATGCGTGCGGTGTATCTGCGTGAGCGAGTGTGTTTGTGTGCGCGAGTGAGTGTGTGTGCGTGTTTATGTATGTGTGTGAGTGTGTGCACGTGTATGAGTATGTGAGTGTATGCATGTGTATGTGTGTGTGTCTGAGTGTGACTGAGTGTGCGTATGTCTGTGTATGTGTGTGTGTTTGTGAGTGAGTGTATATGTGTGTGTGTGTGAGTGTATGTCTGTGTTGCGTGTATGTGCGTGTGTTTATATGCGTGTGTGACTGAGTGTGTGTGTGGGCGCGTGTTTGCTGTAATATTCCTGCTCAGTATCAGTGCGCTGTGAGCTGGTGATAATCGAGGGCCCATCCACGCTGGAGCAGGACTCAGACACACGCAGACGAGGAGCGGCCCGGCCCGGTTCGGCCCGGTTCGGCCCGGTTCGGCCCGGTTCGGCCCGGCCCGGCCCGGCCCGGCCCGGCCCGGCTCCCGCGCGGAGGAGCGCTGGGAGCCGCTAAAACTCCTCCGCAGCTGTCGGCCAGGAGCGCGGTCCGGTTGTTTTTAGCGGTTGATCAAACCACACACACGTCCGTTTGTTTGTTAGCACACTGGGCCGCTTCCCCGCGGCGTTTTTAACCGCCCCCGCGGATCAAACCGCACACACGCGGGCTCCCGCGGCGCTAGCTTGTCTTAGCACACTGGGCCGTTTGCGCTAGCTTGTCTTAGCACACTGGGCCGCTTAGCGACGGCGCTGCTCGGCGGGCCTACTGCGTCCCGCCCAAGGGGGACTTCCTTCCGCCCGGATTTCAATCAAGCAGACGTGCCACACAGACAGGTCCTCTCCGCCCCCGCCCCCGCCCCCGCCCCCCCCTCTCCCTGGGTCCTCAGCTCGGACCGAAAAAACAGGCCCTGTCTCTCAGCGGGGAAGTGACGTGCACCTCGACCAGATCCTGCTTCAAACACAGATTTAAAAAACTTTAACTCGTTAGATGCCGGTAAAATTTGAAAGCTGTTCTTTCTTTGCCTTTCTAGATACACAATAGTTATATCAGTAACATAACAAATAATGTAACATGAATTAGATTCACAGGATGTGTTTGCACAGTATTGCGATTGTGGGTGTGTGGGTGCGTGTGTGTGTTTAAATAAAAATTTGTATCACAGAAAAGAAAATCTTAATGAAACATGCTGCTAACCAAAACATAAGTTAAAGTATTAAGGAATTACTAAGATATTTAAATTAAGAAAAAAATTAATACATTTTAAGGAATTTAAAGAGTATAAAGAGTTAATAAAGAGTTATGGTCGTTTAAAACATTTATGTGACCCAGGTCTGATCCAGTCCACTACGTTCCCAACCGTGCTTGGCTGGACACACCGTCTGCTACCTAACTGAAGGTCATTTCACTTCAGATCAGCCAAACTTTCCGCACAGCACATATTTATATGTGATGAGCAGAAGGTGAAAATTTAATTTCATATTCATATTATTGTTCCAGCTACCTCTGGCCCTCCTTTTACGGCATTAGGACTCACTGTTGACATCATGGTACTTACGCAGATCATGACTCTTTCAGGACTGACACCTGCCAGGGAAACAAGCTGAGGTTGAAACACAGAGAGAGAGAGAGAGAGAGAGAGAGAGAGAGTGAGACAGAGAGCAGTATGGTAGTTTAAGAGTCCCAAAAGCCCACTAAATGTTTCTTTTTGATTGTGTAACAGGGGGAGAGTGTTCTCCCACGTACAAAAGATGCCTTAGGTTTAGTGTTTGGGAGAATGCTTTATGGACGTGAGAATTAACCTCCGTGAAAGCCATTAGAAACAAACACTGTTTTCAGAAAAGCTTTTTTTTCTGAAAGGGGGGTGTTTGTGCTTATTTTCTCTCTCCAAAGTTTGAGTGCTAGATGCCATAGTGTGGGGGGAGGGGGGGGGGTCAGTCTCCTATGTGCAGACACAACAATCAGAGATGGGGGGGGGGGGGGGGGCTCAGCGGAATGGGATATTGTGTGATTGGCCCCTGTGGAACGGTGGGGGCCTTGTGTGATTGGCTCTGGCCAAGATTATGATTAATGGGCATGGGAATAAAACATGGGGGGGGGGGGGGGGTTCGCCCTGTGAGGAAGATGTATGAGAGGGGCTCCCTTGCCTCAAACGCGGGGTGTCAAGGAGGAGAAACACCCACTCAGCCAGGCTACAGCCTGCTAAAGCTGACTCTTTAAAACGCAAAAGCTAAGACTCAGGGCACAGAATTTTCCTGTGGTTATTGCACTTTCTAACGTCTTGTGATCAAAAAACCACCAACAACCAGTTTTACTTTCCCAAATTCTACCCATATTTGATTGCTTTCAAAGCAAATTCGAACCCGTGTGCCAGTGCCGGTGTTCTCAAACTATTGGGGGGCGGGGGGCACAGCGTCTACAAGTGTAACTGCAGCTTGTTATAGATTTCTTTCTATCGGCAGTCAATTTAGGCCTTGGTGACTGAACTCTTTCGGCTAATGAACGACTTAAATAAGGCACCCAAGCGCTGAAGTGCACCAAAAAGCAGCGGACACTGCTGCCCTCCAGCACTGGAGCTTCAGATCCCTGCTCCATGCCTCCTACTTGATTGACGGATGATTGACAGCCATCCAGTAAAATTCAGCAGAGCAGCATTGACGGTTACCTCAACTACATTAGCTACTGCAGAGAGAGGGAGACTTCAAGGAAAAAAACACCACAATTACACGCAAGACCGGTAACCCACGCAGCGGCCTCTGACGTGCAGCGCTGTTACTCACCGCGTGATAAACGTCCGCTGTTATTCCTCCTCGCCTCAAAGAGCCGCTCGCCCGTCCGTCAGACGGTTCTCCTCGGCTCTTCACGTGCGGCCCTCTCCACCCCCCCCCCCCCCCCTCCCGTGAGGTTTCCCGACCCCCCCCCCCGATTTACACACTGTTCTGCGCTCCGCGAACGATGTGGGGCCCGTGAAATGATGAAAGGGTTTCGGTTGGTCTCCGAAAAGACCCCGGTATGGGAGGAATCCGCGGACAGCCATGGGAGGCTGCCATCTGTCTGCTGGCGTGGGCCACTCACAACAGCATGCTCCAATAGGACCTCAACAATAATATTAGTGGGGGCTTTTTTTTTTTTTTTTAAGGGCCAGACGAGCCTTAAAATATCCCCCACGTCGCGGAAAGACGTTTGGGTGCGCGCGTTGGTCACTCCACCGGTTCAATCGCACGCTGACAGGCCCATCCTCCAGGGGTCCATCTTTTACCCACTTTAAACGGGAAAAGACTTTCGCCCCAAATTTGACAAAAAAATTATACTCTTACTAATAATGCAATGCGAAATGACCAGTAGATCTCCTCATAGTAAGAATATAATTTTCCCAATACTCCATTGGTTGCCCGCAGTTTTTTTGCTGCTGTTTGCAGTTACTGTTTCATGCGTATGAAGGTAATTTACTCTTGCTGTAAAATATATTTATCCTTTTTTTTAATGTATTTATTTTAACCCAAATCTACAATATATTGCAGTGCATTCCATTTCTATAAGTCTAGTCTATTCTAAATTCATTTTTAAGTTCTAGTAATGGGTCACCATGTTCAGTAGCAGTTGGTAAGCGGCGATAGTTACTTTCTAGATGGTGGTTGCACATGTAGGTATAGCATTAGCAGCAGTTGAGGTAGCAATACATTAGTGGCAATAGGACAGATCTAGTAGCAGGAACGACAGTAGTAAGCATGCCTCCTCGTAAAGCTGTCTCATTAGATGCCTGCTCTCCCTCTC
Organism: Anguilla japonica; assembly: GCA_025169545.1. Taxonomy (NCBI): domain Eukaryota; kingdom Metazoa; phylum Chordata; class Actinopteri; order Anguilliformes; family Anguillidae; genus Anguilla; species Anguilla japonica. Next base: position 7,640,992 of record CM045892.1, on the reverse strand, counting down.
TCTCAGCGTTTGATAAGGGAGACAGGAAGGGGATGGTTCCTTTCAGGTTCTCTCCCACCTGTCCGTCTTCGATCTCCGGTTCGGGGCCCGCAGATAACGGCACGACCCTTTCTCCTGCCCTGGATAAGTGCCTCCTTGATTAACTGCCTTCCCTCCTAAAACACTTCCTGAGTTCAAAGGTCAATAAGCCCTTCATCACAGAGCCCTGGCCAGTGAGCACCCAGGTGACACTGACCTTCTCTCCCACGCCTATGAATTCACCTACGCGCAAGTCAAGTGTATCACCACATCCACCAGAGGACAAGACACCTCTTTGTGGAATACATTTACTGATTCTGCTCACGCACTTTAATACTTCACACATCATATAGTTCTTCTTGTCCACATCACAAGAGTGCTCCTGCTCACTTTTTTTTTTTTTTTTTGGGGAATATGACGACTCGATTTCCGCCTATTTTTCATGACCGACCAGCGTTATGGTTTGCTGGCCATTTAAACGAACCGTTTCACAATAGCAGCTTTCGGGGCCATTATTTGTGGTGAATACAGGGCAGCTGCTTCAGCCGGTCCAGTCTCTTGTTTACTCCGTTTCTCGCGGTTGACGTCTTTACGGCAGGAAGCCGCCGCACCAACTGCCCGCCGCTATTTAAATTCACAACAGAATACCGAGCGATATTTATGTCATCGCCGACATTGTGCCCCCAACAGCGACGCTTAATCAAAGCCTTTATGCGGATATTTGTTTTCGTGCGTCAATAAAACAGAAGCAGCCAACAAAAAAAAAATAAAGAAAAGAAAAAAAGTCCCTTGTCAATATGGCCGGTAGAAGCTGTTTCAGGTCAAAAGGCGGGGAGACAGAATGAGCAATTGTGTTGTGTTTTTTTTTTTTTTTTTTCCCTCGCTTCACAAACACGGAGCCTAACAAAGTATCCTTTCTGGGACACTTCCTTCCACTCTGATTGGACTAATTGGGACCCGTTGACAGTGAATCCCATCTGAGCAGGAACCGGCCAATCAAGAGGAGGCGTCTGTCATCCTCGGCGCGCTGGTCCCGTTCTCAGAATAAAACCCTTTGTCCCGGCGGCCTTGTTGACCTTTCCAGTTTTTTTTTTTTTCATATTAAAAAAAAAAAAAAAAAAAAAAACGGTAAGTGCATCAAATTTATTTATTTTTAAAATACACTGTAATCATGTAAAGAATGGCGTTTCATAATCTGGCAGTAGGGGGAAAAAAAAGCAGGCAAATGAGAAACTCTGTTTCATCTCCCCTGGCGCAAAAAAAGAAAAAAAAACTCTTCAACCTTGAACTAACTTTTGCCCCGTTACTGATAACGAACACAAAGGCTGTCGTTCTGAGCGGCCCGTTCATTGAATGGGCACAATGGGAGCTCACCCCTGGCCATGCACTGCACTGAAATACACGCCTGACGGAGTGCTCCGCCTATTCACCCGGCCCCGCGGAGTCCTCCTCCACCTGGGAGATGAAGCCGGTCCCTGGCAGTTTGGCCCCCGGGGTCCCGACTCACGTTTAGGAAATGTGCACGGATTCCAGCGTGAGGGACTTCTGTAGGACAAGCCTGCGTCGGCCTGGATTCAATGAACATGTTAACTTAATTATACTCAAAATTAAATGTGGGAAAAGTGCCATTTTTTTCTTCTTCACAATCAAGTTTTTTTAAAAATTTGTATTGATTTGAAAATTAGAGTTAAGGACAAATCAAGATGTTAAAATCATTGTGTTTTGTCAGCAAGGAAGGAAACATTTGAAATATCAAGCTTAAGAGTTTCTATGTCCCAAATTATCACATTATTTTGTATTAAACCTATATTACATTTAACATGTTTTTTTATAATGGCATTTTATCCATTATACAGCAAAACAAAATGGCCCCACGTCAAAAACCAATTGTTGACAAAAATGTCGGATGGACCCCTGTAATTCTGCGCTCTCAGACTGCTGAGTGAATGCAGGCTTGTGGCGGGACGTCCCGGTAATCCCAGCTGGTCTGTATCCCGGATCAGCACAGAGAGGGCCAGCACGCAGAGAGATCAACTCGTCGTGCTGCAGTGCATTGTGGGCGATGACAATAGCCGGCAGTTGACCCCGACGGCCATCGGTCGGCAGTCGCATTATCGCCATCGGTGGCATCGCTATAACGCACAGCGCTAGCCTTTCTTTTCTCCCCTGACCTCCACTGGCCCACGTGTCACTCACGCTAAAACCCGAAATTCCAACACCCCGGGAAAGAGATCGCGGGGCACGTGTCAATCACCCGTCCTGCACGTTAAAAAAAATGGGGTCGGTGTTCCTGGGTAGCGCTTGGCCCTCGTTGACCGTTTGGCATCCTTGTCGAAAGGAGAACTTCCTTGGCTGTCCTCCGGGGAAGGTGAGGAATGCTCGGAAGGGGGTCGCGATTTTACAGACACACTGTCCCGCGGACACCACAGAAGAACAGGACATTTGGACAGATCAAGCTTGAACCCCCCCCCCCAAAAAACTCCCCAGTGGGAAGAAAAAACTCTCAAATGGTCACAAGAAACCAACATCATTGGGAGGAAATCTCAGGATGAACCTGGCTTAGAGAAGCCCAATGTCCACTGCCTGGAATCAGAGGCTAAGGCTAGGCTAAAGATCAGTAGGGAAGTAGTGGGGGAATATACCAGACAAATGATCATATTGTTCCGGCAGATTTTAGCCGCGGGTATTGAAATATCTGTTACAAGACATCTCAGACACGATGAGCCTGTCTGAACAGATGGGTCGGAAGAGCACGGCCATGCATCTCGGGCCTCCGTGTTGCGTTGGTGGGAGAACGGCGGGGATTCGTCAGCGCTACTGTAAGAGTGACGGAGCGGGGGCTTCGCGGCGAAGGTCGGGGGGGAGCAGCTGCGGGGGATGAAAGGGACGGCGCGTTCGGACCGCCATTGTGCGCTTCTGAAACAGTATCTCCCGATCGGCGGCGTCCGTGTTCGCGTAATAGACCGCTAACAGCTCCTGTCAACGGGCGACGCGTGAGGAGGAGGAGGAGGAGGAGGAGGAGGAGGCCGGGCCCCGCGGCCGCAAGAGCACGGCGTTTAGCGGTTATTTGCGCGGTACCGAAAGCCGAGGACAGTTACAGGTTGTTTTTCTTTGTTTTCCAGGGATACCCAAATCCCCCCCCCCCCCCCACCCCTTAGCATTTAAGGCCTGTGTTTACCCACATGGACTCCAAAGCCAGCCACGGAGAATGAGGCCTGCCATTGACGAAAGAAAAACAAAACAAAACGGGAAAAAAAAAGAAAAAACATTACGGAGAGAAAAGAGGCGCAAGGTGTCCGGCGCGGCGGCCGGGTTCTGCACCTGAGGTTCGATCAACACGGCGGGGCGATGATGACACGTCGACCGCGCACCCCGAAACAGACGCCGTCGCCTCAATGGGCCCGTTGAGAGACGGCGGCAGGTGAACCGCTCGCCGGTGGATACAGTGTATCAACACCGCGTGTTACACGCTAACGCGCGTGTGTGTGTGTGTGTGTGTGTGTGCGCGTCTACGTGTGCGTGCCTGTTTCTTTCTGTCTCGTCAGTGTGGTCTTAACGAGGCTTGTTGTGTTCACGTGCTGTCAACCCGGTGCGTGCAAAAAAAAAAAACCCCAACACGAATTTTTGTTCCTTTTGTGGTAAATATTATTTTAATGAATAATGGTTGATACATGTTTTAGCATTCCAAAGCCAGCTGGTATAATATTTGATATAGCCAAAGTGCTTTAGCATTTCATTCCCAAAACAAAGGAACTTGCAAAGTGGTTTGCTTTGGGAAACCATCTTTTTTTCCTAAAACTCACACACTCCACGAACAGCTGGACAGGTGCACAGGAGTCCACCTGAATGGATCAGCAAACACAAAGACGGATCTAAACCTGTAACTGTGTAACTCCTTGACTCAGAAGCTTTGGCACAGTTCCATTGCCTGGGACAAAATGTTTCAAGAAAATACTTTAATCCGGGTACACTGGTAAAATTCCAGCAGATTACTGACACTTCTAAAAGAATAAAATAAATATTTCACCGATATTTATGTACGATTGTACGCACTGGTGAGTAATATGTTTTGCTGAAGATTCCCTGTGATCTGAAGGTGTGCCCTCAGATGTTTCCAACATCTGAAGAATTGAAGCATTAAAATATTTGACCCAATTCCAATACAAGCTTGCTTCAAACAAAAAAAAAAAAAAAAAAAAAAAAAATCTGTTTAAATGGAACAGATAGATGTGTCTATGAGTTTTTCCTGGCATGCCCTGTCTTTCACAGTGATACAGGAGAACAATTACAAGAGAAGATATGCCAATGAAGAACCATAGCAATGTAGCGCAATATATAGCTCCTGACACATACCTGTTGAGCCTGTTCATATTACCACAAAGGCAAAACCAAGAACCAAGCCGATTATTTACAAGCAATAATTAGGAAAGGGACCACAACTGCAAGCTGTGAACTTGATGTGATGCTAAAAGTCTCCAGTGTAAGAGGCCCGCACTGTACATGTACGTGTTACAGACACAGAGCGCGCGGGCCGAGTTCACACGCTGACCAATAGATGGCGCTGAAGCACAGCTAGCTGTCGGGCAAGGCTTTAAGGGGCTAAGCACAAAGATAAGTTGGCGATAGCGGCAGGAGGGAGAAAAGTGTGAATGTACGTGTGTGTGTCTGTGAAAGAAAGAGAGAGAGCGCAAGAGAGGCGGGAGGGGAGAGAGAGAGAGAGGAACGCATGACTCAGCGCGGAGGGTGTCAGTGGGCCGTAGTGTGTGTCAGTTTCTCGCTCTTACCTGGATCACCAAAAGCCACTGCGCTAATTCCCAGTAAGATTAGGCTTCTCTTCCCACACCGTTCCGCAAACAGACACGTAAACAACAGACGACGACTACATTCCAGAAAATTCCAGAATGAAAGACAAAGGAAAATGCAAAAACACAAAATTCTGACAAGGCCCGTCAGCCCCCCCCCCCAAGGCCAGGCGAGTCAAGCGGGTGACCCCAGGGAAGGGGGGGGGGGGGGGGGGCAAGTTAAAACGAGGATACTGTAAAGTAAAGCTTGTTCGGAGCGAGCGAGATTTTTATCTCACCGCCAAATGAGAAAAAAAAAAAAAAAAAGAACGATGTTTGAACAAACCGCATTTCAATGCGTGTGACTCACTTTAACGGAAACCCGGAGTTTACTTTGTCTCTCTTTCAGAGGCGCGACACGCACAAAAGCAGGACTTCGCCTGGTAATGCTCTCGGGTGAGTACCCACAACGCACTGGGCCGTGTTAAAACGTATCCTGGAAGACGGCTTAACCCTTATTTTCATTTCCATATGAGAGAGACTAAGGAGTGAATCCTTTTCTTTCTCCCTCCTTCTTCAAAAAGGCGTCTATGCTCTTCATCTCTCCTTTATCAGAATGTTACTCACCAGTCTGACGTTAACCCCCCCCCCCCCCCCCCCCCCCCCCCCCCCCCCCCCCCCCCCAACACCCCCTTTTTCTTACAGGTTTTGAGAAAGGCTTCACATTTTAAGTTTGCATGCATCACTTCTTGACATTGTCCACATGGCTCTGACATAGATATAATTATTTTAAATCAGAATTTTATCTTTTTTTTATCCTAGACAGATGTGGTCATTATCTTTTTTTTTATTTTTTAAAAAAAGGGGGCTGCATTTGGAAACAGGCGGCTTGGAAGAGCAGAGATGGTGTAATGCGTAAAATTCAAAGATATTGCATTGTAAGTTCAGCCATCACAGCATACAATGGCACAGCGTATACTGGAGTAACACAGGTCAAGTCAGCAGGCCTCAGGAAACAGCATTTAGCATTTTTGCTAGCATTTAAAATAAAGTTTTGCATGTTACTACACAGTTCCTGTGGAAATACAGATGTCAGTATGTATATCCAAATGAACTTGTAGCCCACAGCCCAGCTGAGAGAGAGCAACGCAGAGATCAGACTGCGGGCAGCCTGACTAATGCGGTAGGTGACAGCAGAGGCGCGCCACTCCGAGGTCTTCCGGAAACGTCCCCGCTGTTCACACCGCACGCCCCTTCAGACCGGCGTTTCGGGTTTTCGGGCTGCGGCGGATCGGACGGTTTCCAGGACGACGGCCTTCTCGTGGCGTTCGTTCGCCGACTGGGAAACCCGAGCGCGCCTGAGCTGCCCCGCGAGCCAGCGCTAAACCGGCGCTAACCAGTCTGCCGGTTTCCGAAGCCTGGTCACATAAGCAACCGTTTCCACGGGCTCCGTTTCAGAGCGGACCAAGAGGAGAGAGCCGAAATTTACATTGAAAGAATACATAAGTGATGAAACCTGGCCAATCAGCCCATTCCAGGCTCATAATCTACCTATAGACTACAGAGTATCGCGAACCGCGCGGATTTGAGCGCCCCGGCGGGTCCCTGCCTCCACCGCGTGACCCGGCAGCTGTTCCCCTCGCTGTAAACGGCATAAAAAGCTTCCTGATATAATTAAAGAGGAACCCCCCCCCCCCCCCCCCCCCCCCCCCCCCCCCCCCCCCCCCCCCCACCACCCCCCCCCGATGTGATTAAAGGTCCCCCCCCCCCCCCCCCCCGATGTGATTAAAGGTCACGCGGCTTCCTTCCCAACACACTGTACATACTTCACCGCCCCCCCCCCCCAGCTCCCCCCCCCCCCCCCCCCCCCCAGTAGACCCCTTAATGGTTTAAACACTTCAGTGTACATGTAACGCCTGGTACTGGGGTCTCCTGAAGGGGGGCGCGAGGGGGGGTTGGGGGGGGGGGGGGTGGGGAGGTGATGCTTTATCGCCATGAGAAGGAACCCCCTCCGTCTTGATAAATGTCTGCACTACATGAGGGATCCTGTATGTGGTGGTTAGGGAGAGGTTGAGGGTGGGGGGGGGGGGGGGGAGAGGCTCTCTGGGTGGTTTTAGGGGCAGGAGATGGGCATGGGGGGGGGGCCCGGATCACCAGGGAATAAAATGTACGCGGTGCGAAAAGATCCGACGCGGATGTCTGTTTTAAGACGGGCACTAAATCGCTACCGGTTCCCTCTGCTCAGACGTGTCACTGACCAGGACAGCCAATGGGATTCCGTTTGATAGGAAAAGGACATGTGTGGTCCCCCTGGATGCCACTACTGTTAGCGTGATGATGAGCCCTGCGGTAGATGATTGATTTAAAAAAAAAAAATTAAAAAAAATCAATTCATGCTGCTTCAAAGCACTGGAGTCATGTTCACTGAAATTACCACGCCTGAATCGAGGGCAGGGATCTCAAAACCCCAGTCCTGGAGGGCTGCAGTGCCTGCAGGTTTAACTCCAGTCCTGGAGGGTTGCAGTGCCTGCAGGTTTAACTCCAGTCCTGGAGGGCTACAGTGCCTGCAGGTTTAATTCCAGCCCTGGAGGGGCATAGTGTCTGCAGGTTTAACTCCAGTCCTGGAGGGCTGCAGTGCCTGCAGGTTTAACTCCAGTCCTGGAGGGGCATAGTGCCTGCAGGTTTAACTCCAGTCCTGGAGGGCTACAGTGCCTGCAGGTTTAACTCCAGTTCTTTAAACCAGCAGCCAATGTATGCCTTAAAAACAAGATGTATGTATTCTTTAGCCAATCAGTGACTTAAACAAAGCACTCACGTCCAAAGTCCACCAAGAACCAGCAGACAACGGTGCCCTCCAGAACAGGAGTTAAAGATCCCTAACCTAGAGGAAATTAGGGGCTTATTATTTTGGCTCAATAGGCTCCCAAGCTCTGGGAAACCTTTGCCAGGTTGTCAGGCTCAAACTGTCACGGTAACAAAGTTTTTACTAAAGTCGTGTCAGTGGGAGATGGGCTGGGCTGAGTGATGTTTGACGCGGAGCTGTCCCGATAACAACCTCACTTAATATGTGAAATATGCCTGAAAACCCTGCTTTGTCAGCACAACAAAGAACCACTCCTGTCTCTACAAGCTTAATTCAGGGCACAATGCTTTCAGTCCAGAATTCAGACATGTCCAAGTGCAAGACTGGTATTAGGCTCTGTCAAAGCACATTAAAGCCAGAGGCCTTGCTCTGAAGGGCTTTTGTTATTAACAAAACCATTCAAAGTGACTCAGAGCTGCTGTCATGTTCCAAGGCTGGCCTTCGGTTGCAGTGAGCAAACCCGCAGACAGGGGCCCTTTGCGAGATTTGAAATGTTGCATTCTGGGAAATGTAGTCCATTTCTAAAATAACGTCCCTTCCAAAGAGCTTTCCAGCCAGAGATAGAGGAGCTGGCTCAAGTTTGCATGCACTAATTCTGAGGAACAAACCAATGAGCTACAGACCAGAAATGGGACACTTGGTTCAGTAAATGCCAAAAGATGTCTAAAGTCAAAGGCGTGACAGTTTTATTTCCATTGAATATATTTTTCACGTTTAACAATAATCAATAGATTGAAGAGTCAATATCAACAATGATCCTTTATAATCACAAGAAATGCAAATCACAGCACGTGTAAGGAAACAGAAGGGACACCAGGATGTGAAAACTGAATCCTTTCATAATGCTGGAGTAACATAAATCCGCAGAGAAAAATGTGATTGAATTTAAACTAGCACAATAGTCGCAGCAAATTTCCGTATAAAACGAAAAAACAGAGGCTGAGTGGAATTGTTTCCCATGAAGCAGTGTGTGCTCCTGGCAAGGAGAAACACTGATCTCTAAAACAAACCGAAAAGAAAAAAAAATTCTCTGAAGGGGACACAGCAGCACTTAATGAAGCCATCCTCTGGAGCAAGAGGAGATAAAGTATTTTAAAAGTAGTCGAGACAAGGAGGTTGGGGGGGGGGGGGGGGGCACTAGCTTTTGTCACGTTGCCCGGGGAACAGCTGCGGCAGGTGTCAGGGGGGCACTACTATCAGACCCTCCTCCTGGCTTCCTGTGACCCTCCCGGGGACGGGGTGCGCAGGCGAGCAGCAGGCTTCTGCTATCAGAGCAGGCCGAGAGTTGTCAGCAGGTCGGTGGAGTGTTGAGTCTGGGGTCTGGAGAGCGGGGCCCCCGGCCCCAAACCCACCGCGCTCCGACGCGGGGGGAGGGGAGGGGGGGGGGGGGGGGGGGGGGGGGGGGTGAAGGAAAGGTCCCGCCACGTCGCGAGTCCCGAAGATTAATTGCCCGCGAACGGTGACGTGCAGCTACGCCACTCGTTTTTTAGCTAATTAAAAAGACAGCGCGGTGCTTTCCAGCTTTTCCACGGGCCCGGCTCCAGAGTCCGGAGGCCTCATACGAGCGTTTCCGCCCAGTTTTCAAATAAAAAAACGTTTCAGCTTTTATTTTTTTTCCTCCTCATTACCGAACATTAAGATACAACTTAACGAGACCCTGCATTTTTCCTATAGTCCTCATTATGTTTCATAACAGTTTTTTTTTTTTTTTTTTTTTTTTAAAAACTTTGCACAATTTATTGTTTTTATTCCAAAATGGCACTCGGTAGCTCATGCCACCGCCGGCGTGCGGCTACTGTGTAGCAGGACGCCGTCATTACGGTTTAAAGAAAGGTCACTGCTGACAGGAGGGGCTCAAGGCTTCTCCAGCGGAGGATTCCAAAGAGCGATCCAGCATGCGGGGACGTCAGGGAGCCCATCTGGAACACATCTCCACCGCAATCAGCGGCCGAGCCGCGCAGCGCTGCGCTTCGAGGGGAAACCTCTTATTTTCGGCCGCGCATCTGAGGAAACGATTTTCCGCCGCGCGTCTCCCGCGGCCCCTCCTCCTCCCCCTCCTCCTCCTCCTCCTCCTCCTCCTCCTCCTCCTCTTTCCACCCCCCCCCCCCCCCCCCCCCCCCCCCCCGCGCGAGCGCATCGCGGCTGCGACGCGGAGGACGGCTCGGCCTCTAATCGCCCGGAACACCAGGCCGCGCTCAAACGTACCAGCGGTTTGGAGTAACCACGGAAACTTCGGAGGTGCGGTTACACACAGGCGCGGGACCGTTCAGCTTATTTTTGTGGCGTGGAAAAGGAGGACTATCCAACTGGCGCAAAAAACACAACCGCAAACAACCACGCGAGCAGCGATGCCAAAACACACGCCACAAACAGCAACAGCAATGGGCACTACAGACAGCAAAACCACAACAAGCACTGGAAACAGCGATGCCAAAACCTGTTCTTTTTTATTTTTAAGAAAAAAAAGAAGACACTTATAATTACAACTCAGTAATACAATTAAAAATACAATTCTACAAATTCTGTAAATCTCTGGAAAGGTTCGGCCTTCCAGAGATTTGCACGGCATTAAGCAAACCTGAGGGCGCAACATACCACAATCGCTGCAAGTAAAGCTGTTTTTCTTTGGAAACAGTTGCTAGCTTGCTAACAGGCTTACACGATACGCCGCACACAAGCACTTTGCCCGTGAGCATTTTTCCTGGTAACACGTGTGGTTTTTAGATCTGCGGATCTAGTTATTGTTTTTACGTGGAGGCACTTGAGGTGCGGGGCGGCCTGGCTCAGTCGCGGCTTGCCGAAACACGGTCGGAGGGCATAGCTGTGGTCCCGGCAGAGGCAGGGTGGGGCCTGTCCCGAAGCGTGTCATACAAATTGAGGGAAATCGACCTACTGACAGACAGGCAGAACTCTGTGGGGAAACGGTGCTGAATACAGAAGGCACTAACAGACCGAAAAAACAAGAAAGAAAACAATGAGAACTTTAAAAATAAAAAGACAACAAAAGCCCCGCCACTGCCCCCTTCGCCCGGTTTTTCGCCGGACCCCAGGGGGATTGTGGGATAGCGGCCTACGTGCCGGCTGAGGCTCAGCACAACAACAGGTGCCCCAAGGAGGCCAGGGGATGGCAGCGGGCTTCAGGGTGACCTGACTGCCCACCGGGACCATTTTAGGATTCGGTTACACCCCCCCCCCCCCCCCCCCCCCCAGTAGTCTCCTCACTGAAGGCCAAATACGCAACAGCCTTTTTCTGTCACTTAACCCCGTAGCCTTTAGCTTCATTAGCATCCAGGGTAATTAACTTTTAAATATTCAGTTACATGTTTGCTTAGTGCTGTTTTTCCTACCTGCACTACTATTCTCTCTCACTACCAGCTCCTTATACAGAATGTCTAATATTACTTCAACCTTTTAATAAATTTACCTTGGGTCTTGGTTAGCATAAGTAACTTATATTAGTGTTATAGTGATGCTGTGTACACACTCACTGTTAGCCAGTTCTGACGCTGGTAAATACATACAATAACATTTTTAAAATATTTGCACTGTAACATGCTTTTGCATCCAAGAAACTTGTATTATGTTTAAAAATTAGAATACTTTTTTTCTGACAGGTCTGAGGAAGGTATGTTGTAATTAAACTCCAAGAAATAAATGGTTGATGACAACTTCCTGTCCAATGCAGTACTGTAATAAATATATTCTTAAATATATAGAGTGACATGAGTCAACAACAACTTTACTGGAAACTCACATGACACCTCTGTTATGCAATACAATTCCTACAAACAGAACAGAGCAGAATTCAAATCTGATAGTACCCAAAGGCAAAAGCAGCAGCATATAAGGTAATAAATGTGGAGACATCAGAGAATGAAAATATATATGAAAATGGATATGCATAGCATAAGGGCTGCAGGCTCCAATCCAGCTCGGTGCTGTAGATAAAGCCATTTACCACCACATACATTCCATCACAGATCTGCTTAACTGACATGCTGACCCAAAGTGACACACACAGTTTACATTTTCACACACAGGCCATTTACATGTCTGAGACATTTTATGATCACAATATTTTTCAGCGATTTTAGATTTCTATGTTTTCATAATTTTTACAAACAGGAGGGAGAACAAAATTCAGAATTGAATACAGAATACGGATTGAAATGTTTGAAAGAAGATTTAAAAAATGTCGAACAATACTGCCCCTTTGAAATGACGTCTAGTGAAATCTAAATTTTTCAGGGGTACAGTGTGTTCTTTAGTGGAGACCTCTGGCCACACTCAACCACTCTGTGCACCCTGACTTTGACATTCTGGGGCAGGTGGGTGCCACCAAGGGCTTCACCAACACCCCCTCCTCACCAGTCACCCCCCCCCCCCCCCCCCCTCCAAATATCTGAAATCATATCTCTGTGTAAAGTCATGCACCACAATTCCCCATAACATGGTACAGCGACTGCTTACTGCCCTGTTGCTGGGCAACCAATGTTTTGAGGCACTTCCTCCTTTCTGAAGTCGTAGTGGCATTACATCATCGAAACGCATTCGGAACTGTACCGTGTCCCTCTCTGGCCCCCCAACCCATCCCCACCCATCAACCCAAAACTGAGGCGTCCCCTCCCCCGCTCCCCAGATCTGAAGAAGGGTCCCCCCCCCCAGGGGACCCCCCCCTCGGTCCGTGCTCACACCCCAAAAGCATCCATCAGAGAGGCAGGCGTCCCGGTGCAGACTCGGCTCTCCCCGGTCCGGTCTCTCTGTTCTGTGGGTAACCGCGGGGATGATGGATTCGGGTCCTTCCCCCCTCGCCAAAGCTGGCACCGTTTCTCCTTTTGCACGGAGACGTGACGAACAAGGGGATCAGCCTCACCGCTGCCACGTTTTGGGGATATCGGGGGGGTGAGTGTATTGAAAGGTCCCCCCTTTTCATCCCCACTCCATGCAGAACACGTTCATTAATTTTATTTTGTTTCATTTCATTTTTTTTTTGTTTTTTTTGGCCGCTGTACAGTACAAAGGCTGCCACGGCAACCAGACGGGGATGACGAATGGGCGCGAGACCGAGCTCTGCCCCGCCGACTCCGCCCGCCCCGTCTTCGGAGGAGCGGGGCGCGGAGGGCCGCCCAAACGAAACGTCCCGTTCCGCGCGTTTCCCCCGGCCCCCGCGGGGGGGGGGGCGGCGGGATCACAGCCGCCCGAAACGCGACACTCACTGGGGGAAAAGCCGCGGCCCCGCCCTGCAGGCATGACGACAGCCTGTTTGCGCCGCAACAAACCGGGGAGCTCGCTACGCACCCCTGGGGTACTCCGGGGGGGCACACCACCCCCACCCCCACCCCCTGAAGACATTCTGTCAGGAGGGCCTTTTAGCTTAAAAAACAGGTTTAACAAATTAATGCTCAGAACCGATAATCCTCTCGTGACCCCCCCGTTTCGCCTCGGGCGTCCTACGCACACCGGCAAAAACGGACTGGAATTTGGGTGATATTTGTATGCTTGCTAACGACGGCACCGGAGCGTCTGCGCTGCCAATCGGACGCGCGGAGCGCAGAACCGGCGTAGGCGTAGCAACGGCAAAAACACCGTGAGCTGTTCCCCCACCCCGTCCCGCGAAGCTGGGAGTCCGCGGCAGCGTCGCCCCGTAAGTTACAGTTAAGTCAAGTCTGTACTGCAAGTCAGGGCTCATGCTGTCGAACTCAAGATGGGTCTTCACTGTGTGAAGACTGGTGGGAATCCCTGGAAGAAGCAGTGAAGGAATGAGGGGGGGAGGGGGGGGGGGGGGAGAGGGGGGGGTCCCTTCCAGAACACGGAGGGCACGGCAGGAGGGGTCGTGATGGGATGGATTTTGGGGGATAAAGTGGCGCGACGTGGGATGAGGTCAGAGCGAAATGGAATCCAGCCATTAGGAGAGTAATGAGGGAGAGCAGCTGCTGTCCGGCTGCGCGGTGTTTTGGAGGGGGGGGGGGGGGGTTGGGGTTGGGGGGGGGCAAGCGCAGATGTGCTGGCGAGACCAGACCAGACGTGAGGTGCGCGGGAAGACTTGGCGTCCACAGCGCCTCTGTTCATAGGCCTCCACAGCCCCCGAAATCCACCTGACTCCCACCCTGTTTACATGCCAAACCATCTCATCCATCGGGGTAATAAACAGGTACTTGGGTAGCTCTTAAAAAGACTATGTTGACACCCTGTCCCCTGCTGGAATAAGCAGTCTGACCACTGCGTGTCATTAGCCATGACCTAGAGTGGCACTAGCTTCAAAGATTTTGCTACAAAACAATACAGCAAGAAAGAAACGTTTCCATGGGTTAGTGGCATCTACCCATGGATCTTCAATATGGCCTCTGCAGGCCACTCTACCCTAAAAACGTGTCCCAGCTTGCCAAAATAAATGCGCCCCTGCAGTCACAACGTGGCTCCCCAGATTAGGGGTGGGGGACCCAGGGTGGCCCCCATTTCTGGGATTCTGCGCCCCTTGCGTCAGGGGTCCCGGTGCCCAGTGAGTGGGGCCACTACGCCGTTCCAGTTTTAATGGCGGATTTTACTGTTCTCTCTCACGGCTCGTCAGCACTACTCCTCCCCCCCAACCCCCCCAACCCCCCCAACCCCCTCCCCGGCCCTGGTCCAACCCGGTGAAAGGGCTCTGGCGATATCGCTGAGATCATTTGGTGTTTGTGTGTCACAGATCCTTCACGTCTGGCACCGGCCCAGATGAGGGTAGGGGGGGGGGGGGGGGGGATTCGGAGAACCATTTGCCCATGTTTCATCCTCTCAATCCCAGCGCTGGTCCATTTGAGTCACATCACAGATTTTCTACACTCACCAGATGCTCATCTCCATATTCCTTAACATTACAAACATTCCAAGTTCCATTTGCCCAATCAATTAGGGGGCGTGGCCAGATATGACAATGAGGCAATGGATGTTCTGTATTGCAATATACTGCAGCACCAGCAACTCCTGCTACCAGCCTAGCTGAGTATCTAGTGAGTCTCGAGCATCTGTGGTCATATGGACTTAGCAAATCTTTGTCATGACACACAATTGTCATGTAATTTCCATTGCATCTTTAAACAAGCATGTAAGACAGAACCTCCCCCACTTGCTGTAAATTCGTACAGAAATGCATTGCAATTTTTCTTTTTTTGGTGAAATCCATCCTTTTGTTGGCTTGCGAAAGCACCTAAAGCTGATCCCTGAAAATTAAGCACAGACACAGTGTTTGGTCTGAAGCGCTAATCAGTTCCAAAACCTTCTTCTCGTTACTATTGATTAATTTGCCAGATACTGTTATCCAGAGCGATTCACAAAACCTTCTTTGCAGGTTACAGAAAGGACATGTCATAACTGGAAGAGGGGCTTAGAACGGGCCTACAACAGCAAGCAGCACGTCAATACGGAAAAACAGCATGAAGCAGAAATCCCTCTATTATACGCACACGCACATTTATGATCACTATTCAGCGGTCATTATGAAAAAAAAACTTGTATCATAGCATAAATATGTTGCCTAACAATGATCCATGTGAGCTGGATTACAATGGACGAACATATACACCTCTCCTAAAAATGACATATACACAGTGTGTTCGCCGTTAAATCTAACAGAGTACTTTTGCTCTGATCAGGCACATTGGGTCTCTGTGGAAATAACATACTCTGTAAAGGGTTTGACACTAAACATTTTGCTGTTTGAGACCTATATTGCACTGTTGTTATTCTTCTAAGCAAAGTGTCTACAACTGCGGGCAGAGAGGGGCTTCATGAACCCCAAACCGGGTGAATCTATCACGCGTTTGAAGTGACTCACTAATTAATAGGTTTCAAACCCTACAAAAAAATTTCAAAGTGGCAGCTAACATAGGGGTACATATCGCTTTCTGACAGAAACACCCAGGGTGATCCTCTCTGTGATGACATAGCGATGACATAGCACACGAATTACCAGCATATGAATTCTTATTTTTTTAACGGCTGATCTGAGGTTGGCCCAGTCAAAGGTGCTGACACGCAGAGCTGTTTCGCATCGTGTTTAAACTGACGATCACGAGAGGTCGCCGGCGAAGGAGGGGGAGGGGGAGGGCTTGTGCCTTTCTGTTGTCACGAGCGACGGAATCGCTCTCAGACGATGACAACGGGCTTAAGTTGCTCCAGCACCCCGCTTTGTAGAACACGTTCCGTTTTATCGCCCCGCTTTCCAAAAAAGCACTGTGGCGCCCCACAAAGATGGCCGCCGTGGCTCGCCTCTGACCTCGGCGGTCTCCGGTGGGCTCGGAAGCACACAGCGTTTCACCGAAACAGCCGCGGAAAAGGTCATGTGATCCTCCGCCTGAGATCAAGCAAATCTCCTAACGCCGCAACTGCGAGACGAGGCTTCTGTGAGTCACTTACGAGACGAACGGCCAGCTGTTCCGTTCAATTGCTGCTTTTTCCTTTGTGCTCTGTACAACAGGTACGTTGTTTTAATACCACCAGGACAATAGCGCGGCTCTCTCTTAGGGAATGGCATGCAAAGTGTACAAGAGGGGTGAATGCAAAAATTGTATAATCTGTGACTATGCAAAATTGCATAGTATATAAAACAGATTATGAACCATGACACATGTACATGCAGCACCCAATTGCAAAGCTTTCTCTCCTGTGGTTTTTAACACTGAGGAGTATCTAGCAGCTGATTCGATTCAATTTAATTTTGTCTGTATGGCACAAAGGGCATTGACACAAAGCAGCTTTACAGAGATCTGGGCCTGAACCCCCAAAAGCACGCCTAGGGCGACAGTGGCAAGGAAAAACACCCAGGCTGGTAACAGGAAGAAACCTCGAGCAGAGCCGGACTCAGAGAGGGAGCCCATCTGCTGCTGGCTGGCACCAGTTAGCTTAGAACACACTGTGCCAATAAATTCCCTGGGAGACGGACTGTTCCTTATCATCCACAGCTTCTTATTAATGAATTTCAATCCTATGGATAATCTGTATGCACTTCCAGGCAGCTGACAAACAGTGGATGTTAGGTAGCAGCAGTTGTGTTAGTCATCTGAATGTAAATCACTGATGTGTACGCATTTATGAAAAGGATAAAAGCAGCAAATGAAAAAGTAAGGGACATCTACAGAATAGCAGCAAAAAAAGGAAACAACAGGCTAAGAGGAAAACTCAAACAGCTTTTAAGACAGCAGCAATTATCAGGGAATGTTCTCCGCTTGTCTTAGCTGTCGCCAGGGAATGGCGTTCCGAGCTTCCCAGAAAGCTTCCTCTCTGACACCCATCTGCGGGTGGGGGTTTGGAAGGGGGGGGGGGGGGGGCACCTAACTCAGGACCAGAAAATTTCCCTGCTGGAATTTTTTTTTACTTCTCCATCTCACCCCCCACCCCCACCCCCCCACCACCTACCCAACCCCTGCCATCTTCAGCTGTGGCAGGTCACATGACAGACCTGACAGTTCTAACCCTTCTCCAAACATCAGCGCAGCGGATTAAACTGTGCGGCGTAGGCCCTGACAGCGGATTGGGCGGCCAGCCAGCGCGCGGGCGGGCTCAGCGGGGACTGTACACGCTGCTTCACGGGGTTTCAGTGGGAGGACAGAGAGGCTACTGAATGAGGGGGGGGGGGGGGGGGGTTGGTGGGACCAGCCTGCTCTGATGTCCTGGCAGATTGTTACATGCCCAGGATCATGAAGGCAAAGGTCCCCGATAAGCATCAAATGGAACTATGACAAATTGACTTTTTTTTTTTCTCCTTTTCCTCACACCGCCATCTTCGGTTGGGATTTTCATACCATTGTTAATACTCACCTCACTTCAAACCCCAGACCCCAATCCTGTTAAAGGACGCCTAGGGCTGTTCTCAAAAAAAAAAAAAAAAAAAAAAAAAAAAAAAATCCTACAGTCTTCGGCTAACATGTATCTCAATGGAGTTTGAAATGCAGCTTTACAGCAATATCTTAGTAATTTTTTATCTGACTATCATCTTCACAAGTATTTTACAGTTATACCCCAGGTTAAAAGTCTGTAGTTGAACATGGCACGGACACATGCCTAGAGACCCAGAGAAAACGGTTCTATAGTAGATATGCTTGGTACATCTCGCCAACTTCAGACAGAACCTCTCTGGGTCCGTTTAACACACCCTAGGAGGGTCACATCCTAACATTTGTTATGTTTCAGACTGCTGCTGGTTCACTAGAAGAAAGCGAGGTGCCATGTTTGACTCGGTCAAAAGCGAGAGAAACAACATCTGGGAGTCCCCATCTCTCTCAGAGCTGGTGACCTGAACAGGTAGCTTTGGCTTGGCAGCACTACAAGCGGATCTCTTCTGTAGTGGCCTGTAGCTGCTGTTCTGTCTGACTTTAATACGCACGTGAAAAGCCATGACAGGCGGTAGCCGAGTGGTCACTTTAGTGATCCCCACAGGATTTTTTTTCATAGATTGATATGGTACAGAGGCTTTAAATAAGGTCCCATTTAAAACCGCACAGGTTTACAACTGCTTTTTTTTTAGCCTTCTAAATTTTTTTCTACTTCTTTTTATTTCTTCTTCTCCTTTCAAAACTCTGTGACAGGTAGACAGGAAGCCTGGCCGGTAAAAGGTGGCTCTGAAAATAAATGAAGCAGAGAGAATAAAAACAAAATAAAAACGAAGCAGCACCAATAAAATGCTCCCTGGACCAGTAAAGGTTGAAAACCCCAAAGAGAATTCAAAACAGACGGTGAATGGTTCTGCTACCAGCAGCCCGCTATAGTGCCGATTTGGAAAATTATGGCGGACTAACGGCTGCTGTAGGCAGGCCGATGGCAATGGCCGAACCATGGCTGACCAATGGCAGGCTGGTTGGCACTTACATGCTGGATGGGTAGGTGCGCATGCCAATCAGAATCCTCGTACCACGCGATTCCAGCCAATGATCGCGGCTCACCTCAGAAAGACCAGGATCAAAGACACCAGGTGGGCGAGCTGTTTTTACATAAACTAACTTCACAAAAACAAAACGCCTCACGCAAACTCACCTCCAGCAACCATACACCCCACCAGTCGACCACCAATTACAACCATGAGGGATAATAATAATTTTCCTTAGCTTTCTGCTGCTAGGTGCCACTTTAAGAACAAAAAATACCCGCTTTTGAAAACATTGCACAATTTAAAACAGCTTCTCGTCCATCTGTTTCAAGCACTGACAATTACACACTGCCAGCAGTGAATTAGAAAACAGTTAGGCCTACTTAATCACTGAGTAAATGCGGATCACCTTATTTGTGTTGCAACTTTGCAATTTATACAAGTCAAGCCATGTGAAAATCAGGTAGGCAGAGGAAGTGGGTTTTCCCTCGCAAAACAAAAATATATCACCAAGTATGTAAAAATATATACTGTAATATGCTGAACAATACAATGTTAAAATATGGAGGACGTCCATACGTATTTTCCAATATATTCTAATATATTATCATTTATGCTTCATAAAATGTATTGTAAATGTGCCACTGAAACCAAAGCAACACAAAATACAAGTTGCAGTTTTCTATTTCAAAAGGAAGTCAGTGGCATGTCTTAACATAACCTAGACGCTGAAAATATTATCGGAACAGCCTTCCATTGTGGCCGAGCAAGAAAGCCGACGCATTCAATCTCCATACACGGGCAGATATATTTTTGTTGCGAAGGGTGCTGAGTGTACTCTGATGGGTGGCCCAGGTGGGGTTTTTGTTGAGCCCTTTCCAGAAAAAAGCAGGGGGGGAAAAAAAAAAGCTCTCAAAAAAAAAAAAGAGTCTCGGTTTTATGTTGTCCAGTAAACCGATAAATATGTGGAAACGGGATTACAAGGCTTTTAGGGCAAAGGCAACATGTCGCTACCGCAGGGCGCTAGCGCCGCGGCTACATTCCGAGACGCCTTTATGAGGAGATTACCTGTAATCTCTCATTACTTTGGGAACGGGGTGGAGGGCGGGACACCTCCTCACAGCTCGCCCTCCACGCAAGGGGCCTTAAGAGCTCTGATTCAGCTGTCAGTCCGGCTTAAGGAGCCGTTTATTCCTTCATTCACCTTTCTTTTTTTTTTTTTTTCCTGTCTTTTTTTTTTTGGCGCGCCGCGGAACATGCCCGCATCTGTACGCTGCGGACCAGCTGCGGAACGGGGCCCCGCTTCAGACGCCCGCGAAGCCCGCGAAGACCTCGCTACCGCCAGAGACGAGAGTGACGGCGGAGTGCAGGTGCCCCCCCCCCCCCCTCGCCCCCCGTGCGCTAACATGCCGCCTGACAACCAACGCTCATCAGCTTTTTCCAGAGGCTCGTCTCCGCGGAGATCGTGGCGCGAACGCCGCTGGAGATCGCGGTACGACCCGTCCTCACTTCGCCACGTCCTCGCTGTTGCGCGTGGAACACAGTACCGCCAACGGTTACCGCCTTAATGCGGTAAACGAGGAAACCGCCTCATCCGCTCGCCAAGCTACACTTAAAACGCCAACAGGAAGTAGAGGTAAAGAGAAGGAAGAGGAAATAAAAAAAACTTGCTTGTGATGAAAGGACACGATAGGATCACTCTGTAGGGCACTATGACCATTCTGCCCAGCAAAGCTCTCTAGCACTTGGGTTTTCAACAGGGGGGTCCAAGTACCCCTGGGGGGGGGTGGTCCTCGAAGGTACTTCAGGGGGTCGCAGAAATACTTCATATACAATGACTATATATTGATTTATGGGAAATATTATCAAAATATAAAACATTTTTTAAATATAACCCTCTTTAACTATAATGATGTTCCCCGGGATGCCTTTGAGTCTGGGTGAGGGGGGAGGGGGGGGGTGCCTGGATCAGGAAAAGGGTTGAAAAGCCCTGCTCTGGCAGGGAGGGCAGGCAGCGTATCAGTGAGCCGCAGATGTCTCCCTGACAGAAAACAGAGACCCCCTGATAGCCAGGAGTGGAGGAATGAGATATGAGCGTAGAAATAAAGAGTGCGTCTCTTCAGAGAGAGGAGGTAATGAAGGCAGCAGTGAATAATGAGATATAGATAGAGGGGAAAGGACATTAAAGCGAACACCTGTTCATCATCAAGGTGTGCGTGGGGGGAAGGGGGGTAGAGATGAGATGATGGGGGCAGAAGGGGGGGGGGGGGGGTCACCCAAACTCCACAAAAGTCTTTAGTTGTGACTTATGAAAGAACACGGTCCACATTATGCCAACCACGAACGCCAATCATTTCCAAGATGGCTGCAAAGCTTTCTCTGCCCTCTTGTCTGCCCCCAGTTCTCCTCAGATCAGCAGGAGATTGATTTTGGTGGCCCTGAACAATCACGAACCAGGGGACCGACACAAGAACAACAGCATCAAAAAAAGCTATTCGCTCCCTGTAAATACTGTAGAATTAAAATGTCTTTTTTTTAAAAAATGAACATTTAAAACCAGAATTGGCTAATGGAATAGCGTGTAGCAAAACGACCTCGCGGAGCGTTCATGCCAGCAGCCGCCTCTGCACGGAGAACCATTTGGCTGTCCCCCTGGCAGCATTACTCACTAGCATTTACGGCAATTTAGCGTTACATTTGCATTTATGTTTTTACATACGCTCTGTTTATGCAGTCAGATATTTTTACTGAAGCAATTCAGGTTAATAACTTAATGCCCAAGGGTACAATGGCAGGGCCCCAGCTGGGAATCAAACCCAGTTCCCTAACCTTTGCAGCACACCACCACAAGCCAGAATCCTTAGAACCATGGGTAAACTGGCTGCTCCTTGTCATGACTGGTTAGTTTGTCTCTGTAGCCCACAGTATCCTTTACTGTGATTCGTCGGTTTGTCTCTGTACCCCACAGTATACTTTACCGTGATTCGTCAGTTTGTCTCTGTACCTTACAGTAATCCTTAACACAATTCGTCGGTTATCCTCTGTACCCCATAGACCCCCATCCTCCCCAACTGCTCTGTATCCACTCCAGATGTCTGGATGTAGGGTAGGGTGTGTCATTACAGTCTATTAATTACTTCCACAATCCCCCCTACACACACACACACACACACACACACACACTCACACATACACATACACGCATACACACATTCATACACACACACACACACACACTTCCACTCTTCAGCACTCAGGATCACCTGCCTGTGGGGACCTGGGAGAGTTATGAAACAGGACTGATGGAGGAGGACCTGGAAATGAGGGCCAAGAATTCCAGCTTTCATCTGCGGATCTGTTCATCCTCACTGTCCAGCTAGTCAGGCGCGTGTGTGTGTGTGTGTGTGTGTGCGCGCGTCCGTGTGCGTGTGTGTGTGTGTGTGGGTGCATATGAGTGTGTGTGCGTGCGTGTGCATGTGTGTGTGTGTGTGTGTGTGTGTGTGTGTGAGGGGGGGGGAGACAGACAGGGTAAGGGATGTATGATGCTATAACAGCAGAGGTCCGAGGAGGACTGTTATTGGCCGCAGGTGCACACCGATGATGCAGCGTCCGTACGGTCACACAATCCCCTGCGACCCCTCCCTCCCTCCCCAAAACATTCCGGGATTTCAAAGAGGGCCTCCATTTCAGACGAATTTGCAAGCCCATGCAGAATACCTGCGTCCCATCCAGAAACCACTTGTTGACAGAGAGGAGAGGGCGGTCGAACAGGTTTGGTCGCTTACTCTTTTGGATCCAACTTTGACATTCAAAAATCTCGTTCTCCAGACGAACAGTCATTCACCCGTGGTTAGAGAAACAGGAAATACTACAGCATCATACATCAACTTCATGGCGTTAGTGTCTTGGGGTCTGAACGACACTGGGCTAATTTATGGGGTTTGAAATAAGCGTCACATTAATATGTCCCTGACTCGAATTTGTCATGTGACTTAAAAGAGAAATTTGACTGAAAAGACCAAAACTTTAGTGACTGCAGCCATTTAAAGTAGATTAAAATCAGGTGATGGATTTCAATGGCAACTGGATAATGGTTTCAGATGTGTAATTTGGTATACATATATTAATATGCTCATATGTGTATCTACAACATTGATTGAAGACGTATCACTGCGACCTTTCATTGCATAGGAGAGGGGAGGGGTGGTGGACTGGTCTACAGTAAATATTCAAAGGAACATTTCTCACAGATCACGAGTTGTTTTGTTTTCTGTTTCTTTTTTTTTTCATATTTGTTTTGTCCAGGGGTCTGATAGGGACCACCTGTGTCACCATGGCAACTGGATACGGTTCGCCCTCCTCCTTCGAGAACAAAAGGAGAGAAACTGTGTGTTTTAAACTCAATTATTGAATTAAAAACTGAGCCAAGATATCAAATGGCACAAGTCATATCTGCGGATAACAGCGACTCAGGACAGCCTTGGGGAGATCGTGTCCTTTCATTCGGGCTCAACGGCAATCAGACACTGGATGCTGCGTCTGCCGTTAATCTCAACAGAAATCAGAAATCCGCCTCCTTGGATTTCCATGGAGAGAAGGGAGCATGCTAACTCAGAGATGCCTGGTGCAAACTATAGACTTCTAAGCTATCAAGATCTTTGCCATATTTACATCAAAGGAGAACGCATTTAACTATTGGCCCTAGCCAGTCAGCAAAAGAAACTGTCCATTTCACAAAGCCAGTTCCTGCTGAACAAATTGTTACTGCTTGAGTGTAACAGGATGGAAGAAGACAGCCAAAAAAGGACCCATAATGCTCTTTGGTCACTCTGTTCAGAACGATTCTCACTGCAATAATGAATGTACACTTCCTTTCTTCATTGATGCCACAGATCTGTTCTTCTCCATTGAAAAGGTTCACATCACTGTGTTGTCCTGCAGTTTGTGAATGCAATAAATGTTCAAAAAATGGGATTCAATCAACATTTGTTCTTAACTTTGTAAAAAAAAAAAAAAAACAAGAATTATTAGTGGAACTTGCTTGACCAGCAGTCAACAATAACCACACTGGGTTCGGAAAGAAAAAGTATAGCTACGTACTCGAGTAAAGTTGGCAAGTGCATTGTTCGCTGAACACAGGCCTTAGTAATGACAGAAAAGAGAGAACTTTCTCGCTGTAATTCTTAAGCTGTCCTGGAGATGCAGTCAGTAACAAGGCCGGTTTTCCAGCAGACACACTGCCTGGCGGATGGCGGCTGGCTGCCCGTGTTCGCGGTTACGAGGACACCGCGTAAGGCAGGCCTCTTATTCCAACCCCACCTGAAGCCTGGTGGGGGGGCTCCGTCCCCATCGGGAGATTAGAGATGGTCCCTCTCACCTCAGCTGGGCGACCCCCCAGCAAGGGGGGGAAGAAAAAAAAAAAAAAAAAAAAACACGAAACAGACAGACGAGCCGTCAATGGCGGCCCAACTACGGCCAACTAAACGAGCGGAAAACCAAGCCGAACACCGACGGCGGCGGTCTCGAATAGCACATTCGTCAACACCTTAAACACGGTGTCAGAGCCCCAGCGTTCCAAGGCCCGGAGCGGAGGCCGCCGCCACCACCACTGTCCTCCTGGAAATTTCCTACCGGGGCCAAAAAAACGACGAAATCCGATCGGGGCATAAATCATAAGGAACATTTGTTACACCCGGTAATTGTGCTTCATTCATCTTCCACCAGCGTCGCCCCCCCCCCCCCCCCCCGTCCACCCCCCAGCCCCCCCCCCAAATCCACATTTGT
Organism: Anguilla japonica; assembly: GCA_025169545.1. Lineage (NCBI taxonomy): Eukaryota > Metazoa > Chordata > Actinopteri > Anguilliformes > Anguillidae > Anguilla > Anguilla japonica. The sequence goes on along the minus strand of CM045892.1, from coordinate 7,616,709 downwards.
CAGCCTACAGGCCTTGGTGTCAGTTAGGCCTCTGCTGTAGGCCGTGGCCTGGCCTTTAGAACAAGAAATACTACCGTCGAGGGACGCCCCCCCCAAAATCCCCCCCCCCCACCCCCGCCACCAAACGAGCTGAACGCCCCAGACGAAAGCCACACCGGCAGATTTTAAACGTGGAGTTGTGAGTTTGTTTTCGGGGTAATCCACTCGATAATCTTTCCCTAAAATAGCGAGCAGGAATGCGATGCTGTAATGATTATACAGACCGTGATGGATCGCAGGTCCTCTCTCTTTCTTTTCAGTTTTTTTCTTTAACTAAGAGTAAATCTAAACACACTGGTTCCTAACGGTTTTAAAAAACCCTACTTAAACACACAGAATAACACTAAGGCACCACTTTCAGAAAACTCCTCCCAGTCAAAATATCAGCCAAAGGTCTCAGGTTATGTAAGAGATTAATTTCCGACAAATATTGGCCGAATACACGGAATATAATTTATTTATTGATCCCCAGAGGGAAACCTCAGCCCGCCACTAGCCACAGACATAAAACATATTTAAATCACAGGGTTACTATGCATGTTACAGAAAGCACATACAGCCGTAAAAATGGTTGTAGGGCAGTATAACGCTTAGTGAACCAGGCTTGTAACTCAAAGGTTGCGGGTTTAACTCCCAGCTGGGGCACAGCCTTTGTACACTTGAATAAGGTTCTAAATAAAAATGTGCAAATGTATTCATGGTAAAAAATACAATCTGTGTACGTCGCTCTGCATAAGAGAATCTGCTAAATGCCAAAATGTGAACTAATGTAATGTTTGATTAACAGGTACAATACAACACATTAAAAAACCATGTGCCGACAGGTAGTAATTAAAATAACTCAGGTTATTAACCAGGAAAGTATTAGGTTAAAAAGTTTTTTTTTTTTTTTTTAAATAGCATAAACACAAATTGCAGTTAATAGGCTTCAAAAACTTGATGCTGTATCAGATAAACTAGTTGAGTTGTTAAGTTAGCATGTAGTGGGATCCTCTCTTTACAAAGCCTACTTTTATCACATCACAGGAAAACCCCCCCTTTCCACACCAACCCCTCCCCCCCCCCCCAGGTCACCATCCCGCCAACTTCTGATCTCTCCGCCACTGCAGCATTCACAGGCCCAGGTCCCGGCCTTTCTGAAACACCTCACGCAACACAACAGCACAAAACAAAGAGCTGAACCCGAGGCCCGATGAGATCTTCCTACCCGCTTTATTCTCAAAATGGCCGCTTTTTTCCCCCATTCGTCTTTTAAAAGGAAGTACATAAAGGGTGAGGGAGGGGAAACAAAAAACAAAAAAAACAGGCGCAAAAACTTGTTGGCGTGACGACAGGAACGAGGTCCCCGCGACGACGTCTCTAATCAGCAGGTGTGAGGAAGTGGACAGATACGAGTACAGATAGCCCAACCCAGGTGAATGGCCATGGCGCTCGCTTTGAAACAGATGGGGGGGGGGCACCCACACCTCACGCCCCTCTCCGTCCAGAGGAACCACGGGTCCCCGAATCGCATTCACCACTTCCTCCAACCGGCTACCCGCTCCCGCGTCGTTCTTTCTCTCCCCCTCTTCAAAATCTCTCCATCTAGAGTAAGCGGAGACGCATTAAAAAGAAAACGGTATCTTAATTAACCCGGGATACGTCCCCCTTTCATTCCCCCATTTCCACAATAACAAACAAGGACGTGTCCAGGACAAATACAAAAGCCCCCCCCCCCGGGGGCGTTTGGAGGAGAACCTCTTATCAGGAAACTCGCTTCAAAGGAAGCCGGTTAAATTTCCAAACCGCACCAACAAAAAAAAGAAACCTCATTATGTTAACTCTTCCGCAACAAAGGGATTATGCGGCCCATTATAAAAAATTCAGGGACGGCCTCTTGTAAATTGCAGCCACCATATCCGGCGCTCCGTTCTCTGTTCTCACGGCTAACAGCTCATTTGTTTGTCTGTTTGTTTGTTTTGTTGTGTGTCTGTCTGCTAGCTCGCACGACACTGCTGTTCCCATTCAGAGCTGGTAGAGATGGTAACAAAACGCATTTGCAATGCATAATGGATGCACACCGTGTTTGGATTTAATGCAGTCACGTTTTTTCTTCGGAAGCTTTGCTGTAAATTAATAATCAGCCGCCTGCAATTCCCTCAAAGAGATTCGCAGAAGCCCACATGCGACGTCTCTCTCAACATGCGACGCTGTCAATGCGGTTGTTGTCCCTGTCTGTCGGAAAACTGATTCCACCTGTCTCTAATTCTGCCCCCCCCCCCCCCCCCCCCAAGAACAAAGGTCCCCCCATCAATAGATTCCAAACAGGAGCTGGTGCTGTTGTGAAAATTTCAAGCTGGCTTTTTTCCATCCTTCTTTTTGTTTTTTTTTTCATTTTCGGAAGCCAAATGAAAAAGTCAAAGGAGAACTCGGTGACCCCAGCACTAATATATCCCTCTGGGATTCACACCACATCTGACAGTATTCAGGTACACCCCCCCCCCCCCCCTTCCCCCCCAAAAAAAAAAAAAAAAACTGGGGCAACTTCCTCTACCACCCGAACCTGGAAGAGGAAACTAATCCGGGGTCAAAGCGGGGCGCGCGATGAGTGAGGCTTCACAAGAGCCCCGGTAAAACCTCCATCGGCCGCGCCTTAATTTAGAACCCACAGCTGGGCCAGATGAAAGAGCCTCCGTCTGATTGGTCAGGCCCGAGACCTCCATACTGTCCATTCCCCGGCCGTCCTTTTTTTTTTTTAAAGATTTTTTTTTTTTTTTGTTTTCCCGTCGCCTTCCATATCCCATATCAGGTCTCCTTCCACAACAATGTGGGCCATTTTAACGGGGGGCGGGGGGCGGTGGGGGTCGCAGGAAAGGGATGAGTAAGGATTAAGGAGATATGAGCCAGCTCCCGACCATTAAAGAGATGCCCTCCCCTCGCTCTGCCCGGAATGAAATGACCCCCCCCCCCCCCCCCCGCCACTTGGACAATTAATAATGGCCGCAATCAGGAGGTATTTTTCAACAAATCTCTGTGGTTTCATGGCCTGTGTCGCCAGTTGTCTTCCGGTGTTGAAAGCACCCAGCACCCACGGGCGGGACGATATCCACCCAAACTGAGGACCGGACGTCCGCAAGGGGGGGCGATCAGGGGGGGGGGAACGCGCCAGGTGGAATTTAAAAAACCCAAAAAAAGTAATAAAATCTGTGAAAACAACAGAAGGGGAAATGACCTTTGTTTTACGGCATTCACTGGAAACGGAAGGCCAGAGGACTGGGTGAGGCTTTCGCACTTTAGCGCCTCCTTAAAGCGAGGTGACTTTAACCCGCGCTGAGCCACGTCATGTTTCAAACGATACGTTTACACAAAGAAAAGCATTTTAAGGACAGCGTTGAAAAGCTTGCGCGACAGTTAAACGGCGCTATTGAGCAGTGATATGGGGCTGTAACGCTGTTTAGCTGCTGCACTGAGGAATTCGGGAGAGTTCTCGCCGGGCTAATTAACACATACCAGAGAATCCCTTTTGACAGAACCACACGCACACACACACACCTGTATCAGCTGACCTTACAGTAAGGCCTTAACACCCCCCCCCCCCCCCCCCCCCCCCCCCAAAGCCACATGACGATGGTATCTCCCTGTTCTACCCGCATAGAGCTGTCTATCACAGGGAGCCACGCTTTTGTCTGCTCGCAATGGGGGAAGTGACACCGCCTAAGCTAGGAAATGAAAAGGAGACTTAATTCGAGGGGGCTGGACCTTTGTGTTTGAAGAGATTACGAAGACGGGCCTTTGAATTGCTCTCTGTACGGCATTTGTGAATGTGTGTGCAAGCAAGCTGAGGCCTAAGCCCCTGTAATATGAGAATTACCTACAGCTGAGCTTACTTTGAGGGCTGCTTTTTTTTAAAAGGATACCTGTAATGGATTACCTAATTTTAAATGTGATTTCTCCAACAGAGTGCGCAGAGAAGCCCACACCTATTCAGCACCAAAATGGCCGCTGCGTACACATCGTTATTTCTGCCAGTGGCACTTCATCAGTTAAAAGCACCCGACCCAATATGCACTTACGATAAGAGGCAATTTTCCCTGCTTCATCTGCGGACATCGTGTGCTTACTCCTCCGTGAAACGCACAAATTGAGCTTGCACCAAAACACATGTTGGTTTAAACTCCCCACCCCCCCCCCCACCCCCCACCCCAGCCCTCTTGCAAAAGAGAGGAGGGGTCGGATTTCAATGCTTAAAGTTCCCCAAAATGTATATCGAAATACACATCAGGCTTCGTGTCACAACTGTTTACAGCAAAGTGATTTATGATACGTTTATGAGTGGAAGGAACGCAAAAACATCTTTTTTTCTTTCTCTCCACAAAATGGATTAGATTGAACTTAAATGAAAATATCAAGACTGCAGTTATTCATTTATCACGTACATCAAATGTTTTTCGACAAACTGCTTCGTCTACGGCTGCCGCTTTAATTTCTGTGCTCAATTAACGATCGCGGGAAAAAAAACGCATTTAAGCCGAGACCGGTATCGAGCGCGGGCGCGACCGGGCCCTCGTGTTTACAGGGCTGTCATCCCACCCCGCCTGGCTCCGAGGAAAACGCAGCTCAGGAGGCAAACAGCCTGCAGATTTTCCCTGTGTCGCTCTTCACCGGGGATTTTGTGAAATGCCTGTAAAAAAAAAAAAGGCAGAAACTTTTTTTTTTCCCCCCTCCCCCAGAGGATTAGTTTCTCTGGAGATAATTGCATAGAAGTTTCCTGAACGTTGTTTGCAAGCTGTCAAACGGTGAAATACTGGCAAATTGTCCAATATTTGGCTGCGAGGCAAGACTTCTTCCTGGTTTTCAGTCACACACCTTTGAGACATTGGCAGACAGTCTGCATGACAAGCATAACTCCACTTGATTCATATTGTGTTTGTGTGTGTGTGTGTGTGTGTGTGTGTGTGCTTATGTGTATGTATGTGCGTGTTTCTGTGTGCGTGTGTGTATATATACGCGTGTCCCTTTATGCTTCAGGCAGTATCATCATGAAAAATGGCAGCAATGCTGGTGTGCTGCAGTATTGTTTGCCTGGGCTGACTGTATGAAATGTGTCATGGATATGCTTGTCACTCACTACTTAGAAACACAATAGGGTGCCCCTCAGTGGAAAGCACCATCATAAATAAATCAGTCTTTGAAATAACAACATTTTTCAACTCTGCATATGGCTTACAAACGTCAGGTAAAAACAAGACTAGGACAATAACTGAAACCACAATTTAATACATTCAGAAAACCTATAAGAAAACAAACAGTAAAATTCATAGCATGCATGGCATGCAGTTGACAAATAACTTTTTTTTTTATCTGCTGGAAAAAAAAAAGAATACAAGAATACTTATAAAAAAAAATAAAAATAAAAAAAAATTATTTTTTTTAAAAACCAAGGAAAAACTACCAAAGCTGTGAATGAAACGGGCGATGTCACGGTATCACATTCTGCAGTAACGAGTACAGAAGACTACAATCCTTCAGGACAATATAAAACAAATGAGTCTGAGGCGACCTCAACCACATTAAACAGCAGAAGGCGGGGGGGGGGGGGGGCGACCAATTCAATCCAGATATGGCGCGTTCAGACGTTTGGAAACCCAGGGGGCCGGATTCCAAACAAAAGGACCACCCCTTAAGCACACCGCGATCCTGAGCAAGACAAATTGCGCACTGAAGTCATCAGCACTCCATGAAAATATATCTAGTTACAATGATACACTAAATAGGTCAATGGTGTCCCTATCCCCCCCCCCCCCTCCCCTCCCCTGCCCCCCCACCCCCCCCCCCTCCCCTCCCCTCCCCAATAAGGTTTAATTGTTTTTCCGTACTCCCGTACCTATTTTAGGTCCTAGCGAAATACCCACCCTGTTAAAAAAAAAATGTCAGGGTTTCATATTCGGGTTGAAAACATGCAAAAGAGAGAGCAGGAAGGTGGTGAGCCCGCCGCCGCTCGGCACTCTGGGAGTGCATCTCCGCGGAGAGGAAATGTTCTGTTTATTGGTTTCTGCCATTCGGCTCGGAGACCGGGGACGCGAGCGGAATGGAACCTGATAAATGGGCATTGTGTGGCGAAAGTCCGGCGAGCGGTCTGGGGGGGGGGGGGGGGGGGGGGGGGGGGGGTCCGGGGGGGCTAGCGATAAACACCAGGAGCGACTGAAGGGCTCCAAATAAGCATAGATGGGAAGGGGGAGATTAAAGAGGGGATCACCAAAACCAAAATAAATTAGTGTTCCCAAAAGACAATAAAAATACAACAAAACGGTGGTGGAATTCTTTGAAAACAACCAAACAAGAAGTGTGGTGTACTACGGCACGTGTGTTCAACCTCCGGCCAGGCTCAAAGGTATCCATGGACAATCATAAGTTAAAAGGGTAATGTTTAAAAAAAAAGGTTTCATATTTTGAAATATTTTCCCAAATCTATATATAGGTAGTCATTGCATACCAAGGCTGGCCAGGGACCCCCCCTACAGTACCTTCAAAGACCCCGGCCCCCCTGTTGAAAACCCAGGTACTCCAGTATAAATAGGGGGGTTGAAATAAATGTAAAAATTGAAGGGGATAGGAGGAGAGTTGGGGAGGGGGGCGCTTTGAAGTGTCCCACTGCCGTAGTTTCCGGACTGATGTATCTAAAACCCCCCCCCTCCGCCCCCCCCCCCCTAGAAAAAACCGCTGCAGCTAGCCTCCTTTTAAACTGGATACGCCTGTGCAGAGGCCCTGCGCCCCGGTCTAATGAGCCCCGCCCCTCGGGCCGACTGACCACCCGTCCGTTTCCCCCCCTACACGGCCCAATCAGCCGCTCAAACACGACACAGCTGCTCTGGACTCCCCATCAGTAATGCGCCCCCCCCCAATCCCGCTACGCCAGGATCTTCACTGACCTTTCACTTCTCAATCTATTCGGTTCTCACTTCAGTGCCTTTATTGCACCTCGTGCGATATTTGCTTTACTGGCACGCAGTAGAAGTGACACAGCATGCATTGATAAACACATACACATATGTGAATATGTGTGTGTGTGTGTGTGTGTGTGTGTGTGTGCATGTGTATGTTTGTCAATGGATGCTGTGTTAGCTATGCTGCATGATATACGTTCATAAATAGAGCCCCTTATGTCCTGCCACCCCTCAAGAAAAACCGTTTTGACAGATGGGCCCTACTTGAACCACTGACAGATCCGGGGGGGGGGGAGTCACAAGGCTCAACCCCCCCGCCCCCCCCCCCCCCCCCAAAAAAAAAGATTGATTGAGTGGCGTCACAATGGATTTGCATCATGTTAGTAAAAAAAGAGGAAGTAGGTAGAAACTGTGTACAAACTGTGCCCCCCCCCCCCAACCTCGCTGTCGCCCCAGCTGAAAATTCATGTGCATAAATTCACAACATCTCACAATACACAATCCTTGTGAACATGAGCACACACTCTTCCAGTGAAGTTCTGGATCCACCCATGTGATCTGTATCAAGGCCAGACAGAAAGATAAATAAGGACCTAGTGTTTGGGAAGGTGTGGGGGGGGGGGAGGGTGGGGCGGGGTAAATTCCTACCTGATAAGCTGATCAAAGTCTCATGCGTGAGTCTAAGCTGAAGGAGGGAGAAGAGGACAACCCCCCCTCAACCCCCCCCTCCCCCCAAACCAGCCGATACCAGCATCAGGGCAGCGTGAAAACACCCCTAATACGCTGACTGAAAAGTAAACACGATGCCCTTCCATCAGGGTACCCCCCTCGCCCCCACTGTCTGACAACCTGTCATCCTCAAAAAACAAGTCTGGGTCAAAAAAAAAAAAAAAAAAAAAAAAAAAAGTCCCTCACTCCTGAGAAAGGCAAGGTGTTCAAATGGACGCTTTCTCCATGTTGTAATCTCACCAATCTCTGACGAGTGAATCATCATGCTGCAATTTTGTGGTGCAATTCACTAAGCTATAAAGTATTTTCTTCGATACTAAACAATGCAAAGTTTTTTTTTTTTTTTTTTGAAGAGGCTTGTCATGGAGTAGTTAAAGTTATGCAAGTCTTTGCGTAACATACTGTAGTTATGACGCACACCCCAATTCCCTTTCTCAAAAACCTGCTTTAGTCCACGAGCTGTCCTCAACTGTTTGGATTTAACCCTTTTTGAGAATGTTTTCTTTTTCAAAATTTGAAGTTAGAGTTCTAGAACTTTCAGTTACCAGTAGTGATTGTTACTCAAGCATTAGAATGTTCACTTAAGCAAATTCTAATCACATATACTGCATGTGATCTTACACTTCAAAGGTTTAAAAATGGACAGCAAGATGGTTTCTTGTCCATTCTTTCAGAATTCAGAGATGTTACTTGTTCCAGTTTCATAAAACGAGCACTCCAGCTCCTGAAAATTATCAAGTACTGGGCATAGCCCGCTATGGATTACAATTTTACTATCATTAACCCATACTACAATAAGACAATTATGACACAACTATATCACAGTTCAGACACAACACAGTCCTTCCTAGTGAAGTACAAATATAGTACAGTTGTTTGTTTAATTCTGGGCACTTGAGTCATTGATCTAACGATAAACAACATAATCCCAGTTAGAACGCACCTGATATAAGAACAACTGGATTAACCGGTTGGCTGATGTCCCTGCCCCCACCTGTCCACCATGGATAGCTATCTTGAAATCCGACCACTATTCTCAAGAAGCTAATTAAGTAACAAAACAAAAATAAGCTGTCGCAGAGCTGTGATTATCACAGGATATACACGGGTCTTGTCGATTGATGTGTACCTCCCAAATTACAGTGCCATCTCACCCTGGCCCCGCCCCTCCTATTGAGAAGTGAGAATAAATAAATAAAATCTCCTTGACTCTTGGCTGGGGCTGTGATTCATAAGCTGGGTTTACAGACGTTGGCACCGTGGGCACAGTAGGGGACTTCACACACACCCACAAGCTCCACCGTTGTTTTTTGTGGGTGCAAGCGGGGCAGAGGCTCCAAGAAAATACAGGCGGGCGTGCGGGCGGGCGGGCGGGCGGGCAGGCGGGAGGGAGGGGCCGTCGGGCGAGATCGGCTCTCTGATGTGTCAAAGGCAAACACGCAGCGTAGCATCTGCGCGTGTTTATCGGAAAGGCATGGAGAGAGAGAGAGAGAGAGAGAGAGGTGGGATTATTTTTTCGCAGATGAGGGTGGGCCGGGCCCTCACCAGAGCTGGCTGTTAACAAAGATGGTGGATAGCGCAGTTGTGAGAACCTGGCCACGCTTCAGAGTGGTCAGCAAGTGCATCACAGATAACTTCCCCCCCACCCCACCCTCTGAGGCAATTCTGTTCAGGAGTCTTGGCTGCGAGTACTTTTTTTTTTTTTTTAAACACATTTTTCTTCCTATTGTAGGGTTGGCGAAACCAAGGGGGACGAAATATCAGTAACAAGGCATTCCCTCTTGGGCTTTAGCTCCAGGTGAAGGGAAGAATCTCCTTCCTCTTTTGTCAAGGTGGCGGCGAGCATATCTCTCAAGATAAAAGCATGGACAGAAAAAAGGGAAAAGATGGGGGGGAAGAAAAGCAAGAGAAAAAAAAAAAAAAAAAAAAAACTTTGGAACATTACAGCATGGAGGCATTGTGTGGGCACTGACACCCCAGGAACTTCAAGGAGGGTTTGGGTTTGGGTTTGGACAGGGAATAAAAGGCAAAGGAATGAAAGAGGAGGAAAAAAGAAAGAGAGAGAGAGAGAGAGGAGAGCAGAGAGGAGTGAGAGGAGGAACTGGGAGGCTTCATTTTTCACAGCACGCTCGTTTGCCGGGACGATGGATCGAGTGGGGGGCATGGGGCGGGGGGCGGGCAGATTCATCAGGCCGGGGTGTCCGCTGTCCCGGGACAAGGGGTGCAGCAGCTGGGGGGTGAGAGCGAGCAGGAGACAGGGCCCAGGTGGGACCGTCCTGTTCCAGAGGCCCATGACAGACCCTGGGGGGGAGGCCAGGGAGTGGGGTCACCCAAAAAGGGTAAATGTGTGAGGTTTGAGTATGTGTGTAAGAGAGCGCGTGTGTGTGTTTTGTGTATTTCTGTGTGAGAGAGTGTGTGCGTGTGTGTGTGTGTATGCATGAGAGTGTGTGCGTGAGTGAGAGTGTGTGTGTGTGTGTGTGCACACGTGTGAGAAAGTGTGAGTGAGTCTGCATGTGTACAAGTATGTGCCTGAATGCACGTGCGTGTGTGCGTGTGTGAATCCATGTGTGCATGCATGTGCGTGGGTGTGTGTGTGTGTGTGTGTGTGCACTGGGGGGCTAACAGACACTCTTTCCAACCCTAAGCATTAAGGCTCTGGGTGCCCCTTATTTCCAAGGTGTGTTAGAGCAGGGCAGAAACGACGCAGAATAAAAACAGCACATTTCTCACAGGTTCGGCAGGTATTGTATTTGCAGGTATAAGAGTCACTATGTAAGTGCATTACATGGAGACTGTCTGCATGCATCACTGTTGGCTGCAGCCAGGATCACATGTGTGAGAGAACTGAAGGACAATGACCCCACCACCTCTGTGCCCTGAAGGTCAAGGCAAGGTGGAGATGACAGCCGAGGGGTCAGTGGGGTCCCATCAATCCCAGACTATGCTGCACCCTGCCCAGGGAAATGTGGGAAGTTACCAGAATATCACATATGTCTGCGTTCATTGTTAGAAAATAAATCAGTAGAATATCAGTAACTGTTTACTTGTAAACATCAATAGGGGGAATTTTTACTGACTGTTGAGATTTCAATAGTAAAAGCAAAATTGTATACATGTTAATATTGAACAATATTATTTATTTCCAGCAGAAAAACAATTGGAAAATTGGTATCTGCACGCATGTGTATGTTTGTGCATGCATGGGTGCGCGTGCGTGCACTGGCACACATAATAAGCCTTTGTTTTACTCCCACCCAGTTTTCTGATGTCTTGTTAATTCCGGAAATATGTGACAGTTGTGATTTAGGGCTGTTTTGACTGAAACAGCAGAAGCTCCTCTTCGCAATCAATCACACAAAACTGAAAGCGGTTATTTTTCCAGCTCCACATTCATCTGGGGAGGAATGAAGAAAACCTATAAATACAGCCGCCCCATACACCTCCGAGACAACTTGCACTTAGTCATGGAACAGGGCACAAACAAGACTTTCCTCTAACCCCCCATCCCCACCGCCCCGCCCCCCCCCCCCCCCCCCCCCCAACCCCTCCAACCCCCCCAGCCCAGCTCAGCGCGAAACAGGAGTCGCATATTAACACGCACTCCTGCAGTGCAGATAAAAATCGCGTATAAACAGTGAGGTCACTGCATGTAATCACTCTGTCACTACTCTATTAGCGCGCTACAGTAGAACCTCGCAGACACGAACCACCGCACACGTACCAGTCCCCAGTTACACAGAAAGGAGTCACACGCTTTGATAAAAAATATTTTAAATGCTGTCGGATTAAGATAAAGGGCCATGTATTCATACTATATCTCAAGAATACAATGTGGGGAAATCAAACCTTTTTATTTCAAGAATAAACATTTTTTTGATTTTGATTTTGGTTAAGGGAACATAGGTGGTCACTACAAAGGAGATGGATCATGCAGAATGGAGACAGGAACGACATCAAATTAATCAATGTATTAATAAGATCCCAATTACTGCTTGTCGGTTTTTGGTTATTAATTTCAACCAAGGTTCACAATTAAAACCTTAGTTGAAATAAATCGGATCCAAAACTATTCACACCAACTGTGATGCATTTTTTTTCAAGTGGGGATAACAATGGCTTGCCCCAACGGCAGCCTGTATGTACAAGGAAACATGTACAAGTGCAAAACATGTCAAATCCATTTTCAGAGTGTTGGCCCTGAGCTGCAATGTTACTTTAATAGAAGCTAGCCATTTCCCATTTCCATACCCCAGCTGCTGTGTGATTCCCTGCCAGATGTTGTCCCTCAGCTCCAGGTCTTTACATTGGTCACATCGCTTGCCATAGAGCTCCTTACGTTCGAGACACAAATTAAATTAGCCAGATGAAAAAGAACTGAATTAGCCAGTCCGCCATTTATGAAAAAACACATTAGGCGAGCGTCACAAGAATCTCATTTGTCAATAGCCTATTTGGCTTCTGAAATAACACAAAAAAATCTAACCAGATTTGAATAATATAATGAGTAATCTTAGAAGGAAAAGGGGTTTGGAGAATTTTCGTAACCTACAGGGGGAAAAATGGGCTGGAAAAATGGCTTTGGTGTACAAAGGCCTTTAGACTGAGGAACGGGGGTAGAGAGGGCAGTTTGGTGGGCCTGTCATAGCTCAGTCCCTTCAGACAAAGACCTCCTTCTTCTCAGCCGCAGCAGAAAACGCTCGCTGTCTCTGGAGCTCTGGACCGCCATCTCACCAGGTGGTAAGAGAGAGGTTTCTGTTCTCCCATTGGCTTTGGACAGAAGGCCTCTGGGCTCCCATTGGCTATACATAGAGGACTCCGGCAAAATATGGGCCAATATTTTATCTCGGGTAAAGAACCGAATGAACCAGAGTGCCCGAGTGCTTCACATCCCCTTTCCATCCCAGGCGAAAGCTGCGTTGCCATGGTTTCAGCACAGCTGGAGTATGAAAGGTAGGGAGTGTCGCCCAGCGGCCTGAGCGCGTCGGCTGAGCGCACCTGCGAGCGATCAGTCATGTGACACCGGGCTGAAGCTGGGGAGGATAACGGGGCTTCGGCTTTGGGGAGACGAGGACGAGCGCGCGTCACGCCTCGTTGTACCCCTCCCGTACCGAACCGTACCGCCACAGCTGCGCGGGGCGGCTTCCAAATACCCTCCACCCTCCGCCCTCCACCCCATCGCTCCATACAGGCCCTGAGAAAGGTCCCCTTGCCCCCCCCCCCCCCCAACCCCGAAACAGCCTGTGGTCCAGGCCAAATCCCAGCTCAAATCCAAACTGCGGCAGCAGACGGGCTTTCAAAAAATAAATAATAAATAAATAAATAAATAAATAAATAAATAAATAAACTGTTCCTAAAACTCTTCGAATCTTACCGAGCACACCAGTCCACATCAAAAGGACCTTTGGGAAGCATTTAGCGCTTAGTTTAAATGTCTTAATAAACTGTTTTGTTTCATTGTGAATTCTACTCCCTTGCTGTTATTTTAATGCATATTTGAAATCAAGTCTGGTAAGCTCTCGAGGGCCGTTTCCATGGCAACCTTGGCCGGTGGTAACCGTGCAGAAAACACAGCACAGACAGATCTAGGCCCGAATTCATGAAGCATCTCAAAGTAGGAGCGCAGATATAAGATCAAATTTTTTCCTTTAAGCTTGTAATGGATAAGATTAGGACGCGGACAGGGAAAATCTGCTCTGAGATACTGAATGAATGTGGGCCCGTGATACAGTATGACCTCCACTCTCTTCCAAAGTGGAGCAGGTCCAATGCTCTCCATTCTGAGCCACCAATAACATCTCTCACATCTAACTCGCTGTAACTGGATCTGCGGCCGATTCACAAGCGTGAAACCAACTTAAGTCCAGATGGTCCACCTCAGCAGACTGCACAAGCACCATAAATGTCTCACGCCTGACAAAGATAATGTCTTTTTTTCGTTCCCAAAATAAAAGTTCCACGGTTATGCTTTGCTATGTCCTGAGCAAAGATACCCCACCCCCAACAAAAAAAAAAATTAAAAATAAAAGTCTGATGATTATGCAAGATCCACCATACAAGACAATACAGAGGAAAGAGAATTCACTCTGTGCGAATGTGGAAAATGTCACGAGAGACTGTCGGCTTAGTCCTTAGGTGCTGAAAAAGGCAGCAGTGTACACACCAGGTAGCAGTGTTTTCCATGCACTAGGGCTCCCTGGTTCACTGTGGTGTATACTGGAGAAATAAAGAGCAACAGGATTCTTGCTTTCTCTCGAATTTCCTTCGGCCGAGCCCAGAACTCGGGGTGTGTTTCCGATCCCCCGTTCGGCGGCCCGCGGATGAAGGAGCTCAACGGCGGACAATGGCCGTTCCCCAAACGGGGAAACCCAAAGTCGCTCACAAAACGAGCAAATTCAAAAAGCGAATTACGCCGCATCCAGGCCATAAAAAGGGAGGATAAAGGGCTTAGCTGGGAAACCTGCCGCACTTCCGTACGTTCAGCTGCAACGGTCTCGCAAAAACAAACCTTACCAAAACAAAGATCAGATCACTGATTGGCTCACCTGCCAACCCCGGCCTACCCAACTGTCAGGGCCCTCGGCGACCGCCGCGTCCCATCCACGGGCGTATCTTCCTAGCAGACTGCGTCTGTCGGCATGGTAACTAGAACATCGACACGAAGAGTGGGGATATATAAGCTGCGATGGGGACATTTCGGCCTGCCCGCCTACCTGGGTCTGCTTTTTCAGGGGTTTCCCCAAAATCCCAAAGGTGCGTAAGGGGCACGCTGCCAGAAATCCCACCCAAACCCCGTAGCCATCACCTCAAACGACTCCCACCACCACGTCGCCTCGGGGGGAGAAACGCGACCGGATATTATTTACAGCGTTCAGTGCCACAAATGTCGGTCGGGGGGGGCGAAGGTGACTAATTAGCACCGTTCTTTCAGTAACACACAGAGACCTTTTTCTTTTTTTTTCCCCCCCAAAAGGACAGGGTCACCCACGATGACGATAAATTTTCCGGTGCATATCTTGCATGCAAGGGCTGGCGTTTCTTCTCAAAAATGGCTAAGTAGCACGCCAGAGAACTTGTAAAGTATGTGTATTTATGAGACTTCTTCATACAATACTACGTGTGCAAGAGCTATCCTGGTCTTTAAAAAGCATGAAGAAGTGTGTGCATATGTGCATGTGTGTGTGAAAGAGACAGTTACGCTAGTTCTTTATGGGACCTCTTTCAGCCGTCACTGTAACATAAAACCAGCGGGACAAAATGGCCTACAGTGTGGTCCGAAGCCGAATGAAAATTCCACCCAACAGCATTGTCAAACCCGGAGGAATTTATTACTAATGTAGTTCAGCTGCACAGCTCTGTTTTTTTCCAGAGCGACCGAAAAAAAAAAAAAATCATTAATTATCTTCACCAGTCTCCTTGATCGCCTTCAGCTTTATCTCTGGATCGTGCGCTTCCATGGCAACCATGCGGCCCAACCAGGGTGTTTCCTGTGGGCCAGGCGTTTCTAAAGCCTGCGGCTTTGGGTACGAGGTCACCTCGTGACCCGTTCCTTTTGACAGAAAATGGAGACAGAGTGAAGGATTCAAAAAAAAAAAAAAAAAAAAATCAGAGAGAAGAAAGAAAAAACCGCGGCAGAACCGATGTGCGCCGCTCAAGGAACACCATGGCAACGCTAACCGAAAAATGCACCTTCGTTCCCGGGCAGGAAGTGCCGACGGGCTCTTTCAAGCTGCACAAGTGCGAGCAAATTCGCTGCAAGAAAAACCGACAAAATGGCCGCCCTACAGTGTGCCGCAAAGACAAGGGACAAAACAAACAAAATCGCCTCCCGTCAAATGGTTAACGTAGAAACGACGACGGATTCTCCTCAAGAATCATCCACCTGCGTTTTGAGAAGGTTCTTTAACATGGGACGAGGGGTGGGAGTTCAGAGGTTATAATGAAAGAGTACAACCCCCTGTACTTAGCACATTTGTTATTGATGGTTCCTCGGGTTGTTCTCTCACCCCTAATCCCGCTTTGTCTCTAGGCCATCTATGTTGGGTTTTTGGGGTTTTCGTGCGTTAGGCCCCTCCACAAAATCCTGGACACGTGGTCTTGGACGAGACGTTTGAGCCCAAAATGGCGGACCACACGAACTGGGCTTTTTGAAGACAAGGCCAAAAAACGACGGTGGAGAGAGTCAAGCTTGTGTCAACCCTCGTGAAACCCAACGCGGCGTGACCTGTAACACCAAAACACCAGCCCTCCTAAATGGAACACAGCAGCTCACAGTATTTTACTATTAGTATTTTTTTTTTTTTTTTTTTTTTAAATTTTATAGCCGTGCGGTTTTTGCGGAAGGCCCATGTTCTAAAAACGTCCACATCAGGAACAGTTCTGTACTTTTATTCATGAACGCAGAGGGGAGGGGAAAAAAAAAAACATTTTTAAAAAAACCTTCTCGTTTTCTGTCCCATTAGCTGGCAGGTACAATGCTGGCTGGCCTCCAGAGAAATGAATCATCCTCAGCAGATGGCTTGATAGCTGGGAGAAGCTCCCTTCATATTAGCTTTGGCAGAGGACTCTGCTCTCTCTGGGTTTGACATATACACCTTCACTGCCAAATAAGTCACCTTCCCCGTGAAAAAAGAGCCCGTAAATCACCGCAAATGTAAATAAAAGTTAGCAGGAAACAATCTGAATCAAAACAACTTTTTTTTGGTGGAGAGATTTTTTTTTTTATTTAAAGCCACGATTGCCCAATCTCTGCACCAACAAACCCGCAAACACGAATACCTCCTGTTAACACTCAGCTGTTCCCCTAGGCTCAGAGCATCCTACCTCTTAATTTGTTATCACTAACCATTACAGTGTATGTGCTGTGTGGCCATATGCTAAAAGGCTAATATTATACCCTCTACAGAATGAATCTCTTTCGTCTGGAAATGCGCTCGGTTGGTGGTTTGGATGGGTCGGACAGCTAAACCCCTCGCTTGGCACATCGCACAAATGTGCGCCGATGATGTCATGCGACACTGGGAGAAGGTTCCAGAAAACGACCTGGCGGATGATTCTTCACCTTCAGTGACGGAAAAAGGGCACTTTCCTCACGCGCTTCTAATACCTGCGGTTTCTCAAGGTCACTACTTGAAGGTCATTACTAGAGGTGAAGTAATCAGTACTTCACCTCTTCTGTCCACCATTTAATATTCATAACTAGCAGGAGCTTAATATTTATTACTCTTTAATTCGCATTAGCTGTTAAGAAAGAAAATGCCCAAGGGACAGCATTTGTAAATAGTACACAAGCTGTCGAATGGCTCGGTAAAGAAAGCTGGTATCACTGATCTCGTTTGACTAGCTGCACCCTGAGGTGCCCAAGAGCACATCACAGACTGCTGATCCCTCTGGGTAACCATGACAACAACAGAAAAGTGCCCAGACTGAGGGAAGGTAGAGAAGATCTTCTTTTGCTTCATGTTTTTTTTTTTTTTTTTTTTTTGGCAGCCCTCAATAGAGAAAGAATAACAACGACTGCAATGTAAGGATTGCATAATGGCAGATTACAGGTGTTGGCTAAAAGGAAACAATGAAAGGACATTTAAGGAGCTGTGATTATGCACACCTTATAAAAATGCCGAACACACCCGCAGACAGATGGGAAGCGGGTAAACATGCGCACGTGGTGGATTTCCAGCTTTGGGTCCCAACGGAACCAAACGCCACTACAGCTCACTCTGAAACAGAAAACACTGCACAGTGCGAGCGCCTAACATTAAAAAAGAAAAAACTATGACCTAAATCTTTCAGAAGTTCAAACCCTGACAAAAAATGGAATATATAAATATATTTCACAGCCATTTATTAGGGGAAAAAAACACAGAAATATCTGAACGTGGCCATTTTTGTTGTTGTCAAATAGTTTTGAGCTTGAGTGTGTATTTTATTTCAATATACTGCGGAATGTTCCTCTTCTCTGAATGCACTGTTGTTCTCGCTGTCATTAATGCATTCCATAAACTCGGGATTAGAAAAAAAAATAGATTGAAAAAAATAAAATCTAAAGAAATGAAACCCGAAAACACTACTAAGAAGAGCACCTCCCATAATTCATCATTTTTGTCAGTTACCTAGCAAAGGGTTCGGTAAATATTGCGCGGCAGAGATAAATTATAGCCTTGGAGCTGAGCGGCTGTCACTCACTCGCGCGATGATTTAACGCTTCCTGCTCCGCGCCGTGGAATCAGAATGCCAACGTGCGGCACGCTGACTCTCGCGCAGCGACTGACGCCGATAAACATAACCGCACAAACAGGAAGAATCACCCGTCTGTCTGACATGACTCTGTCCCGGGGGTTTAACTGATTGAGGAGGATTCACAGTGTGGGTTTATGAAAGCGCTTGGGTCCGTTTATTGTTTCCTTTCGCCGGTCAGCGCGGGAAGAGGAACACGAAATTACATCCCATTACATCACAGGCATTTAGCATGCACTCCCTTACAGAACAGCGTATACAACTTTTGCATTTCTTTGTCCATTTATACAGCTGGATATATACTGAAGCAATGCAGGTTAACTGCCTTGCACAGGGGTACAATGACAGTGTCCTACCTGGGAATCGAACCTGCAGCCTTTAGGTTACAAGCCCAGCCCATCAGCCTGGACAAAAACAATATCAATGTCATTTCACTGAGGTGTAAAAAAAAAAAAAAAAATTTAAGACGGTGTCCTCACTTTCTCAGCAGGAATTCTCTCAGAGCACGTGCAGCAATGAACTGTGTTTTACTTGGCAAGAGGATTTATTCAGAGGGGACTTTCTGTACCGTGGTAAATTCAAAGCCTAAATATACATTACGTTTCTAAGCTTCCCCTTTGCCTCGCAATAAAGATCGGTTTACATTTTCCAAACGTCACCCGGTGACTTAACAATGGTTTCTTTCCTGTTCGGTAGCCTGACTGCATTTTTTTTCCGATGTGAAAACAATAGACTGGCAGCTGCCAGTCAAATGTCACTCAGAGGTATTTACACAGTTCCTCGCTCTTTTGGGATTTGTGTGTGACACTAGGCTATCTGACAGCAGACACACATCGTAATGTGATCTGAGGACGAAATTTGACCACAGGGGCATTTTTTTATTCTCGCTCGCCAGATACTGTACTTCATTTTTTTTTTCTCCAAAATACACATCTGCGCCACAGAAGTCAACTGTGCAAAGGACCAGTCGGGTATCTCAATCCAAATTTGTGTTAAGCCTTGCCAAATGTATTTATTACAACTTGGGAAATATCTCAAAAATTGTTTGACCCTTTACCGCATGCCAATTCATATATTCATATGTGGCATGTCAAATAAGCTCTCAACCACATCATCTATTGGCTTTACAGACATATGTACAGTTTCCTTAAAATTTCTCAGAAATTCTGCTGTGCAATTCTAACACTTTAATTATGTCAAAAATACATATCTCAATGTTTACTGGGCAGCAGTGTAATATAATGGGTAAGGAACGAGTTTTTAGTCCTGGGTAGTATATCTTTAGCAAGACGGGCTACTAAACCTCCACATATCCTGCTGTATCAATGGATGCAATGCAAATGTTAAAAATAATTTTACATCACCCCTGTTGGGCTTCAAACCAAGAAGCAGCTGGTTATTAAACCATAAAGACGGCATAAATGCGTCCAGTACCACATGAAACGGAACCCGACATACTGGAAACCCACACGGGTTGTTGTTTTTGAGTTTGAGCCACTTGCGATCGCCGGAATGTTCTGACCTGGCATCTCAGAGCACCAGACGAGATAAAAATCCGGAATCATCCACTTTGGAATTAAGGGAACAAAAGGACCTTCCCCCCACAGAGATGAAACAAAACAATTAGCCCCCATATAATTTTACAAAAGCCTAGTCGGCAAGGAGTACTGTTGCCAGGAAACAGCTGCACACATGTTCTGTATTTTTCATTTTCCAGCACTTCCCTGAAAGCCAGCATTTCTAAAATAACCGCATTCCTGTACAAACACACGCGTTTTTTTTCCCCACATCGTGTTTCCTGCCATACAAATAAATGTTAGTCTTGAGCGTTTCATTGAGCTGCCCGCTTCGGGCGTCTCGTCAATGAAACAACTTAATTCCACCGACGTGCCTGAGCTGACCGCAATCACTAATCCGCCGTCCCCGCGGCAACATCAAGGCCATCTCCACACAATCAGGTCAAATTCCATCATTAACGCCCTTCTGCGTGTTTATATTAAATCATAAAACGGGCAACATAAAACATTGGGGAAAAGGCATATTTTTTTTTATCTTAGTATTTTTATCTCCGCGAAAAATGTCTGATCGTGGGCTTTTTATTTTTCTTTGTTCAAGTCAAACACTGTTTACTGTCTGGTGAAGTTTAACACGCTAACCTTTCCTCTTAACCGTAGTCAGGGCCGCAGAACTATAGACTTGTTTCCAGCTGAAGTAACAAGACATCAACAAGTCGCTCGTATCTGATGAACTCCATATGCCGAAACGCGAGCACGTGACTTCACAAACAGAATCATATGCATTTCCCATCCGTACCCCCTCTGCCCTGTAAACGAACGTTACTGTGGAGGGCAGAGGGGAAAAACAAATAGCTCGTCGGTGGAAGACGCTCTGTTTGTTTCTGCTGCTTTGAATAAAACCGCTTAAGCAAACAGAGCCCGAGCAGCCTTAACGCCGGACCTCTGAAGACCTTGCGCTTTTTTCTTATCCGCGAACATTAAGAAATGTAATGGTATCTGAAATATGCGGTAGTGGAATGTTGGGTTCTGTTCCCTTCCTTTCCCATTGTGAAATTTGTTCTGCCATTGTGCTGCATGACGATTGCAGACATTTTGACTAATGGACTGTCACAGATTGTTTGTTTTAACTTAGAGTTAACTATATCAGTGGATCTTCCAAAACACATCTAGGTGTTCAAATAAGAACGTATAATTTTAAATGTGAGTACCTTCTCAAAGAACACATTGTGAAGCATCATATTTCTGAAAGGAAGGATTTATTGGCCTGTATTCAACCAACATTTGATCTTAATTTTGACTTACAAGTAAATGCTAGAATTGCACTTTTTCTTTTCATCCACTCAGTTTGGTTTGCTGAATTTGCTAAACTGTGTTGTTTGTGAAGAAAAAAAATCTCGCTTTTAATTGTCAAGGTTAAGGACAAATGTTGGCTGAATCCCACTTCATCTCCTTACCATTTCTGTGCTTTAAAAAAAGAAAAACAACACTCAAAAAAAAAAAAAGACCAGATTCTTAGTTTAAGATAAACATTCATACAGTACAGAACATACTTTACAAAAACATTGGGTGCTCCAGCCCTGCCTATATATATTCTTTTTTTACAGTTGACAGTTCAGTTCAGGGCCAGTGAATCCACAAAGGCACCTAACATCCAAGGCAATTGAGTCCGTCCTCAAGAAAAATGACAACATTGAAAACGAGACCAACAAGCTTTCTACAAAGGCAGAATTCTGTAAGCCATCTAGAACATTCTGACATCTGGACTGGGGCACGTGACACGCCCACTCTGAACAATTACATTGGAGAGGGCATTTCTGCGAGGTGGGGGGGGGGGGGGCACGGAATTCTGAGTTGTTTAATGTATAATGCTCGAAGAACTGTATTTCGGAGCGAGAGCTGAGACTGGAAAGGGAGGGGGGCGCGTTTCTGGACCGTGAACTCCCCCCCCCAATCCCCCCCCCCCCCCCCCCACCACAGACCGCACCCCCAGCAGAGCAGGGTTTTGGCAGAAATTAAAGTGTGTACCCGAAAGAGGATTCGGCCTATAGGAGATGCCCCGACGTCATCGGCGCTGAACATCAAACCCCGCCCCCCTGCTGCTGTCCTGCAGTTAAACCTGCTCGTGCAAAACCGCACATCCTGCACCGAACCCGCAAAAGAAGGCCCAGACCCCACCACAGGAACATGAACGGATGCAGCCCTGCGCCAAATCACCAGGACTGAAAAAAAAAAAACACGAGAGCAGCCCGCCCCCTCTTTTCAGTTGTTTATTTTATTTTTTACTTTTTTTTTTGACTTCCAATGTTTTGCTTCAGTGACACTTGTTACTTACTGGTCATGTGCTTCCACATTCTGTGTTGTCCATGGGTGGGAGGGGTGGGGGCGGGGTTGGGTCCTCGAACCTGCAGAACCTAGACTGGGTCATGGAAGGCCGTCACCTGTGGGGAGAGACCTGCAGTAAGCGGCGTGTCAGTGTCAGCTGTCACTCAAACAGCATTCAGTGAAAAACAGTTCCCCGGTCTCCAGGGAAAGCCCGAAGACATCGCGGCAATTTGTCATACCTATAAAAAAAACATTCACAACAGAAAGTGTCATCAGACCAGACACGTTCGTCTTCCTTGGGGATCGTGTTTAGCTCTGTATCAGTGACCAAACTGCGGTTTTTTTTATTAGAAAGATACCCCCCCCCCCATTTCTTACACCAGTTGGCAAAGACACGATAACATTTTAAGGAGAAATGTAATCTATCTTGGCAGCGTTACTTTCACACAGAGCGCGTTAAAAAAAGAGAGAAAAAAGGGCCAGAGGGCGGTGCGTTAATTCTCCGTTTGACGCGAGGTCTGGCCGGTTGCCAGGGCTGAGTTTCTCACACTGCGTGTCGTTGCCGTGGCCGCCGCCGCCGCCACGGCAACGCCTCAGGGCAGCACTTCAGGAGGGGTGAATTACAGTCTGGCTGTTGCACCTTCCAGCGGTGTCGCTTACCGCTGCTGACAAACCCACTGCACGGGCGGCAAACAAATTCCCCCCCCCCCCCCCTCCCCACTGGAACCTACGGTCCGCGCGGCAAACAAGTTGCCCACCCCCAACCCCCAACCCCCCAACCCCCCACCTGCTGTAAAAGGAATTTTTCCACAGGTTTGGCCGACAGGCTGAGCGAGGTCCAGCGCTGTCCGGGCACAAGCCGAGTGTTCGAGATGCGCGCGATGCACCTGGTCATCCGTTTCAGGTTATGGGGGGTTTTTACTGAGAACTCTTAAAGAGTCCAGGACCATGGTCCTCCCTGTTTTTGAACCCCGCGACCCCCCTGCCACTGAACTCCACACAGGTCAGTGAACCTCGTAACGCTTCAGACCGGCTCTGTCGCTCCGCACTGCACTTCCTGTTTCACTGTGGACGTTCTGCGCCAGGCCCGAGCCAATAATTAAAATAGCCTCCGAGCGATTTATTTGATCGTAAAATCAAAAATACGCGGCCATGTGTCATCACAGCAGCCGGGACCCAATAAACATTTGTCCTTAACTTTGACCAGCAATTAAAAACAGGATTCTTTTCCATTTTATTCACAAAAACTGTTTGGCAAATCACAAAAACGGACTTGCCAAGTTGAGTTTACGAAGAAAAAGTGGACTGCTTGTGTTTACTTGAAAGTCAAGGTTGAAGGAAAATATTGATTGAATCTCAGCCAGTGTGGCTGAAGAACGAGTGAGCTCTGATATCTTAAGACAGAAAACATCATGTTCACTGCCATGGGGAATACATAATCTCTCTCAAATCAGGTTTTATATTTCCCAAAGACATTTTAAGGACACATTTTGTCAGATTTTGGGGAGCAGTATATAGGGCTATATTAGGCTACAGGGTTACTTTTGCAGTGTGTGCACATTTCAAGGCACCTCTTCATTGTAAAATAACCCATTGTGCCTGCAAAGGCACGTGCTTCCCTCTCCAGTGACCAATCAGATGTGGATTTAATTTGTAAACCAATGGGCTGTCAGCACTATCAGAACACTGATATTGGAAGACTTAGCTGTCAGTGAAATTAGGTTCATGAGTCAGCTAGAAAGATGGATTCACTTAACTCACAAAATATATATATTTTTTTAGTTACGGGCCAATTCTCCCAGACTTCTGGAGAACAGTGGGGTATTGGACGTTTCTATAACTTTTCCAAGACTTGACGTAGCCAGGGTGCAAATTATTTTCAAGGTTTTTTTGAGGGCTAAAGACACCCTGATATAAACACTCCTCTGCAAGCCTAAGGTCCTCCCTGGATTTGTACCTGCCGGCAATCAGAGGCGATATTATTCGCAGAGAGTTTGCTTAAGTAATCGCCAGATTAAGAAATCATTTATTTCACTTCTCGCCTGTCTGGCTGACTAACACATTCCTTAGCCAGTACATCCCTCTCTCAATGCATGTTCCATTCGATTACGGCGTACAAAATGCAAGACTGTTCAAATAATAAGTCATGCACTCAAGGAGAATAGACATATCGTGACAAGCCACAGACAAAGGTTCTTTTAGCCCTTCAAATGCGATCAACAAAGGGATTTCTGAGCGCAAATATCCCTTTTGCAAATACGTTGTCTTCTGCAGTAGCTTTAACAAACCGTGGTTTTATTTACATGTAAGGAATAAGCAGAAGGAACTTGTGTAATGCAGGTGCCTGCGTTTTGACATCTGAAGTTCCTCACTTCGGAATGATCACTAATAGCTGACATTTTCCAAAACAGATTGCAGGCTGGGAAGAAATACTGTAATGTTCCGAAAGGCGAAAGAGAAGAGGCAGGAAAGGCAACACAGCTTTTCAAGATGATAATGTTTTGGTTTGCTGTCTATCTTGGGAGCTGTTTGTTAAATGTAACCAAAAAAAACAATTTTTTTTTTTTTTTTCAAATCTTGATGACATAATTACAAAAACACAGATTTATAATACAGGTGGTCTGTCATGCCTGCTTTCCACGTAATCACAAACTGACGAATTAGGCAAACACCACTGATGTGAACGTGCGAGCCAAGCACTCAATCGAACGTGCGTTAGCTTGCACGAATAGCTGCCGCACGCCAGCAGTCGACCCAGGCTAACGAAATCCGCCGCGGCCCTGGCGTGATTGGCAGGGACCGCTGCGATGGCGGCGGGGGATTTTCCCGCTCCGGATCGCGGAAAACAGAGAGCAGGCCGGGCGGGCGGGCGGGCGAGCGAGCGAGCGAGCGACAGATACAGAGAGAGAGAGAGAGAGAGAGAGAACGCCAGCGATTTGCTCTGCTGTTGCCGAGGGACGTTTAATAAACACATCTCCCGTCCTCGTGGGGGTAACCGAGTCGACCCCCAGACCCTCACCGATCGCCCACGCCAGACGTGTCAGCCGGGAGCGAGGGGGGGAAAAAATAAAAAATAAAAAAAGGGCCTGAAATTCACCACCAGAGAAAATTAGCGTAAGTCTCTGTGTCCTCTCCCATTATTGCAGGCGAGAGGGGAAGTGGGTTCTGTCAGGGCAGGCCGAGAGCCAGCACATCTATCCAACACAATGAACCGAGAGTCTAAAAAAAAAAAAATAAATAAATAAAATACTGATGGAACAAATTCGGGGAATTACCAGAGAGTTTACATTTGACTTAGAGATTTAGCTCCAGGGCAATAAACACCACATCAAAGAAAGTGGAATTTTTTAGGCCATACATACGGCTACATACGAACGCTAGTCATCCGTAGCGATGCATGAGTTCCTTTGCAAGTTAACTTATAGTTGTATTAGTGAGTACACAGGGCACGCATTTCAATACAGAGCATATATAGATATTCAGGTTCCATAATGTTATATGATATTTTCTGATGAGATATCTTCATAATGTTAGTCACAAAAAACGCATGTTGGTATTTATGGAAAAAGTTATTGGAAAAGTTCATAGCTCTGTTCTTATTTAATGACAAGCAAAAAAAATGGGAATCTTTAAACAGAAGTTTTTGCATCTCTTTCTTGGATATGCTCATACTTTTACGATAGTTGGCTCAGATTCATAGCTGGGACACAGGAAATTTTAAGTCATGACTTTCAAAGAAAAAAGAAATATGCCCAGCACTACTTGACACTTTCTAAATCCCCCATAAACCCCTCTGTCTGCTCAAGTGTCTCCTCTTTTTCGCTTCAGCCAAAACTCCGCTTGGAGGTCCAACCTGTCATTTTCAGTTGTTGGAAGAGGACAATTAAAAGGTTCAATATTAAAGAAGTTTTTGAGAAAATCTGTTAAATTACACATGTAAAACAGTTCTTGTAAAATGTTTTCCTGAGATCCTCTTTTTTTTCTTCTCCAGTTTTGTGAAACTGGTTCCAGATTGAAATTTCTGAGGTTGAAAAACAGATTTATTGAAATTTGTTTGCCAGATATGGTGTACAGTAATCAGCACTTGCTGATTAAAAAAAAAACAGGTAAAATAATTAGTTACACTTTGAGGGCAAAATGGCAAAATATCAGCAGTATCCAGCAGGCAGGCGTATAACAACTGCAGACAGACAAGATGACATCACATATAACAGCAGCTAGATAAAAAAGCAGGTCAGACGATCAGGTAAATTCTGCCCTTCATCCATCACAGGGTCACAAGCCACCTGGGGAGTTAAAAGTGGCAAACTAAGAGGGGGTCTGTTCCATTTTAGAGTCCTCGGTATGAACCGGCTGGGAATGAATCCCACACCCTTCCAGGTAGAAGATGGACAACTACCATTAGGTATTCCCTGGCGGTGATACCTCATCCCCTCTACAGATTCCCCCCCCCCCCCCCCCCCCCCCCCAGGTGTGACACGTATCACCACTCTCTCCATAACCCGTTCGCTTGTCAGTGGCCCTTGTGGAACGCCTCCAAATATGAGGAATGGCTAGCGTGCATCTGAGACAGCAAAGACCCTGTCAAAGAGAGGGAGGGAGGGAGAGAGAGAGAGAGGTGGAGGTGGAAAGAAGGAGGGAAGGAGAGAAAGGGAGGGAGGAAGAGAGAGCAGGAGAGAGAAAGGGAGAGAGTGAGACCTTGAAGTCAGAGAGAGCAAAGGGGAAAGAGAGAGGGAGGGGGAGAGAAGGAGGGAGAGAGAAAAGGGGTGGGAGGGAGAGGGGGAAATAGAGAAAGAGAGGAGAGAGGCCTCGAAGCACGGGCGAGCACAGTCAGCCAAAATCAACAGGACGCCCCGGAGAGCCCCGCCGACACCCAAAAACACAAACACAGAGCACATCCTCCCCCAGGCTCCAGGCTTCCTATCTTACACCCCCGCCCCCCAGAGACCGGACCTCTGCAGGCTGCTGACACTCTCTGGCTCTCCTCTCTCTATCCCCCTCTTCTCTCTCTCCCCCTCCTCTCTCTCTATCCCCCTTTTCCTGTCTCTCCCCCTCCTCTCTCTCTATCCCCCTTTTTCTGTCTCTCCCCCTCCTCTCTCTCTATCCCCCTTTTTCTGTCTCTCTCCCCCTCCCTCCTCTCTCTCTACCCCCTCTCTGTCTCTCTCCCCCTCCCTCCTCTCTGCCTATCCCCCTCTCTCCCCATCCCCCTGTTCTCTCCCTCTTTCTTCTGCTGTATCCCACCTCTCTCTCAAATTGTCACTTTATTGGACTGAAATGCAAATTTAATTACTGCCAAAGTATACAAATAAGTAATAAGTAAAAAATAATAATATTAAAATAATAATAATGATAAATGTAACCATATATAACAATAATAACAGTAACACTCCACAGACACAGAGTTGAACAGAAGAACTGAAGAACATTCTAGAAACGTACGGAGGAACACACCACACACACGCACTGCAGACCCTCATGAACTCTGCTGAAGAACAGAGAGATCAGACACATTTACATCAGAAGGGTGCTGTGAACCAGAACACCATGGAGACAACAGCAGCACAGCATATAACACGTTTATAACAGTTACATAAGCATTTATAACAGTTGGCACCCAGGAAGCTTTGGTGGTTTTACATTAATGAGCCATAACTGTACATGCTGCATTTGGGTTCATTCTCCATTCAGCTGACTGGTCAGCCCGTACCGCTGAGATTCTATTGCCCCAGACTGCCACCCAGGGGTGCAGTTCCCTTGGTTCTGAATGGAACTTGGAGAGCTGAGACTAGGTTAAGTCTATAACCTGGGTTTTCAACAACAGGTTTGCGAACCGCTGGGGGTCCAAGAAGGCACCGTTGGGGGTGCCTGGCCAGCCAGCACACTCACTGACAGAACCACCCCTCCCTTACCTGGTAACCAAAATCTATCCACCCTACCCACCACCCCACAATGGAAATCTGAGCCCCCTTTCCCTTCCTGGTCTGCAATCTTCATAAAACCTTTTTTTGAAATATGACCCTTTTAAACTTATGATGGTCCCCTGGATGTCTTTGAGCCTGGACAGGGGTGTCCCTGGATCAGAAAAGTGTGAAAACTGACCTGGTCCGTTAAGCAAACCAGACAAGACTCACCTAGACAAATCAGGACAGCATCCAGACACGTTTTGGGGGGCAGGACCTCCCGACGACCTGTCTCCCTGCTCCTTCGGACTCTCTCACCATCCCTTCATGAACTGCCCCCCTCCTCAGTTTCATTTTGGGGGGGGGGGGGGGGGAGGTGCAGACACCTGTCTGGGGCCCTCCCTCAAACACACAGGGAGACTAAAGTGGGATTATGGCATGAGGCTGGACATAATGAGTAGATCCACCCCTCCTCCATGTCAAAGCCAAGGTGCTTAGTGCCGGCCCATTGCCAGATTACCCATGATCCTCTCAGCGCTGCTCAGGTGCTTTCTGTTTAGACAGCTTGGAGTACCTAGCAAAAAAAAAAAAAAAAATGAAAAGAAAAAAAAAATGGCCCACACAAGGTTGGAGGATATTTGTGTGTCCTGAAAGAACACACACACACACACACACACACAGACATACATATATATACACACACACACGCGCAAACAGTCGCTCACACATAAAAAGGTTTGACAAAACAAGTACTGCAATGCAAATGAAGGAGAGAAAAATCAATACACCTAAAGGCAACAGGTCCCTACCAGTGTTTTGTTGACGAAAGCCTGGTTTTAGTTCTTTGAAAGTAACCCAACTGAGTGTGCAGCCAAAGAGAAACAGGCTTATGCCAACAGACACTGAAGTTATGCTGGATTAGCAAACACAGGCAGCTGCATTTTAAACTGCTGGGGGTGGGGGTGGTGGCGGGGAAGGGGAGGGGGGGGGTGGATGTCAGGGAGCAGAGATCCACAGTAGCAGCCAGACAATGGAAACACCTGTGCCCATCTCGTGGGTGGCTGTGCGACGGTGGAAGCTCCACCCGCATACGCCGTTAGCACGTTAGCGAGCGGCTGCCGCCTCTCGTTCGTTCAGGTTTGGATATTTTTCATGATTAAAAAAAAAAAAGCGCTCGTTCAATAACTCGAATCGCCTTCACGCGTAACATTTTGACAGCTTTTGCGCCCGCTCACGTAAAATTCAATATTGATATAGCTGTGATGGTGACAATGCGAGAGATACTGGTCTGATCCCCTGCTTAATTAAATCAAATCCCCCCCATTGAAAAGAAAACAAGTCCATGATTGCATCATGATGGGGATTTAAGATTAAAAAAACATCTGTGTGCAGTGAAATCTTGAGAAGTTTTTCTCCTCACTTTTGTCCCCCTCCCTCCCTCCCTCCCTCCCTCCCTCCCTCCCTCTCTCCCTCTCTCTCTCTTTCTTCCCTCTCTCTTTCTCTGTATGAGAAACAATATAATGTTGTAGGGGTTCTTTATCTTGTAATTAGGTACAGTTGTTAATGGGGTTTAGAAGAATTTGCTCGTAACATGATCCTGCAATTAGGGATTATTGTCTTTGCATAAATTTGTAATGGGCTCCCAATGGTGGGGCGGGGGGGGGATAAAGGGTGTCTTTGAGTTTTGACTGCACCGGCCATCTCTCTTGAGATCTGGGTAAAAACAGAACCGTGAGGACTGTGGAGAACACCAGGCAAAGCAAAGTCACTGCCCCCCCCCCCTTCAAGAAAGAGGAGAGTCTGACCCCTGTGGGGGGATGTTTTTTCTAAATTCCAAGCCAGTGTTCTATAACTCCATTATTTTAAATTACCAGTAGTGATTGTTTCATCAGCGTTAGAATGTTCAGTTAAGAACATTCCAATTGCATATTTGTGATCTTATACTGTAAAGGGTTCAATCAACACTAGTAGAGTACATTTTACACTATGAAGTGTTAGATTATGCTCTCACAAAAATAGTTGAATGAACACGGTGTGCACGGCATAAATGACTTGTCAAGCAAACTCATGTACCATACAACAAGCTGGGGGGGGGGGGGGGGATGTTGGCAATGGCAGAATTATTTATTAGGTACATTTTAACATTTTATTCTTAAGTACAGTAACAATAAAAAAAATTTTAAAACTCCAAACAGTTGCCGTAGGCAGTGTTCACTTTCCGGAGCATGTCTCCAGGAAACCACCTCTTTTTTCTTTTTTATCCTGCACTTTAACATTTATTGACTTCTGCAAGTTTCAACAAGCGAGCTGACAAGACTTTTATTCTCCCCCTCCTTTACAAAGAGAAGAGAGGGAGGTGATTTCTAAGCTGGAGGGAGAGACAAACTGTGCAGTAAAAAAAAAAAAAGAACAAAGATTATAAACAAGAACATGAACCTCTTCACTCAGAAAACAGACTTCAGTCAGTGTGACTGACAGTCTGCCTGAACAGACACCTATGGGCCAAGCTCACTGCGCCAACTGCAAACCACTTTCCAATAAGGCGTCAGATCACAAATATGTGATCAGAATCTTCATAACTGAAGTTTCTACCGCTGATGTAACAATCACTACTGCTAATTAAAAGACGTTCCATAATACCAACTTGAAATTTTGAAAAAAAAAAACATTCCAAAAAACCAGCTCTTCAAAGGAGTTAAATACAGACCACTTGTAACATTTGTATCATGTAATATTATCTTGACCAAACACATAGTTTGATATGAGTTTGACATTTCTTTGTGCATCTAGCAAGCATTCAGCTGTGCACCTCTTTGTCAATGAAGCGTTTTTAGTGTTTGAGCAGTCTTCTCTGTCCCTGGACTCAAAGTAACGTTTACTACTACTCTTCCAATAGTGTCAGTTCTAACCGAACCCTTACCACCCGATTTAAACACGTGCGTTTAGCTGGAAAAAGCGAAAAGGTTCACCGGGCATTACCTAGCCGTTTTAAACGATGGAGAAATTATGCCTTTCAGACTGGTCATAAATCAATGGAACTCTTAAAAAAAAAGTGCACACACTCTTACACACACACACACACACACACACACACACGCACACACACACACACACGCTCTTACACACACGCACACCATTCCAATGGATCTCTAATTTACGGCAGTCTGTAGTGAAGGCTTACAGGGTCCTGCTCTATGCTACAGGAATAAATTACCACAGTTCTGGACTCCAACATGTTTCAAACCCTCACAGCCCTGTGAAAGGCGTCTTAATCGCTTTGAATTAGAGAGCCATTACGCTCACAGATCATGCATCTTCCACCTCCCTTCACTCACAAAACCCTGGGCTCTCATCGCGCGCAGCAATCAACGCTGAATGCGCAGAGCAACCGCTGAGCTTTACAACTGTGTGTTCACTTGCGTTTAAATCCCTCAATAGATCAGCACCTAAATATGACAAAAAATAAGAATTATTTTTTATCAACCAATTAGAACTCTGAGACCTGCTCAAGCAGAATTCTTTCATGCTGCAGCGGTGAATTGCATGTGAAGCTTCTTTTTCTTTGTAGGCAATACAACTATGGAACAGTTTACAGTCACTAAAATAATAGGGAAAAGTGGGCTGCTGTGTGGGCCATCCTATTAAGGCACTGTCCTAGTGCACAGAAGGACCCCACAGTCCTGGATCAAATCCTGACCGCACCAGAGCCATCTGTGGCCAGTAGCCCCACAGGGCAGCGTATATTTGGGGCGTAACATCTCTTCAGACCTCGGGAGAGTTCAGGAGGTCAGGAGCCACAACTCATTGCTCTCTAGTGACCCCTGCTGGCCTACGAGACACCAGCGGTCTGCTTGCTAAAGCTGCACATGCAGTGCCCTCCTCTGATTTGTGTCTGTGTGAGCTCGGCTCATGGGCAGCGGTATGAAAAGCAGCAGCTGGCGACATTACGCGCTTCTGAGCTTGTTTACACGCTCACACCGACCCCAAGGACCGCAGCACGGGCGTGGCTGTATCTGATTGGACATTCGGAAATGGCGAGAAACGAGGAGGGGAAGCACACAGAAATGTAAAATAAGAAACTACGTCTATTACTAATTTTTAAACATCAGCTGAAACTTGTTTAACATGATCTTTACATACTAAATTTCTTTCCCCATTTATTATTCTTTGGCACTTCATTATTTAAGTGTATAAGCACATACAAACAAGTGTTATAAACAATTAGTTTGAATAAAATAACATGTTGCTTTGTCATTGTGAGGAAAAAATTGTCATTGTTCAAAATGCACAAATAAACTATTTTTCCCTCTTTCCTACATATATGGTGCGGAAGTATAAAGATTCCCTCTTCATAAGGCAGCTGAGTTCTATATATTTATTCAGCTTCAGAGTTCATATCATACTTAAACGTGCCAGTGTTTACAGAAAACTGAAGGTCTTAATGATGTCATCGCGGCATAGGACATGTGCTCGGTGCCAAATATTCAGTCATTGATGAATTGGATGACCAGGGCCACACTAATGATCGTGTTTGGGAAAGTAAATGGATGTATTCAACATCTATATTTCTTAATAAAAAACGATTTTCTCTGGAGGACTCAGCTGACTGAACATTATAAATCTATCAGCCCAAAAACAAAGAAAGGCGGCAGAGAGCGGACCGGGAGAATGTGTTTAGGAGAGCAAATCAATTTCTACCCGATTGTGTGTTATTAGCAGGATTTATGTTTTCTGCCGGGTTATCAAAATCAATCAGTGACATGAAAAAGCACATTTGTTTCTCCCTCAATGCGCTGAACCCAAGAAAAACACGAAATAACAGCGGTGTTTTCTCAATGACACTCTAGTGTTGGTGTGTGCACCCGTGTGTGTACATGTGTGTGTGTGTGTGTGTGGGTGTGTGTGTGAGAACAAGAGTCTGTTTGCATGGACTGGTGTGTATGTGCATTCCAGACCAAATAATAATAATAATTTTAAACACTTTCAGTCTTTAGATGCTGAAAGAATTTGGAAACTAGTCCTATAGATCCCATTTTTGAGTAAAATATATTGCTAGTGAAAACGTACCGTCATATGAAAGAAGAATGTTCAACTAAAAACTGGGGAAATACTGAAACACTGAATTTGTTTTCTCTTAAAAAAACTGCAAGAAATTCACTGATATCCAAAGCCGTATGGGTGCAGATGTGGGTATGTGTGTGAGTGTGTGTGTGCGTGCATCTGTGTGTGTGTGTTTGTCTGTATGCAAGTGTGTGCGCGCATGTATGTGTCTGTGTGTCTGTGTGTTTTGTGTGTGCGCACAGCTGTCTGCAGAGGCACACCTGCAGTTTGTATGGTCCCCCATTCCCCTGTGTTTCCTGGGTAAAGACCCCTTATTGAGTCTGCAGCTGAGAGGCTGCTCAAAAGCACCTCTCCCCCCCCCCCCCCCCCCCCCAAATACTGAACACCGTCTGGAGGGGAGCAGGGGGGCCCCGTGAGCCTCCCATTCAGCATCAGAGTGCGGGATTACACAAGACATTCAGATACCGCACGCAGGGCCGGCCTTATAAAATATGCCCGTCAATCAAGTGCACCCGCCCCCCCCCCCCCCCCCCCCCACTCCTCCCATGACCTCATTCTGCTTCCTGGGCGATCAGCCTGCAGGTGAAAAAGCCGCTCGGTGAAAAAACTTCCGCCGGCGGAACCGCCGAAGGGCCGCCGTCTCTCCGCCCGCCCCGGAGGAGGAATGCCGCCTCCCTCCCCACCGCTCGTCTACCGCCATTGTTCGCCTGTCATATTCGTGTCTCGGGGGGGGGGGGGGGGGGGGGGAGGACGCGTCAAAAGGGGTGGGGGGGACGTGTCAAAGGAAAAAGCCTCGCGGTGTTTCGCCCCGGACTTGTCGTAACCCACACCCCGACAAGGCCGGGGGGGGGGGGGGGCGAACGAATCGCGGCCAGGGTGCACGGGTAACCGTTTTAAAACCTGGTTCTGAAGGACCTCTGAGGCACTCCGAATATTCTGCCGATCGGCGGTATTCAGATTATCCGCGACGGCACAAGGTTCGGCGCTCCGATCGGCTCTCACACACACTCGGATGACTTCGGCCACCCACAGGTGCCCCCCCCCCCCCCCCCCCCACCCCACAAAAACCACAACAATCCCCAATTATCCTCTCCCTGAGAGGAACAAAGAGATAAATCAAAGGCCCCGCTGCAGCAAATTGTCGGTGTCGCTTCTAAAGCTTGAGATTCTCCGCGGCTGCACATTGGTCATCACCTCAATTAGGGCTTTCAGGAGTTTAAGCAATTTGTAACGTGGAGTTACCGTGGGGCAGAGAACAGGCAGCGTCTGACTGACAGAAAGGTGCCCGACGCTGTCCCGGGACAAGCGCGTAATCCCAAGTATCGATTTCCCCCCCTCTTTTCCGCGAAATCGGCCCCCACCGCGACGTTTCAAAGGCCCACTACGCGCAGGCTGTCGTCTGAGGCTGCAATTAGACTGAGATGACAAACGGTGTTTACAGTGCGTACGGGAGAGATGACAGGTGCCCCGACTGGAAATGATGGATTCGAGGCGCAGCGAAGCGTGCACCCAAACACACAGTAACCGGCGCGCCTCAAAACCCGTTGGTGGCGTTTTTTGTTTTTTTTCGGTTTTTTCCCCCCTTCTTCCAAACATGATTTATAACCAGTTCTTTTTTTTTTTTTTACTGTCTCGGTCACTGGTGCGAGCCCAAAAATGATCACGCTTCCAAAGCGTCTCTCCATTTTGTCACTCTATCAGCATTTCCTCCGCTGCTGTTTTCTTTTAGACTACACACAAATAGTCTGGGCGGCCATTATGAACCTCACAGGCCGGACTGGGCCAGGACATGGGCCGCTGGGCGTCTCTCCCCATTCTGTATGAGAAATCTGTTCTGTAATCAATGAGGGTGGGGGGGGTGAGGGTGGGGGGGTGGGGAGGGTGAGGGGGGGGGGGGGGGGGGGGGGGGGGGGGGGGGGGGGGGGGGGGGGTTATTATGCCATAGTGACCCACAGGACATGAGGATGGTTTCTTTTTTCTTGTGGGGGGGGGGGTGGGTTGCGGGTGTGTAGGTGAAGGAGGGGAGTTGGGGAAAAAGGGGGTTCTGGGGGAGATAAATGGGATGGGGGTCACTGCAATCGCACAGTGGCTCAGTCAGCGCGCTCTCGGCCAAACGGGGTTTAGGGGGGCGGGGGGGGGGCTCCTTGTGCTCCTGCTCCACTGCGGTGGGGGGGGGGACGGGGGGGGGCAGGGTGTCAAAGGGTGGCACAGCGAGCAAAGCGAGGTGGCACGATTGCTTTGTCGTCACAGGTGATGCTCGTTATACGATGGCCCCGCCTTCCACTACAGGGCCCGTGCGTGGGCCGTGCACCCTTTCACGCGTCCCTCCCCCTGTCCAGTAACGCTCCGCGCGATTGGGGATACTGGGGAGGGGGCGTCGCGGTTCAAGGTCTACGAGCGCGCGTCTGAGAGCGGTCACAGGAATAACACTGCAGCTTCCTGTTCCCACAGCGTTCCACTGCAGCTTCCTGTTCCCACAGCGTTCCACTGCAGCTTCCTGTTCCCACAGCGTTCCACTGCAGCTTCCTGTTCCCACAGCGTTCCACCGCAGCTTCCTGTTCCCACAGCGTTCCACTGCAGCTTCCTGTTCCCACAGCGTTCCACTGCAGCTTCCTGTTCCCACAGCGTTCCACTGCAGCTTCCTGTTCCCACGGCGTTCCACTGCAGCTTCCTGTTCCCACAGCGTTCCGCTGCAGCTTCCTGTTCCCACAGCGTTCCGCTGCAGCTTCCTGTTCCCACAGCGTTCCGCTGCAGCTTCCTGTTCCCACAGCGCTCCACTGGCTGCGGAGCGCCAGGCCCGTTTCTCTCAGGCACCACGGAAGCCGCCATAAATCAGACTGAGAGTAAAAACACGCCGCTATCTCACCGAAAAGGTCACAGGTCATCCTCGTCTACGTTTCGCTATTCACTCTCAGCGTCTGCGCACCGCGCTCGCGTTATTAGCCCACGTTAGCACGATAGCGACAAACATGAGTGTGCCAAGCAAAAAATAAATGCACAAGTTCATTAACTGGTCACTTTTTACATTTGGTAAAAAGATTCATACAACTGGTTCCTTATTTGGTGAATGTAGTCTATGACTGCTTCTGGCTGAAACCGACAACAAGCTTCTTCTTTTTTTTTTAACTCATACTGAACTGGGGGGTTTAAAGAAGAAAATGTTCTTCCAATGTTAAACTGAGTGATGTGTGAATCTTTCTGGAGATTTATACGATCCAGGAGCACTAATTATTTCTGACAGCGCACCAGGTGAACGGACTCGACTGCCTTTAAAAGAGGTTGCCGGCGCTCTGGTCGTTTCACACTTGTTTTACGGGCTAATCGAGGACAAAAATGTAAATAAGGAATTACAGTAATCCGGCTGTCCTGCAAAAAAAAAAAAAAAAAAAGAGGAAAATAAATGTGGCGGCGGAGTTTGAGCTCTTGTGAAAACA
The DNA here is from genome assembly GCA_025169545.1 of Anguilla japonica. Taxonomy (NCBI): domain Eukaryota; kingdom Metazoa; phylum Chordata; class Actinopteri; order Anguilliformes; family Anguillidae; genus Anguilla; species Anguilla japonica. The sequence continues at coordinate 7,580,551 of CM045892.1, read as the reverse complement.
TACCCCATGTTTTGGTGATAAAATGGCCGTTTAATGACCCTACTGAGAAAGAAAGAAACTCTTTTCTGGGTAGGTTTAGCAGGCAAAGTTGACTAAAGAGGGCAAAAGGCAGACAAGAGAAAGCATACTGCGCTGCAGTTTACATTTCTGCCGCTCTTGCTTCGCATTTTAACTATTTATTTGGAAATACTGTGGTGATGTGCAGTCAAACCACAAAACCATATTTAAATGTTCGAGAGAGAGAGAGAGAGAGATGTGACAGAGAGACAGAGGAAGAGAACGAGGGAGGGAGAGAGGGGGAAAGAGTGACAGAGCGAGAAACACAGAGAAAGAGAGGGAGAAAGAGACAGAGAGAGAGAGAGAGGGGGAGAAAAGAGAGAGAGAGAGAGAGAGAGAGAGAGAGAGAGAGAGAGAGAAAGAGACCGAGAGAGAGAGAGAGAGAGGGAGAAAGAGAGAGAGAGAGAGAGAGAGAGAGAGAGAGAGAGGGAGAAAGAGACAGAGAGAGAGAGAGAGAAAGAGAGAGAGAGAGAGCGAGACAGAGAGAGAGAGAGGAAGAGAAGCAGGGTTTATGTTTCTCACAGTGTCCTGAAGATTAGCAGCCGGAGCCACCCAGGGTCTCGTCTACCAGCCGCTGGTTTTTGGGTGGCCCGAATTAAACCCTCCCAGGGGTCCCATTCCAGGTAGCAGGCAGACAGGGGGTCCGGAGTCTGGGTCCCAGCAGTGCCTCCCCAGGAGAGGGGCGCACCCCCCCCCCCCCCCCCCCCCCCCCCAGGTCTTTAACAAGCCCAAAACGGCCCCTCTATTCCTGGGCCCTTCTGTCTGGGACCCTGCTTTCCCACTCCCAGAATCCGGGGGCTTATTATTGGAGGGAATTTATAGACCCATTTATTTAACCTGGTTTGAATGACACCGGTTCTGGTCGAGTGGACCTCGCACAAACTCCAGAGCCTACCAGAGCCAGGGAAAACAGAACAGGGCATAAATCAAACAGGGCGGAGAGAGAGAGAGAGAGATAAAACAGAAGAGAAGAGAGAAGTAAAGCAAAGGGAAAGAGTTAGAGAAAGGGGGAGAGAAACAGAGAAGTAGAGTGAAATGAAGAATAAAACAGAGAAAATGAGAGATGGAGAGAGAGAAGTATAGAGAAAGGAAACAGAGGGAGACAGAAGGAAAGAGTGAGCGAGTGAGTGAGAGAGAGAGAGAGAGAGAGGGGGCAGAGAAGGAGATGGTTTCATTTCATTTATTCTTTCTTTCAGTGTAGGTCTAAGTCTTGCTCAAGCCTTTTTCTTCAAATAACCAAAAAGAGCTCCTGAAAATCATGACTATATGCACAGGGAACCTAGGGAGAGAAGACTGCCGTGCCTTCTCCTTCTCCCTGTCTCTCTCTCCCAGTCTCTGTCATTCAACTTCTCCCCATCTCTCTCTCTCTCTCTCTCTCTCTCCATCCCCCCCCCCTCGCTCCAGGGTTCGTGTCATTCCACACACGGTGCGCAACGCAGGCGGGAATGCGCAAAGTTAAAGAAAGAGGAAGCGCGTTACACAACAACAAGGCCGGAGAGGAACAGAGAGGGTGGTGGAGGAGGGTGGGAGCTCCTCGAGTCGGAAGCCGGTTTACAAGAATTACATATCCAGTGCATGGAGGGGTGGGGGGTGGGCTCACAGCTGTGGCGGGGGCCAGCTGAGCTCACAAATACAAACCTGAGGAATCCACCGATCCCACCCCCGCCCCCCCATCCCCAGGTGTCTGTAGCGGCTAATGATAGAGCTGTGGGGAGCTGCAGTTCCTGTGGCAGGAGGGGGGAGGGGGGGGGGGGGAAGGGGGGGGGGAAGGGGGGGGGGGGGGTTGGCGGGCTTGTCAGAGGGGTGGGGCTTGAGAAGAGATAGCCCCCCCCCTAAGGGAGAGCTCTGGGCATCTCCCCGAATCCAAAAACCAGAGAGAGAGGGAGAGAGGGAAGATGAAAGAGAGAGAAATTCAGGCAGAGCTTTTTGGGCAGCAGGGGGCGCTGTTCTGCTGCAGGCTGACACAGAGAGCCACTTGGTGTCATATTCAGACCAGGCAGGATGGTGCTACTTTGAGACACACCTACCTAACTTCAGCAAAAAAAAAAAAAGAAGCGTGTGTGTACGGTTTAACCCTTTTCCTGACGAGACAAACGAGTGTTTCAAATAAATTAATGTCCCTCAGCTCCTTTCCAAAAAAAAGAACAGAATTGTTGGGGTTCACACAGCCGGAACCCCGAAATCTCCGCGGTTAGCTAGTTTTTCTGTGAGAGAAGTGTTTTTACCGCGGGCGCATGCGTTGCCCTCCCCCCGAGCGATTCCAGGCGGGGATTCGCGATGACACTCCTGAAGAGGAAACAGCGTGGCCCGCCCCCTCCAAGGCTTTTGGCAACCTGGGCTGCAATTAGCACACTGCAGCGCTGTCAACATGTGTCACTACAGGCAGGGAGAGGAGGGGGGGGAGAGGAAGAGAAAGAGAAAGAGAAAAAGAGAGAACAAGAAAAAGAGAAAGAGAGAGCAATAAAGTGATAGAGAGAGAGAGAGAAAGCTGGGGGAGGGACAGATATTTGGGGGTTGTTGTCAATGACATCTATGTATTTTATTGCTTTAAGCAACAAGTTCCATGCAAATATTTGAAGTACAGAGACAGTTTATGTAAGTGTAAGGCATTTTTGCTATTACCAATTTGCTATTGGTAGTCTATTTATATTTTATGTAAATGACTTCACTGGCAATATATTAGCAGTATGTGGTCATGCTAATGAAGCATATCTGAATATGAATTACCAGCCTCAAATTGAGGGATGGATATATTAGCAGCCAATCCCGAGCGTTTCTGAAATCAAGATTATTTATAAATACACTAATCCTTTCCATTTTATTTTACAAACCTTTTTCAACCTACTTACACTTATTTCACGGCTACCATTAGCATTATTAAAATTACGATGCCTAACACAATGTCTCATTTTCATTGGCTAACATTGCAGAGAGGTTGTGTTTGCACACCTAGTATTTGTAGCATGGATCCACAGAGAAATTACAGTTCATATCAGTTCAAAGAAATGGTCCCCGTCACCACACATGAAAGAGATTTGACTTAAATAGATAGACAGACAGATAGAGATAGATTTTGATTAGATTCGAGAAACATAATCATACACACATGGAGTTTTGTCATTGGCTACACGTGGCATATAAACACATTAGATAGATAAAGAAACAGAGAGATAAAGACAGACAGAGAGAAAGCTGGAGTAAACACTGAGAATGAGAAATATTTATTGTTGTTTTATGTGACCAATCGCTTTGGTAATACTATGCTGATATGTGGTCATGCCAGTAAAGCTTATTTGAATTTGAATTTGAAATTGAAAGAGAAAGAGAGACAGATTGAGAGAACAGGAGAGAGACAAAATAAGAGAGTGACGATGAGTGAGAGTGAGTGAGTGAGAGAGCAGGAGAGATACACAGAGAGAGAAAAAATGAGAAAGGTGGAGGGAGAGAGGGAGAGAGAGAGCAAGAGAGCGCTACTCCCCGAGCAGATCCCTGGAGGAGGGTTGGGAGGGATGGAATGTTTCCCCCCAGGGCTGTTTACCATGCACACCTGGGCTCTGGAGGGGGGGGGGGGGGGGGGGGGGGGACAGGGGGGGGCGGGGTGTGAGCAAGCATGAGACAATTTTGAGAGTACAAAAAAAAAAATTCAAGTGTGAATCTGCCACTGGATCATTATCATTCATCAGACGAGTTGTACAAAAAAAATAAACAACCGTTTGATACCATGAAAACATTTTGAGAATAAGAAAATCTTTCCTCAGTCACCTAAAATACCTTCCACACTAACAGGCAGTTTTCATGGAGGTAAAAAAATAAATTAATTTTAAAAAAACAATGAATTACATAACAGCTGCAGTTGGGGCGACATAGCTCAGGAGGTAAGAGCAGTTGTCTGTCAGTCGTAGGGTTGCCGGTTCGATCCCCGCCCTGGGCGTGTCGAAGTGTCCCTGAGCAAGACACCTAACCCCTAACTGCTCTGGGGAATGAGAGGCATCAATTGTAAAGCGCTTTGGATGAAAGCGCTATATAAATGCAGTCCATTTACCATCCATTAGCTGCAGATACATTCCATCGTTAACGTCTCAGACACTGCCTGTACTGATGGTCTTTTTCCGTATGAATGCCTAGTCTGCTCGATTCAGGCTTTGCAAAATGAAGGGCAATTCCGTTTCAGCGCAGTCAATTCAATAAATTAATGTTAATTTATTTTAAAATTCTCGCTAGCTTGTTTTCAAAACTGACCGAGTTGAAATGCATTATGGGGCCGATCGTTTTATCCTGCCAGGCTAAGAAACCACTCACCAGCTTCAAAGACCAAGCCACAGACACACCGGGGACTATAGGAATTTAGAAAAATCAAAAAGTCACCTGTTGCTAAATTTATTTGGGAGAAGAAGCAACAACATCGAAGTGCAAACGTCCATGTGTTGCCCCATTTCCCCACAACCAAATTCTCGTTTGAGTCACTAGGGATGGACTGGCCCACGGCCACCCCTCTCTCCAGCGGCTCGGGGGCAGCAACACGACCCCCCCCCCCCCCCCCCCCCCCCCCCCCCCCCCCCCCACCCCCCCCCCCCCCCCCCCCCCCCCCCACCCCCCCCCCCCCCCCCCCCCCCCCCCCCCGTTTGTTTAGCCGATCCCAACGCGAACCTGCAGTGGCCTTCCCAGCATGCCTCAGGAAGATCCTGCTGCATTAGCCTAGCATGGGGCCCCCATGAGAGACACACCCCGAGGGGCATCACTGCTGGAGGGGGAGAAAGTAATCCCAAAAATCAATAGCAGCAGCCATTTTGAAAATTTTAAAAAAACAAACCCCATCACACACACATCTCAAATAAACTAAAAAATATATATATGAAATACTTTAACACAACAGCAAAACCTATACAGATTACTAACAATTTCAAAAAGAAACTTTTATTGCTAGTATTGTCCTATTGGAACAAATATTTTTCCCAATATTCGGAACAAAATTATTTTTCAAATGGTCTGTAATGTGGTATGTTGATCCTCTGGGATCTCCAGGATATAAAGAGTTAAACAATCCATAAACATGTATTGGATCCAGATCTGATGTTGCCAAGCAACGCCACACTCTTGGCCATCGTAAGTCTTTTTTTTACTTTTTTTTTTACCAATTCGCCAAAAAATGGAAGCAGCTCTGTCAAACCCACCTCATCAGATGCAGCTGTTAGAGGTTTGCTGTGCAAAAAAAAAAGGCCTTGTACAATTCCTTTGTTTGGGGTCCAGGGCAGCTAAACAATAAGCCGAAGACTTGACCGGCGCAAACCTCAAACGCGCTGAGTCACCAGTCCCGTTCTCACCAGCGGCGCAGCTGTTTCGCATCGCGGGAGCGGGGACACAGGCAGGAGGAGGAGGAGGTTCCCGCCAGGCTTCGCCACACAGCTCAAAGCGGGAAACCGTTCGACCGCACGGCACGTTTCCCGTCCTCTTCAAAAAAAAGGGGGGGGGGGGGGTAAAATCTACGATTCAAAAC
>CM045892.1:7525000-7570000 GCA_025169545.1 Anguilla japonica | reverse complement strand
ATTCCACTGTCTGCCATTGCAGCAGCAGGAGGAACTTTTTCATTAGAAACAGGACGTGCAATTTGGGCTCTTTATTTTCCTTCTGTTTCTCGAGCCCGCGACGCACCGCTAATGGAGGCAAGCGGAGGAAGCGGCGGACGTTACCGCCAAAATGCCGCGCGTTTCCGTGGAGACGGGCGGGGGCGCACCCCGCCTCTCGCCCCCCGTACCACCACCACCCCCCCCCCCCCCCCCCCCCCTTTTAATCTCCGCCCGCCCTCCTCGGTCCCCATAAGGGGGTTTTCTATAACTGTCTGGTCAGAGGTGAGCGGGAGCCAGATCAGACCCCACGGGGCCGCAGGTCAACATCCCATAATCCTCCAGTCACCTTGTGTTACACTTTTACGGGCGCAATTAGCCACAAACAACCCCCCCCCCCCCCCCCTCTTGGAGAATCTTGGGCCTACCGCTGCCAGTGGTGATGGTTTCCATGGCACCATGCTATCCCCCCGCCCCCCCACCCCACCCCGTTCAGGTTCAAGATACATATGGTTCCTCATCGTTCACTGTCACATCCGCACCCCCCCCCCCCCCCGCCCCACCCGCCCGAATCCCCGCTCCAAGACAAGATGTCAAAACAATCAAGGGCTCTTTGCAAAAAAATAGGCGGGGCAGGGGCGGGGTGTGGGGGCAGGAGAGGGGAGAAAAATTGGGTCTAATCAGCACGTCTATCGAGCCTCATTTTGCCCTCGTCGCTATGCGTGTCTACGGCCTCCACAGAGTCCGACCCGTGACCCGAAACCCCCCCGAAAAACGCAGACGGGGCAAAGGGCCCAAACACGGGAGTTCAGCGAAATCGCCCTCGCTAGGGTAGCCCGAAGAGGAGGAGGAAGAGGAGGAGGAGGAGGAGGAGGAGGACGATGATCCGTGCAGGTATGTGAGGGGGAAAAATTCCTCCTGAACGTAAACATACGTCACCGCAAGCAGAGAGAAAATAAAGGGAGAAGAAAAGAAAGAAAGAAAAAAGAAAGGAGGACAGAAGGGGAGAACGGGACGGAGGGGTGTTTTGGTGGGCGGCCGCGCCGTCTGTCATCGTTTCAGCCCCCGGGCCGCGCCGCGGTGGGACGGGAGAGACGTCCGCTGCCCCGCGACATCGGAAGCCCGCTCCCCACATCGCTACACCTCCCCGTGTGACCTCCTCATCTTCATCAGGGGGAGGTAGGGGAGGGGGCATGTTGGAAGAGGAACAGAGGAAATTGATGGTATTATTTCCCTTCCGTCCAAATCACTCTGTGCTTCCACCTCCCAAAAAACTGACAAAAAAACCAAAGCCATTTTTTATCATGTGTGTCAATCAAATAACTTCCCCATTTATTTCAGGGTAGATAGAGCTCATTAAACGTACTGTTTATTTTAGCCACTCCCATTTCTTGCTTTATTATATTCATATTTCATATTTCAGTTTCAGAGGGCATCGCACAAGCACTCCGCATTCGGCTAGCGCTCATTGCTCCTTCTGCCTTTCCCTGAATTACGAGATCGACACGTTGGGCGGAAAAATCCAGAAAACCTCCCCCACCTCTCCCCCCCCCCCCCTCCCCCCCCCCCCCCGCCCCCGACCTTAAGCCTCTCACGAATGGAGGAGTCATCAGGTTCCCCACCCTGGAACGGGCCGGTTCTCCGAAAATCTGCTGGCAAGAACAGGACGGGCAGTCAGTGGGTAGGAGAGAAGGGGCGGGGGGGGGGGGGGGGGGGGGTCAGGTTTAATCCTCTGAATGCTGCTCTGGCCCACAGGAGCGCTGATCTTAAGGGACTCGAACACGACAGCACAAGGCCTGCTACCCCCCCCCCCCCTTCCTCGACCAGGACACTACAACATCGAGAGAGCAATACAGACCATCGGTGGTGACCTTCCTAAAACTGAAATGGAGGGGGGGGAGCGACACCTCTAACCGTGCGTACCAGCCATGTAGCCGGTCCGGCACAGCCGACGTTGCTGCTGCTCCAGGTTCCCAGGCAGCAGTAGCTGGAGGGGGGGGGGGGGGGGGGGGGGGGGGTACGGGGGGGTGATGAGCTCCTGGTGTCTCCAGGCCCCTCCCGCCAGAAGCAACACAAGCCCGACTCATATTCAAATAAATACTGGGCAAGGCTGGGCCGGGGGTGGGGGGGGGGGGGGGGGGGGGGGGGGGGGGGGGGGATGGCCAGCCAGAGGGGGTGGGGCGGGAGTTTACTCTGCTCGACACTAAAGCCCATTTAGACTCAGAGAACCTGGCCCAGGAGCAGAAAACAGCCAGTGAGCGAACGACAACAAGGCGGCATATTTTCATACAGAGCTTAAGATGTATCAGAAACACAAATGGCGCAGGTCCTCCACCACCCACCCACTACGCCCTCCGTAGGGAAAAAAAAAAAAACCTTAATTAATTTCTGGGGATGCTGCGCAGCACTCCTCCTGCCCCCCTGCCCCCCCACCACCCAACCCTCCAATTCCATATCAGCAGCTCTTTGTAGCAGGAATGCAAGCTATTTACCGGGGGTCCAATGGGATGCAGGGGAGAATCGAGGTGATGATGTGTCCAGGGTCCTCGCCATACAGATAGGAAGAGGATACTTTTCAAAAGCTAAAAGCTTCCCCAGTTTTAAAACAAAGGGGAGGTTGAGGTGTGGAAGGGGGGGGGGGGAGAGAGGAGAAGATTTTTTTTTGTTTGAAAAGAGACCTTGCTCTCAGGACTAGAAACATTCCAGCCTGTTTTTGGCTCTCTTCTCTCTCTCTACCTCTCTCTCTTAGCCTCTTGCTTTCTCTCTGTGCAGCCTTGCAAAATTTGTTCAGCGAAGGGCTCGCCTTCTCCAAGGCAAGCTCGGACACTCAGAGATGCCCCTCACCCTCCCACCCCCCCACACTGAGGGATGTGAGACCACCAAATGTCACGCACGTATTTAAATGCCCAATGACCTCACATTACATTATATTTACTTGGCAGACGCTTTTATCCAAAGTGACGTACAAAGTGCATACCATTGGAACAACCTTGTTTTGTTTTTTTTTTTAGTGGCCAACTTATTTTCTGGGTCCAAAAAAAAGAAACACATTATTATTAATACGAGCGTGTCGCATTCACCGGGGATCTGACCCATTCGCTCAGGAAGGGCGTGGTAAGGAGCGGGAGCTCAGCCCGTTCGCTGTGGGGCTGCCGAACACAGCGAGCTCTGACTGCGAGCCGAGGTTTTAAAGATGGCCGCCTCGCCCCACACGAGCTGGCAGACGCGGGGTGGTGGGGGGGGGGGGGGGGGGGGGGGGGGGCCGCGCCCGTCCTGGCGGGACATGTCGAAGGCCGCCGTTGGCAGCTGTCAGGCCTCTATTTGTTAGCTCAGCAAAGACCTGCGGAGAGAAGACCTTCCTGCTCAAATAAACAAACAGTGGGTTGCACACATCTTCCCTGCAATCTCAGCCTCACGGAGGGAGGGAGGAAGAGAGAGGGAGGGAGAGAGAGGGAAGGAGGGAGGGAGAGAGAGAAAGAGCGAGAGCGAGGGAGAAGGATAGAGTGGGCGAGAGAGGGAGAGAGAGAGAGAGAGAGAGAAAAAATGGCTGAGAGAGAGAGAGAGAGAGAGAGCGAAAGAGAGAGAGAGGTAGAGAGAGACTACCACGTTCTTCCTGCAGACCAGGGAAAGGGTTATTCTGCCAAGCCCGCACAGGGCTGCAAGATCCCACGTTATCTCATTATTCACCCTCCTTCTCCTCTTTTAATCTAATTATTTTCCGAGCTTTGAAGGGACAGCGCCTGAATCCATAAAGGAAGAGAGCTGTACGGCGTGAGCTCACAGAAACAATCCCCAGCAGAGACACGAGTGGACTACCCTGATGGAGATTAAATATGCCGTAGCACATTGTAAATATGTGGTCTGTTTTGACACAACAATGAAGAATATATTTCGCAGTAGGATAATATATCGCAATATCTGAGAACAGCAACAATTTTGTATATTTTACACTATCTCGCAGAGTGTTGCCATATCAAACCTTTTTCACTGGGTTCCATTTCTGGAAGGGTTACCACAAATCGTTTCTGTTACTTTCTGTCCAAAAGTCCAAAGACGGGCAAATGGGTCAAAGTTTAACTGGCACTTTGAGTGCCTACAACAAATGACACCCTCATTTGGGACAGCTCACTGTGCACAAGTTAATCAGAATCACAAATTAAATTTTAAATCACAGATCAATCCAGTCTCATGTCACCACATCGCAAACACTTTACCATAGAATTTAATTTCACTGAATTTATTTGTACACGTATACTGTTTCCACCTGACATTGCAGTCTACAGGAATTGTGAATGGAGTAGGCCTAGTTTCCACCACAAACATGAAGGAAGGGGACAAGCGTACAGTTGCCAAACCGCACAGGGGTACTGCAGTGTGCCGAGAACAATAGCAGTGGGTGTGATTTGCCATCTTCTTTACTGTGGGGTTGTTGAGTTTTTTTTTTTTGTTTTTTTGTTCTCTTAAGTGTTAAAACCTTGTAACGCGATTTGCGTTTCACCTCAACAGTACCCTGAGGGGCTGAATTTCTACAGTGCAGAGTCTTATCTCAATCTTTCAATACAATCAACTGAGCAAATAGCTCCTTGATAAACTGGACTAACACAAATGCGTAAACTAAACAGACGAGCTCAGTTGTTCGACTGAAACAAATCCAGGGGGTTTAAAACAAGAAAGATTCACTTTTATGAATCTCCAAATCCAGGGGGTTTAAAACAAGAAAGATTCACTTTTATGAATCTCTATGCACAACCCCAGCCTGGAATTTTATAAACACAGAGGATTTAGACTAGGCCATTTTACAGTTATAGACACGGGATACATGTTTGGCCTGAAATGTCCTGTGTTCTGCAAGACCAATAATTTAGCAAAAATTTTGTCCATGTACTGCTTCAAAACAAATAAATTTTTAAAAACTTCTCACCAACAATATCCAACTACAAGAGTCAGCAATGAGTGAAAGTCACTTATTGTCATTTTATCAATATCTGCATTTCGAAGGGATGAATAAAGTATTAGCAAACAGTGACTGATGCCTCTATGACAGGGCAAAATAAGGTGAAAATATAATATCATTATTATTCACACTCCACAGATTGCAGAGGCCTTTCTTCCTACATCAATGCCTCATAGGAAGAAACCTTTTTTTTTTTTTTTACACATTTCATGTATGTTGATCTCATAATTAACTGCCATATTCTATTGAGCCAGAGGTGAACGAACAGTTTAAATATGAATAGAAGTGCACACTTTTTCCCTCCCAATCAATTCTGGATAAATATATAACACTGTTGCCATGATGCAACAAGCGACACACAGCAACACATTTTAATTTTAAAAGGTCAAAGGGAGCCAAGATACTAATTTTCATTGGTTAATAATTGTTTTGAAAAAGTAAACTAGTGATAACCATCTTCACGTCATAAATGTACAGATTAAATGTGTGAATAACAATTTTTTTTGTTGGAGCCAACCTACTTAAATGTAATTACTGTGTGTGTGTTTGTATGCGTGTGTGGCCGTGTGTGCGGACGGGCTCTGCTTCGCATACTATGAAGTAAATAGTCTACAACGAGAGACACGCCGTTATCAGAACCGTTTCCTTCTCGTGGAAAGTAGTGGAGGACCGCGCTCACCATCCAAGAGTTCACGAGCCAACAATACAGCAGAATTTCAAATCCGTATTAATAGATTTACGTTTCGAACACATAAATCAGCAAAACAGAAATTTGAAATGTTGATAAATGTGCTTAAAATAAACGTGACATATTCAGCATCGATGTCGAAAGCGATAAATAAATAGGGGGTGGGTATGCCTGAAATCACTGCTCCAGACTAAAGGTTGTGGATTCAGTTGTGACGTTGATTAAGTTGTTTTACTTCAGTTACTTGGACACAAATAAACCAGTAATGAAATAATAACAATTGTGTCATATGATAATTACTGTAATGATAACCATATTCATCAAGCCAAATTTAATAACAATAATAATCATCGTTATCATACACGTAATAAGACATGACCGTTATAAATAAATGATTACAATAATAATAATAATAATAATAATAATAATAATAATAATAATAATTTTTGCATAGATTACGCCGTTCTTCATGTGCGTGACAACTGTAAGTTTGATCCTACACACTTGGGGATAAAGCTTACGCACACATTCACCCTCCATTGTGTCCTTGTCCATTGTGTTTTTATGCCCGGGTCGTTACCCAAAAAAATATGGGCCCAAAAATAAAAATCGAAGAGTAAGACAGGAAAGCTACATTTTGTAAGCCAAAAAGGAAGTGTGTTTACTGTAAAGATAGAGATTCCATCCCTTTCATGTTTCTATTATTGTCACGTTTTACAATGGTTTATCCACAAACTACAGTCCTTTCAAACAACTACCCACGCAAAGGGGTACACTCTCAGGGATGAACGAATGAAAAAAATACAATACGTAGCTATAGATTTAACTAGAATTAATAATGTTACATTTTATGGACACCAATCGTATATAAGAAATAAACAAATTCACAAATTTTTGTGAATATGATGAATGGGTCTTTGCTGAAGTTAAATAAAAGTCAAATAATTTCAGGGACTAAACACAGTCAGGAATAGACAGCGGCCAGCTGCGTCTAAGTCCTACAGGGAGAATTTGGGACAACAGGAGGAGGAGGTAGGCAAGTCATTAAAATGGTCTTGTTTTGCTTTGGGTCTCCGGCTGGTCCTCGCGATTTCAGCAACAGAAAGTATCTGATAATTATAGGACGTAACTATATCCCCAGATGTAGATTTCGAAACACCTGTCGAACCGCCTTATATTACCACATTTGAAAGCGCGTAGTCCGTTACGCGTGTTTTGTCTTCAAAAAGATGTTTGAGCGCTAAGAGGATATTTTATCGTAATTAATTTTTTTTTTTTTTTGCAATGGTTTGTTGAAAATTATGCTGAAGTTCGCATCTGTAAATCGGTGCTAATTTGGATAAAAGTTCCACAATGTGTCACAACAATTTATAAACTGGAACAGTTTCTAGTTGCCTATGTCATGCATTACTGGCTAAGATAAAGGAGAATAGTGTACTAGAAGGGCTGGTATTTCTTTATTAAACTTAATAACATGTCTGTTCTTATAAGGAAGAGGCTATTCTCATTAAGTAATATCAAATAACGCAATAATTGCCGAGCGCTCTTCTTTTTGGTTGTCTGTACATACGGATCAAAAACCATTGCATTGTACATCAGTTGTCGTTAAAATTATTTTTCTAGTGTTTTAGCAAATTAATTTAAGGTGTGGCTCAGCAAAGTTTCTCTTACAAAAGATAATTTTATTTCAATACAGACCTGGATAAATAATGGTTTTTAAAGTTTTGAAGAACTCAAATGAATTCGTTTAAATGCATTTGAAATCAGTGCATAAAAAACACAACACTGTAGTTCGCCTAATAATGTGAATAATATAATTGTTCCTCAACTAATTGTTTGGTTATTGATGTAAAAATGCCTGTAATGTATTGGAACTGACATTTATTAAAGCGTCTGAAAATCTTTAGCCAATTATTCCGTATCAATAGCGATATATTCAGAATATTTCAGTACATCCTCTACATTCGTTAATTTATCTATCTGGGAAGTGTGTCACGTTTCATAATAATAATTTTCTCTCCAGTGCAGAACGTAAATTCTTCAGCGAACAGTGAATTTGAAGTGACCAATCTCCGAGATTTGAAAGTGGAACTTCAGTGGATACAGCGGTCAGGGCAAAAACCGGGTAAGGTTGGACCAAAACTCAATATACGTGCTTAACTGAGATGACTGTACTGACGAAGTGTGGTGACTGTGACTGTACTGTTTTTTAAGAACAAATATTTTCTTCTTCAGCATATTGATCAGAGATTCTTGAAAATATATATATATATATTTTTTTTAAAAACGTTTTCATTCAACCCACACAGGGTATGATCTGTAAGAAATACTTCCTGGAATGCATCTGCGCTAATAATAATAATAATAATAATAATAATAATAATAATAATAATAATAATAATAATAATAAGTTGTTAATGTTGTTCATTGGAAAGAAAAGTGAAGTCCTTGCACAGCACTGTTGATGGCATGTAATGAAAATATAAGAACATATAATAATCACACCTTTGCAGACTACATAGCTGTAACAAATAATATACGTATAAAGGCATAAACATAGATTTAAATCACAGCTCATTTTTGTCTTTACTGAACGGAACACGAAATATTCAGGAAATTATTCGGTAAAAGGATACTGGAACCGTGTATAGCTTACATGTGTGTTTGGGGAGTGTAAGGGATCCATTAAGTGCCATCACATATTGTCTTAAGGATGCAGCGACATTGTTATTAATGAAATAGGACAACAGAGATCCCGATGAAGGACAACAATCACGAAGTGGGATGGACCATGTCAACATTCAACACAATATTTTGACAATGAACTAAAAAGAAACATTCTCATTTCCCCAAAGTCGCGTCGATTTCAGTCATATTGCTGTGATTAAGAGACAACATTACTATACAATGCAATCGCTATAGTGGTGTATCTTAAATGATTAGCCTACATAAATGCAATACACCTGTTTGTTAAACTAGATAGATCTTTTAAATTAAATAAAGATAGTACTATTTATTAAGTACATCATTCTGGTATCTGAATTCATTTGCACGCTAAAGCATATCTGAAACTGATATCAAATCAGTCGACTTCCTGTAATAACAGTCCTTATGCTATACACAGCGAGGTATTAAAAAGACTTGATTTTGAAACTGAAAAAGCTGCTTTTCAAACTATAAAATAACATCTCCTTTAAATGAAATCTACGACTAACTACACAACATATAATTGACCTTTTACAAAGGCGTAATCTAAAATGCAACATGCTACATCGTTCAATGTATATATTTTTTAGCGGATAAAATACCCTTCACGTTGATTTTTCAAAGAAATTGTATTCAAGTTATCTGTCATTTAAACTCTTGAGTATTTTCTCAAGCTCTTTATATTTATATTGACTGGGAAACCACACACATAACTGTTCATTGTTTATTACTTCAAAATGACAGCGAAGGAAAGGGACACCAGCAGCAGCTATTCACCAGCTCAACTGTCAGCGGTCAACTGCTAACTTCCGCTCCGTCTTATTCAAGGATTTAGCCAAATATTTAGATAGGATAGAATTTTATATATGGAGCACGCCGCCTGGGTCCCTGCAGTTGCAGTCACGCTATATGAAAGTTGAAATTATTGTTGCAGGCTACTTTGACACCATTTGATTTATTATCTGTTAATTGATCTCAGGTCTTAATTAACATCTGACCTATTTTTTCCCAGAGTAGTGTAAAATAGGAAAGATAGCCATACAATAACTGAAAAAGCAGATGATTTTGTGAAATGTATAGTTTATGATTATGTCAGCACTTCGTTCTGTGAATTATTAGATACTACTGCGACAGGACAAAAAAACATGAGGGCCTACAACTTTTTTCTTTCCGTGATTAAATTACCAATACGATATTGAATCATACAAGAAAAGTATAACACAATTTATAGTAGGTTAATGCACTGTGCTTTAAGAACAGACTGTGCTTTAAAATTCGCGTCTTGTTAGTGTCTTTCGACCAACTTAATACCAAGGCGTTCGTGACTTAAAAATGTCATGAACGTGAACTAAAACGTTAAGAGGAAGTGGCGGAACGCATTAAATCTACGCCTGCGATAATGAGCTATGGGAGTGGGTTCTTTCTTCTATCGTGTTTCCACAAAACTTCTCCGCGGACCCCACACATACGCACAGTACTGCCGACCACATAGCTTCCACGTACGCTCTACAGAAACCAAGTAAAGAAAGATCTAGGTACCATACGGATTCAGTAATGTAAATACACTTGAATTGTGTAGAGAGTTTAAGAAATTCTGTACTATAGGGGTGATTATGTTGTTATAATATCCCGTCCCTCTTTATTCTAAATACGGATAACATTTTTACACAGCAAGTTTAGAACTGAACTCCAAGTAAAATGTCGATGCTGTAAAATGCATAAAACACCTCAGAGCTTCATGGTTCAGAAGCCGTCCTGAAACGGGTAAACTGAAATGATAAATTGAAGCCTGTGGTACGGATTTTATTGAACAAGCCATGCGTAAAACACACACGAAAGAGTGTAGAATAAAAACAAGATTGTGGGCAGCACAAGACTATTAATTTCACAAGAAATGTACAGCTATAAAAGGTCACTTGTTCTAACACACACACGCCAGGAGAAAAGCTGGGTGTGCTTATGTTTGGGGCAGAGTGGGATGATGAGGTGTACACAGAAGGAGAGAGGGAGCAGGTTGTGTATAAAGATGTCTGTGTGTTTATGATGCGTGTGTGCTGGTGCATGTATGCGCGACATTCGGAGAGGTGATCAGTTTTTGCTTTTTTTCCCAAAGGCAAACAGTTCGGTGTTGCAGGCGCTCTTCTTGGTTCCGCTGGCAATTTTCTTTCGAGTTTCTTCTCGCGTGGCATCTCGGCCTGGCTTGGTAGAAAAATGCCAAATGCATCATTTGTCGAAAAAAACAAGAGCCAGATTAAGCAATTCTTAAAATTCTACCAATAAAAAAATTATTTTCAGACTTGTTGTTCTGATAACGCAATGAAGTTAATCACAGTTGCATTAAACAACACAATTTCAAAAATGTTTTTTTTTTTTTTTTAATCAGCAAATAATCTGAGATAACCCATATGACTGAGTCACTTGTGCGTTTAACGAATTTACAGATCCACTGAAAAATGCGTGTGAATAAGAAATACGTAATTGATCCATAAAGCCAAAAACACAACTTCCTGCACAAAAGGCCATATTGCGCGTAATGGGATTACACCCCTGTGTTAATTCATACAGTTTGCCATATTTATATGCAATATAAATTTCTGTTTGTTCCAGAACAAATGCGGTGCTTGCTATGCAATCATCTCGCTACGACAAATACTAAACATTGCAGAGGTTACGAGAAAAAGCAGTGCCTTGTTATAATTAGTCAATATTACCACAATACTAACCAATTTAATATCAGCAATTGGATGCGGATTGAAATATAAAAATGTTAATCTGCACAGTATTATAAACGCACTCAACGCCATAAAATATAGGTGGAAAGCATAGTTTTTTTTCCATGCTCTAACCATTTCAGGCCTTCATCGGTTTTTGTTACACATGGATGTTTGGGCAAGATATATATGGAGAATAGTATGACGAAACTTTAAACATTTCACCTTCAAAATATATTTACCAAATAAATATATTTTGAAGGTGAATATAACGGCATAACACATTTCTTAAACTTGACCAAAACCAAAGGAATTTGTAACGCCCTGAATTCATTTGCGTAATAAAAGTAACGTATCCACAATGTTGAAATGTCACATCCGTAATGGTAAAACGTGGTGGAACCAACAATGAACGAATGACAAAGCCCCAATTATACGTTTTCACCTGGTCACCTGTATTCTTCACTTTGTTTGTCCTCTTCATGCTGAACTTGAAATCAAAGGCACTGCTGTCCTGTGTGACTGTGTTATCTGGACGGAATATCAAGGCCTGTAGGAAATGCATTGGGCCATTGTTCAAACCTACGAGTGGAGGCGAAGTCTACAGACAGAGGTAATGATGAATCGTCTCCAGTACAGCTGGAGGCACCTGTTAAATCTAGCGGTTTCCGTACAAGGCAGTTAAAAAATGTTTTCTACCACAAATGATCTGTGAGATGCTGGGGAATGGTAGCTAATGTGTGATGCACGCTGTCAAACGAGACCGCTTGCACAAACGTATTCAAAAGCGTCTCCGGCGTAAGCACGGATGTACATTTAGAAGATGCTGCATAATGTTATATTAATTGCTGATTTTTTATTGGGATTTCATCTCGTGCATTTTGTATCATACATGAGGAGAAGGCTAAACAATGTCTTCAGTGTTCCATTTGCATTTGGTATCTAATTGCCTTGCTTATTTCCATGTCTGTAAAAAATAAAAAGCAGAGGCCTATAAAAGCAGAGGCCTTTATCAGCTGCTAATAGACACACGTGAAGCATAGCCTACGTTAAACCAACGATGCTACTTTAGTAAAACAGCATAAAACATTTTCTTTACCTGTGGTAATACGCTATGAAAATTATCTTGTTAGACAACGAACTGCATTATAATCGTTGAAACTCGCTGTTGCCGAGACAACAGATACTCTAGCCCACATTAAATAAATAACCCAACGAATAAAACAAATAGCCTATTTATTAAAACAATACAATAAAATTATTAAATTGTATCTCACAGAATTATAAACTTTTTGCTTTCTCGAACGGCATCAAAAGGCTGCGTTTCATTTTTCCAAAACGCCTTCATCACATTGATTTCATAATAAATAACAATTCTTACGCAGTTAGTCAAAGCCAGAACATCTATCATTTGTGTCACCAGGCGACAAAATTTATATGCAGATCTACTAATCGCCCGTCGTGAACATCCCTTGGCACTGGAAACCAGGAAAAAATATTTGTGAATGAATTTCCACAAATCTGCCTTCTGCACGCGGCTATATGTCATTTACGACAGAGGTCTTAAGAAATGTAGCCTAATAAAAAGGTTATACGAGAAGGTAAAATATGAACTAAATCTCAACAGCTACAGTATTTTTTATACGAGATGAATAACCACAAATAAACTTCTTACTATTTCAAATGGCTAATAACAACAGTGGAGTTCCTATGTAAAGTCAGCTATGTAAGTCTATGGAAGCAAAAAAAAAACATAGTCTGTATCACTGTCGCTATAGGATGTGGGTCTAGTGCACATTGGCGAAATATGTATCCTATGTAGCCGATATTTTATTTATAGCCAATGTAGCGTGCTAGCCGGAGAAAATAATGCTAGAGCGACTATGCGTTTAACGGGTCCTAGAATTGCATCCAGTTTCACTGAACCGATGGATATATGCTGATTTCAAACTCACCAAGGCAACACTGTTGCTAAACAGTATCCAAATCCACTACCCTACGCCATACTGAATGTTTATTGCTCTATGAAGTGCGCATTAGGGCACGTCCAGAAGTTTAGGGGTAATACGGTACGTGTGGAGGCCTCGAGCACACCTGGCGCGTAGAGAGAGGCGCCAGCGAGAGTCAAAACAGGAAACGTGCCCGGTGCGGCATGCCCCTCCGAGGCCATTGCTTTGACTTAAAGAATGTACAGTAACAACCGGGTACCGTTATGTTTTAAACCGTATAGCCTATATTTATTGAGAGGAAATAACGAAGTGTTTCAATACAAGTGAAGTGTATTATATTTAATTTACATGTTTGGACAACACTTGTGAGTAGCAATAATAATAATAATAATAATAATAATAATAATAATAATAATAATAATAATAATAATAATCAATGTACAGTTCCAGCATGCAACAAGTTGATTGTCACACAGGAATGAGCTATTCCAGGCTAGAAAATAATTACCTTTCTACGCGACAGCAAAAAATAATTATTTTTAATTATGGTTTGGGCATTAACAGAACTTGGGTTTTTTGAAAGCAACCAGTAGGCTATTCTAGGCATTTTGATACTCTGGTAAAGCAGGTAGAGCGTCTGCACATAGGTAAAAGAGGAGAACATTTTATCTCCAGGCCGTACACGGCCGGTGTAGACTTGTTAGGGGCGATGCTTCACTGACAGAGCGTGATCCTGTATTTATTTTTTGGGCTACATAGCAAGAATTGATGGGATGAAATAAACATTGCGTGGGATCTGATAAAGACTACTGCCAAGTTCGCCGCATATCACGTGACCGTAGGATTTGCGTAAAAGACGAAAACTGTACCAAGGTGCGCCGTCTTTTAAGCAAGTCTGTTGCAGCGAGGACATAATTCGAGATGGTTACAGTTTACTTACGTGTGTATTTCAACCGGAGTTTGGCCACTTCAATCAAGGGATTAAGATCTGTTCTCACAATGCCAGACCAACTGGAGCGCAAAAGCAACAATCACTCCGCTAGTGTACGTAGGAAGTGTTGGCGCTTCTAAGAGGCAACACGGACGCTGAAGCGTCCAAGAAAATGTTTCAGACCCATCTTAAGGCCCTCCAAGTATTTTTTTCTGCGCGCCCAGACAGAACTAAGACAATTTTAACGCCGTTCTTCTCAGTGGTGTACCTCTGACTGCGACCTCGGGAGAGCGCATTCCTCAAACTCTTCCCTTTTTATCAGGTTCTGATTTTTGTCTGTTATCACCTCAGTATTTACAAAGGATGCTTCCGACGTGTCAGTGACTCAGTGTGTTGCTATCAGCAGCAACATCAGATAAAAAAGGAAGACTTTGTGCAGGCTTTAAAGAACGACCGAGAGTGGTTAAAAACATTACATATCCACATTTTAAAACCAAATGTCATAGCCAAAATTAATAAACGAAATGTGATCGCATGGTATCACGGATTTAAAATACAATTTAACACAATAAACAATAAGTGATCAATTGAAATCTGTATTAATACCACTGTCCCATAGATTACATAAGTGCGATTGCCTCAATTCAGGACAAATGTCTTTCAAAACAATGACGAATATTCTATTTCAAACCTTAAATAAGTACCCCAGTATTTGGCCTCGCGCCTTGCCATCAGTTTTTGTTCCTTAAACCCCATGGATATAATATTGTCCTTACCAATTAGGGTTTAAAATGGGCCAGTGCTATTCTTAAAACAGATTAACACAGTAGTTTATTTGCGCTTGATTTCTCAAGGACAAATAGCCAAAACAAATAAAGCTAAGCAGAAAAGAAAACACCGCCGCCGCTAACTAGGTTATACCATTAGAGTCCCGCTGGCTCGGAGTGTTATTCAATCGCCGAAGTGTAAATTCGTTTCAATCCGGTTGCTATCACAGCAGCTCAACAAAACATAACTTTTGTTACTATTCATTAATTATGAACTTTGATAATCTGATAACCAGTTAGATACTGTAGCCGTGAGATAAAGGTCAAGTGTTTCAGCAAAGCGCAACTCTACTAAAGTTACACCGACGTGAGCTTCCCTGCTTATTCACTCGGTGGCAGTGAATCAGACCTTAATTTGCTGATTACTAATCACCCAATACCCAAATCGCATTTTAAGGCTCATTTCAATGTGGGCAGCGTGTCAACAATAACGCATTAAACGAGATCAATAATAATATCACATGAAACGTATAGGCAGTTACAAAAAAATATATGTCAAACACTACATAACTGCGTAAAGCAGACGTTAAAAAAGACCAATTTATATTGGACCTTACTTCAATTCGTATACCCTCACCAAATGGTTTTTCTTTTTTCTTTTTTTTAAAAATGATGACAGTGCATCATTTAAAAAGACAGAGAGAATACACAATGGTGAAATCCATGCATCAAAATGTGACTCTGACGGAAAACAGGTCATCGGCTGACATGTGACCGCAATCTGATAAAATGGATAATGTCCAATTTGATTTAAGCCATTAGTATACATAACGACTAAATTAGATTAAAGCTACTGTGCACTCGGACGAGTATAGGCGTATTATGGTTGCTGTACACATCTTAACTGTTGGCAGCCGAAGAATTGGTGGCTATTCAGTAACATTAAGCTACATGACATTCACTTAAAATATATATCGACAGAGCTGTTGTTCATACACCGAAAAGGTAGATGCAATTTAAATCAATTAATGTATATTGACAATTAATCATAACATTCAATTAAAATGGATATGAATGAGATATTCCTGGTACTTGAAATGTATGCATTAATCAATAAATCAATAAATGCATAGTGTTAATTAAATAATTGCACGAATTAAATTATAGAGGTAGGGTAAATATGATTTGACATTACCCAAAAATTACGCAAAGCCTTTCTCATAAAGGCATCTAATTCGGACAGGCGAACTAGATCCAAAATCCCAACAAATGGACAATTCCTGATTTTCGAGCAGTTTCAGAAACTGTGCACGTAGTTTTTGTACAGTCAAGACGTGAAATACACAATTTAGAGTTAAAATGCAGCACTTTGAAGCCGGACATCCGCAATGACGTTCAAGGTTTTTTCGCAGTGAATTCAAATTTGGCACAGTGATTGACAAGGTCCTATTCAAATAAAACATCCCGTGGAAAGCGTGCACACTTTTTTCAAGCACTGTGCGGGAGGCGTGGAGCTCTCGCTTTTGACATTCTCTCCGCAGTAGCTTGTCTCCTCGAGGCAGAATCGCAAACTCTTATGACATCACCCAGCCACTGAATGGGGGAAGTTCTCGTTTAGAAACGAAAAAAAGCTTTTTTTCTGTGGATAAACATTGCTAAGGTACGGGAACGCTTCCTGTGCCGTTTCAAAATGCAACTTCAATAGAAGATTACGCTGAAATGCTGACAGCTTTTTCTTGTCTGTGGGAATAATTTGTTTCGAAAACAGCGGAGCGCGCTACATCGCCAAAAGGCCGCGCAGCAGCGAAGTACATGGCAATTTAAAACTCTTGCAACGCGTGAACTTTTCCTTTTTTCAAGCAGGATAATCTTTCGTTTGGGGATAGCGCAGAAAGGCGGCAGGGGGAGACGACTTTTCTCGACTTGATTTCTCGCCTATGGACGACAGCAGTCCTCTCTCTCCAAAGGCAAATGCTTTCAGTATTGCCTCTCTAATTTCAGCGGCAGAGCAAGCAGGAAACGCAACATTTGACAAACACGGCACTGGTCCGGACAAGCACGACCAGCGTAACTGCCACAGAGCCTTTAAAATGCACTACAGTACTGTCACCAGGGAAATGGAAGGTATGAATATGCTTTTTGTCAACAGCCTTTGAAACTACTATGCTTTACGTACAGACGAGTAGCCGCAGCCGCAAAGCGTAACATACAGCAGCGAGACATGACTGCTTACATACCATACGAATGACCAACCAGTTGCATCGGCTACTTCTCCTCTGCTTGTTCTGTGCAACGCACGGCTACAGTGTTCTGGAAACAATTGCAGTTGTGCATAGCATATTGCATTTATGTTATTAATATTCTTAATGCACAACCATTAACGCTACGCAATGTAAGCAGTACAGAAACATATAGGTGATTTCAGAGCGGGGTATCAATTGGCTGGACGAATACAAGTTACAAGAAGGGATAATATACTGTAAATGAACATCGAGATGTTGCGGTTTGCATATGCAAATGCTTAACAAATGCACTCGTTAAATGTAGCATAAAACATTATGCTGCATGTGCCATTATTGTCACTGGTTGCATGCTGATTCACTTTGCTTTTTGAAAGCTTACAGACTAATCAATACCGACACGCATGTGCTGCAAAACTAGAAAAAAAAAATACGTTAAAAAGTAGTGAGGGGCGGGGGGTTCAATGGGTATGGGGGGGGGGGCGTATGATTGTATCCGCAAAAACCGTAGGTAATATTAAATAATCATCAAAGTAGTAAAACTCCATGGTTCCCCGAATTAACTGTTTTACATTAGAGATTTAATGTGTAGCAAGCTCAATCCACAACGTTAAGGTGTTTGTTTGTCCGCGTACAATAGGTGTTTGTTTACCTTGTAAAGGGGGCAACTCCGCCGTGCCAGCTAGCCTCTATTGTTAAGAGGAGGTCGATGTGGGCGATACCCTTTATCCGAAAGTAAATGGGTGCCGGAAAACCCCTTAAACGAGGCGCACTTCTCTGTCAATCAGTCTCGTCCCAAGGCGAAGAAAGGCACATTACCTGCAGTTCCTTATCTAAATAGAAATAAGAACCGGTTTTATCGTGAAGGGGAGGCCCTATGCACGAGATAAGAGAGAAGTCTGGATTGCAGCGCTGAGCACACTGCAGCAGCGCAGCGCGCAGGCCGCTCGGAACACTCACGAACGCAGTCAACAGAGAGAGAGAGGGAGAAAAAACAAGAGAGAGTGCATGAATTAACGCGCACTTATTTCTTTTATTTCTCGATTTTAATTTAAACCGAACTTAAATCAAACCGCTTTTGGGTTACAAAATGAACAGCGATCCGTAAGATAAGTAACGAAGGAATTCAAACTTTTTTTTTTTTGTTTCTCTCCTGGAAGTTGTTTTCTCGCTAGAGTGTCTCCGCGTACCGGCTGTGTGCTATCGCAGTTCTTATATAGGGAGCAGACATTTGAATAATAAGACTACCTTTACACTGGATACAACTCTGGGGGATTCATGGACAAGACTTTTAGACTCGGGAAACGGGAACTTCTTAACAAGTGATCGCTTTGGCGGCTGCCCTAACACTTATTTGGTTGGTTCATTCACACTAATCAAAGTTGTATTGTGTGTATTTTTTTTGCCATTGTTGTTTTTTTCCCCCACTGCAAAGTATAACGTAGTAAATCGAGTTTTTGGAATGATTTCAGCAATATCCAGTCCGTGGCTGACGCAGCTGTCCCATTTTTGCGATGTTGCAGCCTTCACGACGAGTAGTCTGAGCAGTCTCAATACGCCGGGCAGTTATCACCTCTCTCCTTCCCCCGGGGACCCATATAGCCAGCATGAAACCCACTTTGAGCCCTGCTCCGCCGCGCAACACGGCTACAACTACTCGGGGACGAATCCGGTTCAGGCCCAGCAAAACGATACCGGGACATCGAACTGCTCTTCGTCGTCCTCGAACTCGACGCCCAACAGCAAGTCGTTGATCAAAAAGAACCCGAAAGTGGCCAACATAAACGTTCAGTTGGAGATGAAAGCTCTATGGGATGAGTTTAATCAGCTTGGGACAGAGATGATCGTTACTAAGGCTGGGAGGTGAGTACAGTTTTTGTTTAACAATACTGCAATAATGCACCGTCTTCAATTCAGAACAAAAACCGTGAAACAATATATCATTCAACAGGCATTTTAGTAGAGTAACAGCAGGCCTATAAGCGGACCACCAATCGTTCAAAATAATGCTTTGCACTTGTACAAAGAATGTTTTTTTACGCACATTCATCATCATAAATTTTCCATCATGGTCTATTAAACATATTTTCACAATATGACATAATTTGAAGCCTTGCGTAATTAAAAATATACCCATTAGTATACCCCCAGCTACGTCCTGGCATTTTAACGACAGAAAAGGTAGAGTCTCGCCAGTTTACAAATCTATAGTTAAAGGAAACAGAAGAGGTAGGCCTTTCGAAAAAGGTAAACAATTAATCTGAACACAATTAAGACGTGTTATGTCCTATATTAAATATTCTATTGCACAATATAAAATCACTATCGACGTGAAGCCTATATAATACTATTTGACGGAATTCTGCTCGTTAGGAGGACTGCTACCTCTTATTTTATTCGTCCAAGACCTGGCAATTCTTTTTTGTCCCCTGTAGGGGACATGAGTCTCTGGTCTTAATGTCAAGAGCCATATATTCTACTGTGCTGAAATCTACCCTACAAGGTACATTCAATAAAATTAAATTATATTTTTGAAAATATAATAGACTTGTATTATGTCAAAAAAATGTAAATACTTTTTTAAAATTCTGCTAGGTCTCAGGAGTATATATTAATGCATTCCCAGTAATCTCGAATAGGAATATGCATGAATTTATTGAGTTATTGAGTTTCGTGTACTAAACTACATGTACTGCATATTTAATATATGGCTGACTTGAATTACTCAAATAACCTAGACGAAGCAAATAGAAAAATTGTGTGGGGTATTATATGGTTATTCACGGTGAGGAAAATCTATGGTAACATGACTGACAGGTGTCCCATGATGTAAAAACAAAACAGTCAAATTTATAATGTGAGTTATAAAATGTCTACTGCACCCACTTCATTTATCAAAATGCCCTAACACGTGCGTGGGCAACGTTCTTGCTGAGCAAATACCTGATTGTAATCCGAAAAGTCGCTGGAACCAATCCAAAACACAGTGCAATCGTTTTACAGTGGGAAAGAGAATGTGCCAACTGCTATATTTTGATTTTTTTGTGTGGAATAGGGAGTGCAAAATACTCCAGTTCCAAAACTACTCCGTAGTTATCGGTTGCGTTTTTGTTGGAAAGGCTGTATATTGTATAAAACTATAGTGCCTACAGATCTAATGTAAATAGCAGTATGAATTATTTACAAACATGATAATAACGAATACTGTTGCTACTATATTTCGTCGGTGCAACCCAAATGTATTAAACTTCATCTTATAGACCGTTCGGAAGCATAAAGCCATTACTAAGCAATTTTAGAAAGCAGTACAAAACTGTTTGCCAGAAAGCTAGGATCAGCCCACGTCAAAAGAGTTTCTGATTTGTTTCTTGATTTAAAGTCTTTCTTCAAACTAAATTAATGTAACCCTGTCTTAATAGGCTACATGCATGTTCAGTGAAGATGAAAATGAAATTAAATGTAGTTATTAATAATTAAAACCAAAGACTGTCGCGCTGCACAAGGAATGACGTCATATAATGTGCTTTTCCTTTTTTTCGTTTTCCTAGTCACAAACCTTTAAAAGACAAATAGCACAGATGGACCTAGAGACAAGAGAAAACATCTAAATACAGAATAAAGAAAACATAGAACATCCAGATGTACGGCAGCTGCAAAAAATCATTATATTATTATGTTAAATTAATGTAACTTGATTTAAGTGCGCTACTATGAAATCTCGGCAGCAAAACCAGGAATTGCATAACATTTTTACAGGCCTAGCACGACGTCCACTTGTAATAAAAATAATTGACACTTTAGCTTAAAAGGTTCATTTTTATAATTGATAAAATAACATTAGTACATTGGACTATTATCGTTATGTTCATATGAAATACACATGATATTTTTGTTATGTTGATGTGTCAGTGAAAGGAAATAATCATGAGTTTCCTATTCCACGCTGAAAGAAATGTCTATGAAACAAAAAAAACCAACTTTCCCATTAACAATACTTTTTTTTTTTTAATTCTCGCTTTAAAAAAATAATAAAAGGCGCAGCCCCAGTTCCAGTGATAATTAAAGCAGATTAAATTGGACATTTATTTATGCTTGCTGTGACCTGCAGTAACTTCTGTTTATTCATGCGGTCGCCCAGCTTTTGCATGGCCTAGCGCGCTGAACGGGTCTTTACGACGAAGCACAGGCCTATCAGCCTTCGTCAAAAAAATCAGCACTTTTTAATCATTATAAGCGTTTTCTTTTTTTCAGTCACGCGGACACATTGTCTTCAATATTACAGAAATGCGGTCCGTGATGCTTATTCCCATGGTGGACCCATAACAGTCAGACATTTTTATTTCAGATTGATAGAAATATAGCATAACGTTAGAATATGTATATTCTTACAGAGGACCATTTATGCTTCAAGTAATTTCCAGTCACACTTCATTAAACAGCCTCCCCTGTTTAATCACATAAAATGTGCGATAACGCATAGACTGTACAAAAAAATATAACATTGAGTCTTGATATGCATGCTAAAACCCCAAAGACACTTTTACTGTAAGGCACGTGTCGCTTTTGTATCTTTAATGGGAACTCTAGAGTGACTGACGTAGGCATTTAACATAAAAATACAGTTCACTTCATTTTAAAAAATCTAAGCAATATAAATTGCAAAATGTAAGATAAATCATGAAACGTATATTTATACAGTCAGCAAAAGTATGTTAAATTCATTTGTTTCTGTGCGGTGATCACAAACTATAGCGTGCACAAGCAAAACGGAACGCTTGCCCTAAAATATGACCAAGGCACTCTGTATATAATCCCGTGCACACTGGAATGCGTTGCAAAACCATCGTGAAACTTGAAAGTGTTTATGGTCAATTTTGGGGGGCATTTCCCTAGTGAGAATGACAACTTTTGGCCTTAAAAGGGGATTTGCTTAAGATGAACGATTACTCTTCCTGTCAGCCGCTCCGTTACAATGTGCAATTGAGACACTCCCAATGTTGATGTTCATTTTGGTCGACTGGCAATCATCCACGTTTCTCCTCAACGTTAAAGACGTTAAATAAGCCTTAATTAAAGTGTGTTAAACTACAAAACAAGCAAACCGAGTGCTTTGGCAAACTCGTGGGTTTACAACTGTCGCGTTCTTTTGAGTTTGGAGAACATAAAATCTACTCCTTTGTTAGTGAACTCGAGACGAAATACAGATTTCTACAGACTTGTATGGATACCATATGCAATTACCGCATGCAATGTATGCAGTTTTGATTGAAAGCATTTAATGTATTTTGCCAAAAAATATAAATAATGAAAAGCCGTTGT
This sequence comes from Anguilla japonica, assembly GCA_025169545.1. Classification (NCBI taxonomy): domain Eukaryota; kingdom Metazoa; phylum Chordata; class Actinopteri; order Anguilliformes; family Anguillidae; genus Anguilla; species Anguilla japonica. The sequence goes on along the minus strand of CM045892.1, from coordinate 7,547,717 downwards.
TATAGGAGTAGGGGATATATAAATGCATTCCTGTGCTCAAATAAATATAAACAAAATACCCCGCAGCGGCCTTCATTACAATTCGGTGGTTTTACGTGAAGACTGACATAAAATATTTAAATTAGCCTCTCACGCAGGATGGAGAAAATGTCCATTTGTAGTTTAACAGCAGTTGAAGCACGCATACGTTTTCTGTCAGGTTGTTAAAGCAAATGAACTGGACAGGCCTCGAGGCACTTTCAGTCTTTCGGATGCTACGTCTACCTGTCCCCTTAACACTGTGATAGGGTAACAGCCAGGAGACAATCTGTCATTTCTGCTGCGCCGAAGAACAAGGTTACAAGGAAAGGCACTTTAAATGCTACTTAAGCTTCACCTATCCAAAACCCCAAAGCTGAATAGGCCCGGCCATGTTAATAGAGCATTATTTTCAGGATCACTTTACCCGATTCGACGGATGAAATGCGCTTACTCGGGTTTAAATATCGCATTCTGAAGACTCAAATGCGCGTCCTGCTGCATATTGATAGAAAGTTATGCGCTCCTCTGCAAATTACAAGACGTTTTTAAACAAAAATAAATTGATGAAATATATCGTTACTGGGGGAAAAGATTACAGGGACGACTGAAACGTCTCTTATGGCCACAGAGCCTACACGGCCGCATTAATTTTTTTACCTGCTGCCCTAGTCGGGTGACAGGACAGGCAAACTGAAGACCGGAATTGCTGCCACAAGCTTACACTTTCTTCATCTTCATGAAACTCACTTTTTAAAAAAAAAATTGTTTATTAAAAAACTACATGGTACTTAATGGTCGCCTCACAATTTAAGCAGACGAGAAACTGTATTTATTTGCCAACTAATTTCTTTTTGGAAATAACGTTATTTAGCCTATACGGACACATTTTTGCATCGCATTTATAATCACGTAACTTGAACATATAGAGCCGCGTGAAAACTATTAGTTAATGTTAAAAGTTAAGACAAATCGACTTGGGGTTAGAGTGAATTCCTAAGTCAGTATATTGTCAAAAATACGAATCGAAAATTAATACAACGTTTGATGTAGCCCAGTAATAATTTTAGTTATGATTATCGTAAATTTCTAGTTTATGGGTTATCATCAGTTTATTTAATCATTCTGTATGCTTCTCACTTGGACGCTTATGAGCATAAATTCCTCACCATGTTCAAGAAAATATGTTTATTTTATAGCTGCTGTTCATGAAATAACATTCCATTCATTTAATGTGTTTGTTAAAATGACTAGCCCTAATGTATAAAATGATATTGATAAGCGATACATAGGCTAAGTCAGTGACTGGTTATTATTTACAAGTGGCGATATCAAAACGCACAGCTACAATTTTAAACATCTTTCTTGAGACATGTTAAATAAATATATAATCGTGCATGTTTATATCCGTTTCAGGAGAATGTTTCCTACATTTCAAGTAAAAATCTTTGGAATGGATCCTATGGCAGACTACATGCTCCTAATGGACTTCCTACCAGTTGACGACAAGCGATATCGGTAAGTTCAACTGAAAGTCACGACGAAAGTAACACACTTCTGGACAAATGTCGACCGAGGAATTTTTGCTATTGAATGAGTTTACCATTTTCAAATTTGTGCTTTCTCGTGCATTTTTATAGTCAACGAAAACTTAAACCTTGCAATATATTAAGAATTCAGACCTGTTGTAAGGAATGAAAAATAATGCCATTTAAACTGTACATTATTCAGCTGGAAAGACCGGACGCATGTTCACATGAGTAGCCTACCTATACGATGCTGTCTTTAATTCGATTTTCATTCTTTCTTTATAAAAAGGTATGCGTTCCACAGTTCCTCCTGGCTGGTAGCTGGCAAGGCGGACCCGGCAACTCCCGGAAGAGTGCACTACCACCCCGACTCCCCCGCCAAGGGCGCGCAGTGGATGAAGCAGATAGTCTCATTCGACAAATTAAAACTCACTAACAACTTGCTGGACGACAATGGCCACGTGAGTATATATTTGCGATAAAATGGAGGCGACTGTGCCAAATAGCTTACTGCTTGGGATTTAGTCAACAAATGTATTTTTTTTTATTTCGCAAAGGAGTTGGACAATTCGATAATTCCAGCAATAAATTATTATCAGCATTGCAGCAGCAATGCTTGCAGCTCTTTGTAGGCGAAGATGTTTATCACGCCGTGAGCAAAAACACTGGTATCCAGCTGTAAACATTAAATAGCTGTGTAAGAAAATTATGATTTAAGTTATGATTCAAAATAAAGAATGGGGTATAATACTTTAAGCTCAAAATGCAGCTGGAGTTATTCCAGAGAGGCCTAACAGAACAGTCAATTTAACTTAATTTACTGAGCATATATCAAACATTCAAAATAAAGCTAAATGTTAAACTAAAAAGGAGACGGGTTTCATTACTAGTACATACGAATAAAATGGGTTGCCTTACAGATAATGTGAGTGCGAATATGCGATTTACGAGCTCCATTTTTATGTCAACAAATATGAAATACTTTAGAAACCACACCATTAGCCCACCTTGCTTGATGATGAATTATGGGTTGAAGCACAGTGATTAAGTGTACTGTAGCATAACGTGTTATGTTGGTAAAAAGAAAAACATTTTTGTCTCCGCGTTTGTCTCCTAGTTTCTGGACCCGTGAACTTTTTTCCCTGAGAAAGCAATGCCGTTAACACACTTGTCTCTGTTTTAGATTATTCTCAACTCCATGCATAGATACCAACCGAGGTTTCACGTCGTCTACGTGGACCCAAGAAAAGACAGTGAAAAGTACGCCGAAGAAAATTACAAGACGTTTGTATTCGAGGAGACGAGGTTCACGGCCGTCACGGCCTACCAAAATCACAGGGTAAGCATTGGTACCAATATTTGCCATTAATTTCGCAATTGTCAGCAATACACGCCGGCTACGTTTGAGAGTAGAACTAAGGCTTTTATTAAAATGCTATTATGATATTATTTGATTATCTAATGTTGAGAACTTATTTAAACCAGCCTCGCATGCATCTAAAATGTGTCATTAAGACCACGTGTCGTTCTTGTGCTTATAATAACTATAAATATTAAAACCAGAAAATTCCCGTTTTTAATATTTTCAGTTATAAGCACAGAACAACACGTGGTCTTAATGACACATTTTTTGATGTATAGGCTGGTTTTAAATACGTTTTCCACATTAGATAATCAAAAAACGACAACGCCAATCTAGTTCCGCTTCAATAATCAATTTCAAAGGGAGTGTACATTAAAGTGACGACCATAACAAACCAAATTTAAAACAGCGACAACAACCATACTTTTGAACCGGTTCCACAAGATTTTTCATTTGAGTTTAGTGGGCATGAGCTGATTTATAATAATAATAATATATTATTACATCACTGATTGCGTTACACAGAAGTCAAACCACGAACAATCAAAGCTAAATGCTCAAAGGGTTCCTGGCATGCTGTTTTGTGTATACAAGTAGCCTAATTATTGTCCACGTGCAAGAAAAAGAGTTTTTTTTTTATAGAAATCTAAATCACACACTGTGGCGTAGGTGAAGACAGGAAACACAGAAGAAATAATTTTCCATGCAAAAAATAGGCCGTTATTGCCTTGAAACGCACTACTGTCAAATTAAGAAATCGACGATAAATAAATAGCCCAAACAGATGCATAAACGCATGAAATAAAACAAACGGAATTGAGACGTGCAAATATTCTTTATCGTGTTTGCTGGCGGGTGTGGACGACACATTGATGTTCTTAACAAACATGTAGGCTAAGGCTAGTCAACCGAACATAATTTTTAGCAACAGATTTATAATGTCTGTAAAGCCAATTATAATGTTGTACAACTGATCTTCAGGTTAATTATGGAATTGATAATTATGACAAAATCTCCGTTCATTGTAATGTCTTGAACAAAAATCTGCCACGACGGTCAATGCAGTGGCCGAAGTCATCCTCGAATAAATTGGATTTTTACCCTAAAGGCTGGCATTTTACTGACGGTCGCCCCCAACAGCTGCCTCGCCTCGTTTCTCTCCTCGTATCTGTCTTTCCTGTTCTTTCTTCTATCAGTTTGACCCCTCGGTCTCAACTCTCACCGAAGAGCTTTAAGTTTGTTTTTCAACACATTCCGGAAATCCACGACCACATAACTTTATCCGTGGACGCGCAAAACGTTTAGTCTAATATAAAAAGAAATTACACCGACAACGATATAGCCAGCCGTTTTTATAATGCATAGCTACATTTATGCAGCCATAAAAATACATTTAACACTTTTTGCATAATGGATTTAATTGCTGATATAGTAGCGGTGATTTGGGCTTTTAGAATCTTATATAGGCTACAATACTCAAATAAAAAAAATGTTTTAAAAAAATCGCTTTACTGCCCAATGCAGTTCCAACACTTTCCGGTATAAGGTGGCCCTTATTTAGAAAACAACACTAAAGCTACAACGATCATATGAGCATCTCTGATTCATTCACAAATAGTTTTTTTTTTTTTTTGTTTGCTTTTTTCCACTTTTGTAAAAATTAATTTTCTTGGTTTTAGATCACGCAGTTGAAGATCGCCAGTAACCCTTTCGCAAAAGGATTCCGGGACTGCGACCCAGAGGACTGGTGAGCCACTTAATATTGGGCATTGAATTTAGGATTGTTGTTGGTGAGGCATTTCTACAAAAAATATTTCCGTATAAATAGTTGATTTTCCCCCATTTTATCCAAAGCCTTGCCGACTGGTCTTACCGAGTTCACAAAGTTCTGGAGTTCGTAAAGTTTTAGAGTTTTTGGAGTCTATCCACTAAAAGTAGAGTATTTTGAGGTCATAGTATTGTTGGAGAGATGAAATGTAGTAGAAGATATAGGAAAGCTCCAAGGAATTTCAAAACCACTTACATTAATCCTGAAGCCTCTCATAATCTCAACGTTTTAATTGCTGGTCACAAACAGAAATTTGTGTCAGATTTTGTGAAGGACTGATTCGTTCACATTAAAAAGTAGCCCAAACGCTCTGTGCTCTTACCACAAGCCAAACACACATTTAAAATAATTCCGCACCCTTTTTTTTTTTTTTTCCCTCCACGAAGGCCCAGGAACCACAGGCCCGGGTCGCTGCCAATAATGAGTGCCTTCGCCAGAACAAGGAACCCCATGTCATCGCCCACACAACAAAACGGCACAGAGAAAGGTCAGTGGCTCACCCTTTTACTTTTAACCATCAAAAATATCTCGCTACTGAGAATGAAGCCACCAGAATCCGCACGCTTGCACCTCGGATCTGTTCCAACAGTTTCAGCATTTTGTCACAATTCAAAAAACGCAAGTCAAACCGAAAGTGAATAGACTTTCGGTTTGCATCGGGAAAGGCACATTGTGTTTTATTTATTTGTATAAGCACGGTTCGCGGTGAGGAGATTATTTGGGCTTTTGTGCTCTGCCTTGCTCGAAAAGTAGCCAAACTGCTCAAACCACAATGTTTTGAAAGCCGTGACTACCTGGGTTGGAGTGAGCTCCTTTTGAGTTCGGTCTATTCAGGAAGTTATCTGAAATTTGATTGAGAAATCGTCATAGGAGGTTGAGGGCATGTCCCCACACCCCCCAAGTCACGATTTCAAATTTGAATTTATTTTTGCAACTGAAACTGACCTCCAACCCCCCTTGACCTTTGCCAGACCGTGCGGAGCACCTGTCTGACTTTCGGTTGTTATCTCTCTCCGCACCAGAGGACAGCAGGAGGGAGTACGACCGAGACCCCAGCGGGACCCCCATCCACGCCGACCCCGCCCATCAGCTGATGTCACGCGTCCTCAGCCCCGCCCTCCCCGTCCCGGGGGGGCTCCACGCGGTCCCGCTCACGGCCGGCCGACCCAGCCCCCCCCACGAACTGAGGCTGGACGGGCACCCCCAGCCGCCGGACACGCTGCACCACCACCCCTACAAGTACCCCACCACCTACGAACACTACCTGGGCGCCAAGGCCCGGCCGTCCCCGTACCCCCTGCCCAGCATCAGAGGCCACGGCTACCACCATCACATGAACCCCGCCGCAGCCAACATGTACACCGCCACCAGCGCCCCGGCCAATTACGACTACGGGCCCAGATAATGACTTCACTTTTTCGGGGGGTTTGCCTCGTTCCCTCGCTCTCTCGCTCGCTCGCTCGCTCGTCGGCATAGCGACCTGGAAAGGCGGCGGCGGGGAAAAAAAAACCAAACCGAAAACACACAATTTGGGGGGGGTGGGGGTGGACAGAAAAAGGAAAAACACACACTGCTATGCCTGCATGGTTTATGCAGAATTAGGTGAGGAGGAGGAGGAGGAGGAGAAGAAGAAAAAGAAAAAAAACCTCCCTCTTTCTCTCCACTGCAGCGGACGGATAAAAAGCCGGCGGTATTTACTGAGCGAGGCACGCCGTGTTCGCGGGGGAGCGGGTCGACTGTCTGAGCCCCACCTACGGTCGCCCCCCCCCCCCCCCCCCCCCCCCCCCCCCCCCCCCCCCCAGTACTTTGAATCGTCAAGGTGTCGGCCGCCTGTCAACCGGGGGACGACAAATGGTGAACTTCCTTTGCCCGAGAAGATCGGGGGACGCTCTTATGAACAGGGAATACCGCATTATCACGGACTGGAATTTAATTTTTTTGTGTTGGATGCACTTTTTTTTTTTTTTTTTTTTTTTTGCTTTAAAAAGTAAGCCATATGTTATATTACTCCTGAGCCCAGCAAGCTTCTAGATAGACAAGGTATCTGCATGTTGAGCTCACCGAAGGCTTTTGAGATGCCTTTAAAAAAAAAAAATTTTTTGTTTGCAGGAAAAAAAAAAAAAAAAAAACCATTTTGGACACCCTGGGACATCCCGAGCTGTACTGAGATCAGCTTGTGCCACGGCAGTCATTCGCAGCGAATCTGAGAAGTAAACAGAATGAAATCAAAAAGACATTTTTTTTCCCGTGCTGTAACTGTAAAATAAATATTAAATCCTTTACTGTACATGGCACGCATGTATTCTTACACCTCATCTATTTAATCCCCCCCCTGCCCCACGTTGACATTGCAAGGCAGGGAAAATTGATCACCTCTGTTGGATTGCCTGATCATTATATTATTGTTCAGTTTGACCTGGTATTAATTGGTGCTTGATGTTATAATATGAGGAATCCAGGTGTAGTCGGTAGCTTGAAGCACTTGTATTCCACGCAGAGCACGTGGCCGTTGGTCTGGTATTTTTTGGGTGTTTATACATACAGGGGTTTCAAACAGATGAGCCGACGAGCCACAACATTTTCAAAAACCACACATTTACATGTAACACTCACAGACAGATTGTATTGGTTAAGATAGATGCGTGTGGGTGTGTATGTGAGTGAGTGTGTGTGTGTGTGCGTGTGTGTGTATACGCACACACAAGGCAAAATTCCTTACTAGTACATGCCATTCCCAAGGTGATTTCCACCGACCATTTGAGTAGCTTAAAAAAAAAAATGCAGAATGCTTTTACTGGACCGCAATTTCAAAAATGCCAGAACAGGTTTCATTTAAATCAGATTACTTATTTCACAACAAAGCCTAAAAATAATCATGAAGACAGAAATAAGGCCTGACATTCTGCCAGTGTAAGACAGGAGTTGGGGGTACAGCATTCTCGTTAATATTAATTTTGGGTGGTGCTTAGGCCTGTCCCTTGTACTGATTTTCCGGCTCAAACATTTGAAGTAGGTATTGTTCATTCACTCTAGAGCCCTCGTCATCCATACCAGAGTCACATAGCAGTGCATTTTCAGTTATTACAATTTACAGATCCATTTATTTACTTGGAACAAACACAATTTTTAAAGGAAAATCTTTCTATAAAATTAGAAACACAAACACATAATAATGGTACTTACTGGTATAAAATATGAATATAAGTCGAAATTAGGTCTCTATAGCCATACCAGTTTTTATTTTCCCCTTCTGGCAAGGTTTTAATCAGCTGATACTGGGGGGGAAAAAATTAAGCGAGTACGGCAGGGAACAGACGCAGACAAGTATAGATAGCTATAGCCTATAGGCCTGTGCGTAGGTAAATACCGCTGTTTATATTACAAACTGGATTCGTTGTAACACGATTTTTATGAATGTTTTGAAAAGAACGTTGCCGTCAGGCTTTGATTAATTTACATTCGGTACCAGGACCGCGGAGCCTAACCCTGTGAAACGAACGTTTTTCACCTATATCCTTCGTGCATCTGTTGCATAGACAACACGGAAAGCTGACGGTGACTGTTTTCAAAAGGACATCGATGCCTGACCAACTTCCTTTCGCGGCCCACCATAATCCCCACCGCACACAGATCAGCACAAAAACTCTAAACGTTTCCCCCCAAAAGACATATTTTTCAGCGCCAGCGGCAATGAGCCCGTCACGCATTATATTTAGATTCAGGTCTCAGAGGTCAAAAGCAGAAATCAACAGACCTTTGCAGAAGGTTTTCTTTCTTTGAAGTCTTGAAGAATGATTTTTTTTCTTCCAAGGACGGAGCTTGATGTTATTCCTGTTGTGCGAAAACAAATAGCTCGACGATAAGTCATATTTAAATAGGAAATGTATAATAATTTAAGAATTGCTTTTTTCCGTCGGTGCAGCTGGCGAGGTGTGGTAGCGGAAGGTACATCCAGGCCCTGTTTGACCTCTGACTGCTAATGACTTTCTGAGGGGTCAAAGGTTAAACAATGTTTCCAGCGGTTAAAGTGAGGCTAATTGATCGTATAATTTCTGTTCGGACGCAAAGGCCTGCAGCCAATGCATTCATTCGTGTGGGATTCAAGGACAAATATAAAAGCTTTATTTTCAGCCATTTAAATAAATATAAAAAATTAAATATTAAATCAAACCACTGGCAAGTAACACGTATTGCCAATAATACGACTAAAGTAGCTATGTGAAAATACATAATCATGCACCTAAATGAATATGACACACTGCACGAAAGATTACGCTACTACTAATAGAATTTTTGTTGTCTTTTCTTTTTATTATTATTGTTGATCCTATGTTGACCATTGCCAGAACAGTGGTAGAATTTAACATTTTCACGCAGCCGCTTTACCTTTACAAAATGTCAATAAATGTACCAATTACATATTATTTCGTTTTTTTTTTTTTTTTAAATGAAAAGTGTTTAATACAATTTGAAAATGGAAATTATTTTATTATTAATTCGTATTTAATCGCTCTTGAAAAAATACGGAGCTTTATAGTCCTACTATAAACGTACTTTCTGTGGGAAAAACCAGGGTATATTCCACTTGCCATTTGTAACTGATACGAACTGGCACAGGCAAACAACACGGATTAAGTCAGAGTATTCCTGATCGCCTCTATAAATCAGAGTTTACTCTATAAAACAGAAAATATCACCTGAAAATACAGAAAACTAAATGTAAATTATTTTAGACAGACAATAAATAAGTTTTAAATACAGGCTACATGAAACGTCATTTTGGAAAAAAAAAATATATATAATAGCAATTGAAACGAACATAATTAAATTTTTTTTTTTTTTTTTTAATGAACAGCATTTTAATTATTTTCTTCTTAATAGTAGGCCAACAGAAGTTCATGAAAAGTAATCCAAGCGGATTTTAAATTAGGCTACATTATTTTTATTACTACATGATGCGATATTCTTCTTAAGATAGAAAGGATAAGGTTAACCCATGTTAGGTATGAAAAAAGCCATATCTTTTGGGAAAGACGATGGCTCATATTTCCCGATCCGGGATCATTTGCGGTTCCTGTGCAGCACGGACAGGAAGAGGCAGTCTGGAGATTTGAGGCTCCCTTCGCGTGAGCCGAGACCCGGGCTGAACGGAATGAGAGCTCGCCCGTCAGGAAGACGAGGACAGCGAGACCCAGGGCTCTTCCGCTAGGCCAGCCCAGCTGTGTTTGTTCTCATAGCAACTCGCCCTTGATGTGAGGCCAGCGGCCGCCCAACCTGTGCCACCATCCGACGGAGACGGCTAGCTGGGGGGCAGCAGGTGAGGACAGGGTCCATGGCCATCTTAATGAGGACTGATGGCAGCTTTCACACAACAAAGGACACGGCTCCCACCACGAGGGGTTATTTATGTGGTCGGACCGCAAATTATCACCGCCGCGCGCAAAAAATACAGTCGTGCGTGCGAAGTGGCTTCCCCAGCATCACAACTGCCTTTTGTCACCCAAATCCCAAGAGATAATGACGGAAGAGCGATTGGCTTTAATGTGGACACATTTCACGGGACAAACAAGCACTAATAGGTACATAATATCTTTAATTTATTATAGGCCTAGTGAAATATTTTTGTTTAAGTATGGCCATATTTTTATTTCAATTCGAGGTATTCATATATAAAACAATGCGACACATTTCCTGTTATAAGCCTAGAAAATGCGCGGTTCATGAGCTAACTTTTAGCTTAAAAAATCGCTTTGCGAGTAACATTAACATAAACATACAAAGTCCCAAATGTTCAATTAATTGGTGAACTGTACAAATTAGTTTAGAAAGGACGCCAGCTAGAGGAAACTTAGAGTAAAACAGTATCACAACGCGCAAATCCAAATTCAACCAGTTGACCATGACACAAGCAGCTAAAACTCAGTCCAGTTTATTCAACATACAAGACAACACGGAACATAAAAAGAGAACCAGTTCAGTGATTTCCCTGTATTTTCACGTATAAAAATGTGATTTAATTAAAATGTAATTAGATTTTAAATCGAATTTGAAAATTTCATATGCCTAATGCCGAATCACCTGCTCAGATTCTTGAACGTCATATATATAATTGAATACAATTTTTTTTATTATTTTGTTATAGGCTGTTACTTCATAAGTTGGCAAAAATGAACAAAAATAAAATGAAGAGCAAAATATGTAGCGCTCAGACTGAATCGACGACTGTTCCAGTTCATGTCATATTTGTGGAGAAGTACCCAGCCAACGAGGTGCTTGTCCGCCTGTTTAGAGCACAGTTCGTATATTATCCTTTGGGGCGTTCAATAATAAACAGACACAAATCCAGGGTTATTTACACGTAGGGTTCCCCTCAGCTCTCCAGCATGTTCACCTATACTGTTTATTGAACAACCTATGTTTTTTCAGGATTCTGAATGTGCCTTTCAAATGTGTTCCTATTGCATTGACATTACACCAAAATGCATTTGAAAATTGTGAATGTAGCCTATTTTATTAAGTTTACTTTTATTTTATTAAACTTATTTTATTAAGTTTTAAAAGGAAATGTGCACGGAAAAGCCTCAAGCAGCCACAACATAAAGAGACTTCTCGTAAATATAAAAAAAAATGTAAACAAGTCAATATGAAACCATTGTGAAGGAAATGTTTTGCATTCACAGAAAGGGCTCGCCCAAAATTATAGCATGCCAGAGTTTTAACACTGCCATGAAAAAACGACGTGTAGTGAATGATAATGTACACCAAAGCGATCACCTGACACTCAGTGGCACCTGGAACATGTGTTGTGACAAGCAGGCCTTCCAGAGGAACTTCAGTTTGCTTTACCTGTGTGTACTTTTCTTCGGCCGAGTCTTCGCAGCTTGCCATATCTCGAGACTGATATTAAAAACAAGCGCGCGGCATACCTGCGGGACTCGTTTACTTTAAAAGCGCTCCATGTGTTTCTCATTTTTCCCCGGCTATTCGTGGACAAATGATACATATTGTTTATATTCCGTTTTGTATCGCTGACTGACTATGTTTTATGGTGAATATAAAAACAGATCAACACCCACGTAGCCACACGAAGCTTTGATATTTCGTTCAAATGATTACGAGCGTACACTATGTTCAGATGTTCCCCTCAAATGAAACCATGGGGAACAGTTAATTTTTACAGTTTGTGTTGCTCAAGTTGTTACTGATGAAAAACATTAAATAGCTTCAGCTCACACAAGCACACCAAGTTCACCATGGGTTCCATAAAAAGGAATGTGACCAAACGTAGCTGACTGGAAGACAACACTGACTACCTTAGACTAGCCTACTTAAGCTAGCCTACCCTAGTCTATCAGACCAAATATCGGGAGGACTTTGCCACCATGACCCGTGACCTCCAAGGCCGCAGTGAGAGGAGTGTCAAAGGAGGGAAGGGATCCTAAACATCCACCAGACATTCAGTTTCGTGTTCGTGACACCGAAAGTCCCACCTCCCTACCGTTGAAATCAAAACATTCCAAGATGATGCGTCTTCTAACAATTAAAGTGGTATAACGAAGTGATCAAGAACAACACTGAGGCAAAAGACGTTCCACCAGAAACTCGTGTAGTTAAAAAAAGTGGGGGGGGAGGCGGGGGGGGGGGGGGGGGGGGGGGGGGGTAGTGAGGCAAAGATTGCAGCAGTCGAGTATCTGGTGAGTCTAGAGAATCTTCAGCGTGCGGCTCCTCGGGCCAAAAGGGCCGCTCCAGCTGCCGGGCAGCGACTCCTCCAGGGTTCCTCTCGTTTTTATTGACTTCCTAAATGATCTATTATGAGGCTGATTTATGGGGCTTCCTCCGGCGCTCTCTCTCTCTCCCTCTCTCTCTCTCTCTCTCTCTCGCGGCCGGGGCTCCCGTTAGCCGCGCACAACATCTGCAGCGATCGCGGCGCACTCGATCCGTCAGGAGAAAGGACGGAAGCTCGCCCGCCGCTGCTTTTGTTCCGCGTTCAAAGTCCTGCGAGAGGAGAAGGAAACTATTACGGATTCTCGAAGGTCACGACAGAGATCACGGACAAAGGTGGGGTGGTTTGGGACGGGGGGAAGGGGGGAAGGGGGGGGGGGGTTGAAGGTTCCTGACAGCGGGTTAATGAAATGAACTGTTTTGTCTTTCTTTCCTCTCCCCTCCAACTCGTTTCCATTATTCGCCGAGGGCCCGAGTCTTTGATTTTCCCCCTTCCCCGTTCCAGCCCAGACCGTCCCGGGAGACGGGAACTATATGAGGTAGAACGTCTGTGCCCCATTTGAGGCCCTGGTCCGCGTCCCGCTCCCTACCTCCCTCTCCTCGCACCGCGCACCACCGCCGCCTATTATTAGCAACGCTACAGAGAACGCTAGCGCTAAAACACAAAAACTTTCCTATTTTGCTTTCGGCGGTCCCACAACAATCAGAGGACTTGCTTGTGAACAGGGACCGAGATCACACAGGAGGACGGATTTGGAAAGAGGAGATTGTTATTCTTGACAGAGAGAGACCGCGGTCCCACAGTTCACTCGGGACAGCCCCGCGCAAACGCGCAAGTGTACCGACCACAAACGAAAACAGTGGGGGTTTTTTTTTTTTTGTTTTTTTTTCTCGGGACAGGCGAAAGGGCTCCCGCGCGCCACGCCGCAGTCGAAGCGGCGTAGACGTCAGACGATCCTGGCTGGCGCAGCCGGCGGCGACCTTCTCCCCACGCCCGCGGGATGGATTTCAAATCTGCCCTTCGAAGAAACTGGCATGGAAAGCACCACAGCCCAGAGCAGTGGAAAGCAGAGGTGAACCAGAACGCCTATCTAGCGTACCTAGTTACCTGTTCCTCTGCGTGCGCTGTAAACACACACACATTACATTACAGGCACTTAGCAGACGCTCTTATCCAGAGCGACTTGCACAACTTTTACATAGCATTTCACATTGTATCCATGTACAATGTACTGAAGCAATTCAGGTTCAGTACCTTGCTCAAGGATACTACAACAGCAGTGTTCCAACCCAGGAATCGAACCTATGACCTTTCAGTTGCAAGCCCAGTTCCTTACCCACTGTGCTACACTGCCACCCCTAAACACACACACACACACAGGTGTAGCAAACTCAGTTCAAACAGTGCCAGTGCTCACAGGAACAACAAAACAAACAGAAAAAAGGTCTAAGTTCCTTTATGAGAGAACCAGAGCATGAAGATGCTCCAACAAAGGCGATTTCTCAATACATCTGTCTGCGACATGCAGGGACTTCACTGGCTTACTATTCAATTCGATTAGTACAATTAGACTTTTCACAGACACACAGTCACAAAGAGACTTCACAGAAATGGGAAACGGGAAAATTGGTAAAGACTGAGCCTGAACCTCCATAAATCCAGGAAGTGAGGTGAAATGCCTGTATGTGAAGGGTTAAAAGTATTTTAAATAATGCTCTGACCCAGACTGTGACCCTTACGGTCAGTGCACGTGCACCACATGCAGCTGTTAGCACGTTCTTAGTCTTTAACTCTCAGCGGGCAGCGTGCTGTCCAGGGTTCCCCTCCTACGGGCCGCTCCAGGCCGCCCTCCTACGACCCGGTCCGGGCCCCCCCTCCTATGAACCACTCCGGTCTCCCCTTCTGGGGCCCGCTCCACGGTCACCTCCTACGACTTGTTCCCCCCCCCCCCCCCCCCCCCCGCCACAACCCAACCCTCCTACGAGTTGCTCCGGGCCCCCTGTCAGCGACAAGCGTGGGCCGGGAGAAGTTCCGCCGTCAGGGGGCTCAGAGGGCCCTCTGATCGTCCGCAGGCCGCTGGCTGACAGGGGGGGGGCCTTAGGGGGAGAGATCTGGGAAGAGACGGGCCGTCCCGGCTGCACGGACTACTGCGGGGATGAAAGGGCTCGCCGGGGGAACGGTCCCGGCCCGTCGCGTCCCGCAGGCGGGCTGGACCGCAGCTCACGGTTAAAATTCCAGCCAATCCCGTCGCACCGCAGCGGACAAATCCGTCATCATTTACCGTCAACATCTAAACGCTGAAATGAAGCAGTGGATACCCTGTGGAGCGACAGAGCTGCGCTACTGTAAGGACTGCTTAAGACAAAAAAAAAAAAAAAAAAAAAAAACACGATCAAACGCAAACAATGTACACAATCACATTTATTTCTGCACTGCCCGTGATCAACACAAACTGAATACTGTTGGGTGTACACTGTGGTGAAAGTCTCCTTTCTTGCGCTTATAATGCGCTTATAATGCACTATAATGCGATATAATGCGCTTTGAGACCCTGATAAGCGCTATATAAATGCATAAATCCATTATTACCATTACAATAAAGTCAACAGTACAGCTGAAGGTTAGATGGTGGTAAAAAAAAACAGACCCTTAACACACAGACACATTTAGAGCCTTACTCCAGAGGTCAGTTCTGGCCACCCCACACACACACCAACCCTGAAAAAAGACAAAAGAACCGCGTGGAACAATGCACGATGGCCGAAGGCTAGGGACCACGCCACACTCCGCAAACACCGGTCCCCACTCAGCACCTGCGTTTCCCAGCATCCTGCGGGCTCAATGGCGAAGTGTCGCCACGCAAGAGAAATGCCGAGTCTGCCCTTTTCACCCCTCGTTCCCCCCCCCCTGTTCCCCCTTCTTCTTGGGGGGTGCTAAACGGAGGAAGGGCTTTTTCCTAATCGATCTCGTAAACAAAACGCCGGCGTTTGGAGGTCTATGCGCGGCCTGATTATCCTGAGGTGACGAATGTGGTCTGGGTCAAGGCAAAGGGCGATGTTAAACTGAGAGGGGCGTAGTCTTTTTGAAAAAAAAAAAAAAAAAAAAACGCAACAGGGATCGGGCCGCTTGCACCTTACGCAAAAGAAAGGCGACCCCACTGGAGCAGATCTCCCACCAGTAAATACAAAAATAATTTAAAA
The DNA here is from genome assembly GCA_025169545.1 of Anguilla japonica. Classification (NCBI taxonomy): domain Eukaryota; kingdom Metazoa; phylum Chordata; class Actinopteri; order Anguilliformes; family Anguillidae; genus Anguilla; species Anguilla japonica. The sequence continues at coordinate 7,532,056 of CM045892.1, read as the reverse complement.
ACCTGACAGGAGAGAGGATTAAGATTCCTCCGCTTGAGTCTCAGGGGGGTCCAGCATGAGGAATCGACAACAGGAGTAAAAAAAAAAAAAAAATAAAAAATTTTGAAGAATTTTTTTTTTTTTTTTTTTAAAGACCGAATGCCGGCGGTAATTTAGGGCTTTGTTTTGGAACGGCGCAAAGGCTCCCGAGCCGACGTTCCGGCTCGGCTCCGGAGAAAACTGCAGGCCGGCCTTTTCCAGGCGGGGCGAGCGTGGGGTCCAGGAGCCGCGGAGAGGGAGCCAGTCGCCGCTCCAGCGCCGGCTGAGGTTTCACGCTTTACCTGGAAAGCTAGACGCGGGACTTCATGCACATAAAAGGACCTGAACCGATTCCCCTTTTACGGAATGTGCGTGGCACCAGGACCGAATAATCCACTCAGCAAAACTACACTTCAGCTGAAGGTGTTCTAACTTCTATTGCATCTTACTGTGCAGAGTGCAGTTGTTATTATACTATTAGAAAATATTTGGTTCTGCAAAATAATTCATTTTAATGAGTACATCTGTTTTTGGGAAGTTGTGGACTGCTATTTGAGTAACATGCACACAAGAGCTGATTTAACACCTTCACATGAACCAGCTCCAGGACCAACACCGTAAACCTGCCAAAGGAGGAAAAGCTATGTGTGGGGCCAGCAGGCTAATTTCAGGCTCTGACTTTATTATCTGCTTCAATAACAAAGGATCCGTCATCCCAGCGCAGCTTCGCTGCAGTCGACTGTGACGAAGACTGTGACGAAGACCACCGCAGAGAATCGGCCCCTCTCGCTCGGAGCGGTCATGTGACCCGGCACAGGTCACGTGACCCACGGCGCAGGTCCAAGGTGCAGGTGCGGACGCGTCCCGGCTAACGGCACAGCGCCCCCCGGTGGTCGTCCCCCTCACGCGTCGCTGTACACCGACCAGACGCTGATCCGCTGGTCCTTCGAGCCGGCCGCCAGGACTCGCCGGCGGGCGTCGCCGTGGTCGGAGAAGGCGACGCAGAGCGCGGCGTCGCCGTGGTGACGGAGCGCGGCCAGCGGCCTCAGCCTCTTCCAGCCGAACAGGCGCACGCGGTGGTCCCACCCGGCCGTCGCCAGGATACGGCGGTCCTGGCGCACGCGGAGCTGGGAGAACCCGGGTTCACCACCTCGACCGACTCCTGGAGCTGAGGAATCAGAAAGGGGGGGGGGGGGCACGTTCACAAGGCGTCTCGGGGCAGGAGAGCTGACCCAGGGTCAGTTTCACCCTAATCTCGTAATTAGGTGAAGCAGGCCATACGGGACAGGGGACAAATGATCCTAGATCAGCAGTTGTACTCTGAAATGCATCAGGAGCATGGCACAGGCGTTTCGTTAAAGACCCGTCGCACAGCTCCAAAGGGGGACCCCCTGACACAGAAAAGAGGGCGCGCTTCCCAGCAAAGCGTAGCTCATGTACATTGTACAGCAGCCAATGCAAAAGCACAGAGCGTAGATGCACGGGAGGCAGGAAGGCACAGGACAGGCGCTGAGTAACACATGCAAAAGGAATCCGCCCAAATGACAAGGACTGATAAACGTTACCCAGAAGGCTTTGCTGTTCACATTCACATTTACCCCTGTTAAGAGTAGGTTTTTTGGATGTTTTATTTATTTATTTCCAAAATTCTAAGTCAGTGTCCTAGAACTAGTTTCCAGTAGTGATTGTGACATCAGCATTAGAATGTTCAGTTCAGAACGTTCTAATCACATATTTGTGATCTCACACCTGAAAGGGTTAAGTCTGCCCACACACAACCTACTGACATTGAAACGTACGGCAGAAAAAATGCCAGTGAACCATTGAAATACCAGTTCCACGCAATAAAAAATGAGCATTACAAACTAACGAGCTCAGCGGCTTCTTTAATTGTTGGGGTGGGGGGGGGGGGGTTCTGTACAAGTCCACCCAACAAAAATAAGACGGGAGTCCTTTCCAGCCATCTCTCGAACCATCAGCTGACACGATGATTGAGGTTCAAATGGAGGGGTAAATTACTGTTGAACCTGGCAGAGGAACCCCCGGCAGGGCTGGGGGGGGGGCTCACCCATCGGCCGTAAAACAGTACGGGGGGGGGGGGGGGGGGGGGGGGGGGGGGGGGAGAATGTTCCTGCGAAGCGAATGTTCCTGGGGCGACTGTTTGGTTTGGAGCGACCGTTTCACGAAAGCGCTTGGCCGCGTTACCTTTGTCACCGTGAGAGAGACCGCTCTGACAAAAATCCCCGTTCGCAGAGCGCCGTCTGACGAATCACCGGCTGCACTGAAAGATCCGGTCAACGGGACAAGAGACCGATAAAAACACGGTCGCACAAAACGTACTCCTCATGTTTTTATTCTGTCATCTACAGCATACCAGAGAAGGAAGTGATCTTAGCAACAGGTAGCTTGCATCAGATCTTAGAATGTATCCGGTGCAAGAGTTTTACGGTATAGTTCTGCCACCATGTCCAGAAGAAGCTCCTAACCGCCTGACTGAACCCTGCAGGTGGAGATTCATGGTCACAGATTCAGTCCTGCTACTGGGTGAACCTCGCTACACTAGCCACACACGCCTTAGCCATTAGCAGCACTTCAGTGCTCTCGCTAGGGAGAGCAGTTTTGATTGGACAGATGGGCACAGAACACCCACATCCATCTACATCTACACTTACATTACATTCAGGCTTTTAGCAGATGCTCGTACCCAGAGCAGCTCACATAAGTACGCACAAGCAGGCACAGGCAACAAGCCAAGCTGAAGACACATCATCACTGTCACAACCAATAAAAACAGTGAACACAAAACCCACAGCATAACGCCACGTGCCACAGCACTGCCTTAAGAAGCAGATGCTGGGCTCTACAGAGCTACCATTTTAAGAGCGTTTGCTCCTGCAAGTTGATGTGCGTGAACCATAAAAATAATTTTGGAGAACATCGACTAATTGGGATGCTCCCAAATATTTCGACTCAGGAGCACACACACGTGCTCCTTGGAAAAACTGTTAGTGCAGAGCCCTGGCATGGGTTTGAGGATACAGGTGTTAAGAAACCATCGCAGAAAGAGGGACAGTAATCCCCCTAACGAACGCCAGCGTTCAGCGCCCACACAAACAGAAGTGTGTATGCACCGCGCGCGAACACGCGGCCAGCCTGAATAATTAATCATAAGCCCTCGTTTGCTGAGCGGGTTCGTTATTACCTCAGGTAGACGGTATGCTCCGGACCGGGGGCCGCCTGGCTCGCGTTACGGCCCGGGCAGCGATGGGTTCGCGTGTCCGCTGTGTTTGCTTCTGCCCTGTTTCGTCTCCCCTCGCTTGTGTCGGGGCGGGGTGTTTATTTATTAAGGGGGGTCAATCCGGCGCATTAGGCGCAGTGACACCAGCGGGGTGTTTATGTAGCGAGTGTCCGCGTCTGACGCTCCCCCATTTCTCTCCACAATATGGCCCACGACCCCACAAGCTCAATACACACACACAGACACACATACATACAAACACACACGCAGCACACACACACACACACACACACATACAAACACACGCGCACACCAACATACACACACATACACATACATACAAACACACACGCACACGCACACACACACACGCACATGCACACGTACACGCACACCAACGTACACACACATACACATACATACACACACACACACAAGCACGCACGCACGCACAGACACAGACACGCACACAGTAAAGTGTTAACTCCACCAGAGTTGACATTTGTCCAATTAAGAAACAAATGTACTCTAATAAGACTAAAATGAACACTGTCAGAGCAAATGTACACTTTCAGAGAGGACATTTAACTGTGTGCCTGCTTGGCATTTCTCAACATTAAAAATGGCCAGAAGATATCTCCACATTCAAAAAGCAACGTGCCCACTTTCACCACGTGACAGAGAAGCTCATCGGAGCGAGAACACAGCTGCTGGGGCTGTGACTACCGGCCATTTAAACCGACTAATCAAAGCCACGCGGTGACCTCTAATGGAGACCCCGGCCTGCCCCTCCTCCGCATCCTCACTCCGGTTCTTTCTCCTGTCCTGAATATTCCTCTCCGGCTCCCCGAAGATCCAAGCGTGCGATTGGTCGAACTCGCCCCACCGTCACACCTGAGCCGCCAGAGACCGCGGCAGAGACAGGTGAGGGAGTTCGGCAGGTCGGGGCCGAGCAGGGACGCTACATCCTGGCCTGGCCGCGCCAGTTACCTGGCCGATGCAGCCCTCCTGACTCACGGGTGACGCAGCGCAGGCGTTGGGTACCTGGGTGAGGGGTACTGTGAGGGGTACAGTGCAGAGCTGCACCTGTGGGAGGTGTCATCGTGTGAGTAACAGTCCTCAAAAGCAGCTACGCCTGATTTACACCGCTGATCTGTCTCTGTCTCTATCACTCCTCCTCTCTCTCTCCCTCCCTCCTTTTTTCTCTCACTCTCCGTGGACCGGAGGAACCTGTCTCTCAGCGCCTGTCAGTCGCGTGAGCAAAGGGGACAGAAAACACCAGCGCACGCGCACACACACGCACACACACACACACAATCCACACACACACACAATCCGATACACACACACACACATACACAAATCCATCCACATGCCCTAACCCATATACACACACACACAAACCCATACACACACGCGCACACACAACCAGTCAACCAGGTACACTCACTCATAAGAACACACACACAAAACAGAAACCCATCAACACAGCCATGCACACTCACAGAGACACACATCAATCCAGGCAAACTCAACTAACCATGACAGAGAGCGAAAGCTATACCGAGACAGAGAGAGAGAAAGAGAGGGAGAGGGAGAGAGAGAGAGAGAGAGAGAGAGACTCTGGAACCCCAGGCATGCTGATAGTGTCTTATGAGAAGCATGTGCAGTAAATTAAGTGCCCTGTCCAGAGCATATCCCCCTTATCTGCAGGCCAAAGCCTCTGCTGATAAGAGCAGTTCACAGCCCTTCACCAGGATGGGGATTCCACTGCCTTCTGTCAAACAAAGTTCCCCCCCCCCCCCCCCACCATGCAATCAGGACAGTCTCTGCCACTCACTGCCCCCCCCCCACCCCTCCCACTACTGCCCCTGCTGTTCCACTGTTCCATACCTCTCTACTATTCCACTGTCCCACCTCTCTACTGTTCCACTGTCCCACCTCCCTACTGTTCCACTGTTCCCCCTGCTGTTCCACTCTCCCCCCACTGTTCCCCCTGCTGTTCCACTCTCCCCTCCACTGTTCCTCCCCTGCTGTTCCACTCTCCCCCCCACTGTTCCTCCTCTGTTCCACTCTCCCCCCCCCACTGTTCCTCCCGCTGTTCCACTCTCCCCCCCGACTGTTCCTCCCGCTGTTCCACTCCCCCCCCACTGTTCCTCCCGCTGTTCCACTCTCCCCCCCACTGTTCCTCCCACTGTTCCACTCCACTGTTCCTCCCGCTGTTCCACTCTCCCCCCTCGACTGTTCCTCCCGCTGTTCCACTCTCCCCCCCACTGTTCCTCCCACTGTTCCACTCTCCTCCCCCCCCCACTGTTCCTCCTGCTGTTCCACTCCCCCCCCGACTGTTCCTCCCGCTGTTCCACTCTTCCCCCCCCCACTGTTCCTCCCGACTGTTCCTCCCGCTGTTCCACTCCCCCCCCACTGTTCCTCCCGCTGTTCCTCTCTCCCCCCCCCACTGTTCCTCCCCCCCCCCCCACTGTTCCACTCCCCCCCCCACTGTTCCCCCGCTGCTCCACAGTCACCAGCAGTGATTTGCAGCCGCGGGTCCAGCGGCTCGAGAACCATCCCCCCCCCGCCCCCCCCCCCCCCCCCCCACCGTGAACTACCGTTCTCTTTATTGCAGATGTGTTTTGTGTTTGCTTAAGAGCCTCTAAGGTTTTGATATTTTTATTAGCTCTCGCGGGTCATCCATCAAACCCGGGCAGACGCTCCGCTGCCCGGCCACTGAAATACTTTTGTGGGAAGAACCCGAGATGGCTGTCTGGACGTCACAGTGCATTTGGCGCAAGGGTAATTTAAAATCCCCCGCTTGGAACCCTCTACCAATTTATTTGTTTTCACCCCCCCCCCCACTACCCCCCTGCCCAAAATTATAAATTAAATCTTTCTGTTTCTTTTTGGGGTTTTTTTTTTAAATCGGTGCAAAATAAACCAAACGGAACCAAGTTTCTTATTTTTGTGCTCTTTGACTTGGTCTGTTCCCAGTGCTGCAGTTACACGCGCAGTCCTCCGGAGGACAGCCTATTTGATTCAAAATATTTATCCTTTCACTTATTTAAAAAATATTGAAAAATTCAAGTGTCAAACAATGCGAAGCGTAACACCAACACGCAATGCTGAGGTACGATGTTTTAACGGTGTCGCATTTGCGCACAAGTTCAAAGGTTTTTAATCTGAGACACCAGGCCTTCTTTTAAATTTAAAAAATGTAAAAAGTTGCATACAGCAGTCCAGTATGCTGATCTTACACCAGCAAACATGGAGTAAGATTTGAGTACCGGAGAGAGAGAGAGAGAGAGAGAGAGAGAGAGAGAGAGAGAGACAGAGAGACAGATAGAGAGAAAGAGAGAGGGGGGGAGAGAGAGAGGGAGAGGGAGATGGAGAGAGAGAGAGAAAGAGAGAGAGAGAGTGGGGGAGGAAGGGAGGGAGCAAGAGAGAGAGTGAGGGAGGGGGAGACACAGAGAGAGAGAGAGAGAGAGAGAGAGAGAGAGAGAGTGGGGGCGAGGGAGGAGGGAGGGAGCGAGAGAGAGAGAGAGACACCTCAGGGCAGTGTTAGGGGTATCGTGTGGGTGGCTGGTTTGGGGTGACAGTGCGTATGGCCCTCGGCCCTGTCTCTGCAGTGTAACCAGCGCCTGATTAATCACCACAGGCCCTGCACAAACTCCTCTTCCTCACTAAATATTTTCCCCCAGCGCATCGGCGGGATAGCCGCCGGGGGGGCGGGGGGGTGGGGGTGTCACCCTTCCTGACCTGGAGGCTCTGCTGTCCGTCAAGCGTCCAGGAGGCGAGGGCTCTCTCCG